>JASPKZ010001219.1:897500-1367500 GCA_030220185.1 Diploptera punctata | reverse complement strand
ATTATTATTATTATTATTATTATTATTATGTTGTTGTTTTGTTGTTGTTATTGTTATTATTATTATTATTATTATTATTATTATTATTATTATTATTATTATTATTATTATTATATCCAGAAACATGTAAATTTTTACCCAATAAGGAATGTCGATGTTTGAACAATGTATACACAACTGTATCTTATTTATAACTCAACAACCTTACAGAGACATGGAATTTAATGTAATTATGAACTACATATATTGACATAACAAAAAACTCTATACCGGAACGGATTATAAATTAGATCAATTATAAAATAAATTTCTACGTTCAGTCATAATAAGGTCACTTTGCTACAACATAGTCGAAAGAATGATATATATAAACTAGTGCTTCGTTTCCCAACCTGTGGTTCGCGAACCCTCAGGGGGTTCGCAAGATATTTCAAGTAGTTCGCCAAAACGTTTCCGTAATGGCGGGTTTCGAGGTTAGGCCTAGGAACAATAATCACAAATAGGAATGAGATGCACAAAGAAATTAAACATAGGTTCAATTCTGGAAATGCGTGCTATTATGCATTGCAGAGACTCTTGATGTCCCAACTCCTTTCAAAAAACGTTAAACTGAAAATATATAAAACTATTATTCTACCAGTTACATTATATGGGTGCGAAACATGGACTCTTACTTTAAGGGAGTAAAGGAGATTACGAGTATTTGAGAATAAAGTACTTAGGAAAATTTTTGGACCACAGAGAGATGAACAGACAGGTGAATGGAGAAGACTACATAACTGTGAATTATATGGACTTTATAGGAAGCCAAATATAATAAGAACATTAAGTCTCGTAGACTGCGATGGGCAGGACATGTGGCACGAATGGGGAATGAAAGATGTGCATTGAAGCTTCTTGTAGGAAAACCAGAGGGAAAACGCCCAGTTGGTAGACTAAGAATGTGATGGGAGAATAACATTAACTATGATTTGAGGGAAGTAGTATATTATACAGGGAATGATTGGAAAACATTAGCTCAGGATAGGGATGTATGGAGAGCTTGTGTCCGCGCGGTCATGGATTACGGGTTCGATAGTGCCAGTGAGTAAGTAAGTATTTGTTCTCATTTATCCATAATGTTTATACAAAAAATATAGTTCCGTTATTTGGTTCATTCGTTCTTGTTTCGGACTAGATGGGCAGACTGCCCTTAGCACGGCGACCTGAAGAATATATTACGTTATCCCAGTATATTATAAATTAATGGAATTAAGTCTGCTCTACGATGTTATGTGAGTTTTAGATGGTCTTCCGGGTCTGACACACCGGTTCCTCTCTCTCGAGTCATACCGCCATTTTTTGGGTCGGACCCGTAGCCACGAGTATGAATGGCGCATTTCGTCTTAATGTTGTGTTACCTCGGAGGATACATTGAGCTGTTCACTCAATCGGGGAGACCCGCCATATTATTTTGTGGTAAAAAAAAATGTGTGATCCATAACTTAAAATCCCTCTCCCGACAGGTTGTGTCACTGTAAGGTCCAGGTGGCGTGTGGCACGTAAAAGTACCTATAAGGTGAGAGGTTATACTAAGTTAATGAAATGGAATATATATAGGCCTATATGATGTCTGCAAGATGAGGATGTTCAAGACCGCTACAAAAAGAGAAGGCGAATTTCTTAAGGGTAACGAAAACCCACCGTGTTTTGGATAAATTAATATATATATATATATATATATATATATGGTATGATAAGAAAAATAAATGCCTGGACGGGATTCGAACCCGGATCTCTGAGTCTGTACCTCAGCGTGATATCCATTACACTACCAGGCGAATCCAATTCAAACATTTATTTTTCTTATATATGTATTATATTCTCCATTATTACTAGATGTCGCGAGAACTCGGTCTTCACTGCCATCTAGTAGCTGACTATAACAAGTAAGCAAATTAAAGAGAATATTTTTACCTTATAGCAGTGACGCTTTATCGATGTTAGGATTTTTAAACTGACCCAAAGCCCTCTGGCGGCACTATGGCCCTGTGGTCGACTCAGCCTCTAACGGAAATGAGTACCAGACGCTTGTTCTGGGGGTAAAGGCGTCCGTCACGCAGGGCTGACAACCCGGCTGACATAAAGTGCCGATTGACTAGAAAAAGTGGGAGCCTTAACCTCCTACTACCCCAAGGGCCTGTTGTGGGATCACTTTATAATTAAATGTTTAACATTGAGCAATGCAAGCTTAATATAATACATATATAAGAAAAATAAGTATTTGAATTGGATTCGCCTGGTAGTGTAATGGATATCACGCTGAGGTACAGACTCGGAGATCCGGGTTCGAATCCCGTCCACGCATTTATTTTTCTTGTCATACCATATTAAGCTTGCATTGCTCAATGTTAAATATTTAATTATAACATCTATAAAGCGTCACTGCTATAAAGTAAAAATATTCTCTTTAATTTGCTTACTTAATATAGTCAGCTACTAGATGGCAGTGAAGACTGAGTTCTCGCGACATCTAGTAATAATGGAGAGTATAATACATATATAAGAAAAATAAGTGTTTGAATTGGATTCGCCTGGTGGTGTATCACGCTGAGGTACAGACTCAGAGATCCGGGTTCGAATCCCGTCCAGGCATTTATTTTTCTTATCATACCATATTAAGCTTGCATTGCTCAATGTTAAACATTTAATTATAACATCTATAAAGCGTCACTGCTATAAAGTAAAAATATTATCTTTAATTTGCTTACTTGTTATAGTCAGCTACTAGATGGCAGTGAAGACTGAGTTCTCGCGACATCTAGTAATAATGGAGAATATAATACACATATAAGAAAAATAAGTGTTTGAATTGGATTCGCCTGGTAGTGTAATGGATATCACGCTGAGGTACAGACTCAGAGATCCGGGTTCGAATCCCGTCCAGGCATTTATTTTTCTTATCATACCATATTAAGCTTGCATTGCTCAATGTTAAACATTTAATTATAACATATATATATATATATATATATATATATATATATATATATATAAGAAGGGAAATACTACAAAAATGTGAATTTTTCATCATCGAATGCACCTTAAACAGAGGGAATAGGTATGAAAGAAGTGAAAGGATCGTGCCATAAACGCAAAGGTGAACAACTCATCAAAGGCAGTGGAAGGTTAAATTATCGAACTGCAAATATATTAGTGGGAATGTCTTATTCATCAGGAAATTAAATATTGCTTTCATATACCATATAAATCACGTACATCCTTCACACAAGGTGAAATATATATATTTTTTTTTCCACTTCAGAAAAAGTTGTTCGTGGAATATTTAACATGAATGCGTACAATTAATGACAGTGGCGCGGCTGCCCCGACTGTTATCCCAGGTTCGAACACTAGGCTTCCGGAAGGGTGCTGGTGGTAGACATTCTGGAACCACACCGGGATTTTTCAGAATCTTCTCTGGGTTCTGCGTTTTCCGAATGTCATCCCACTAACACTCCATGTTTCCCTCGGTGGTCTTGTCGTTATAGATTAGATTAGATTTATTTAGCCTGGTAGAGTTAAGACCATGTGGCCTTCTCTTCCACTCACCAGGACAAACATATGTTACATCAGAATATAACAATCACAATTAACCCTAATATTAAATACTAAATAAAAATTTGATCAAAAAGATAATATCTATTATATTACGATCTATAATGCAACCAGTTAATGTTAGTAAAAATTAAGACTAAAACTAATAATAAAATATATACAAGACATTAAATAATGAGATATAGAAAACTAGTTTTTCGATTATACAATATTTAAAACAAAACAAAACAAAATATTTGTTAATCTTAATATTATTTTCATAAATAATTACATGTATTAATTGTTAAAAGAAAATTATCAGTGAGGTGTATAAGTTAGTCATATTCCTTGTCTATGGTCTCCAGGGTCTCGGGTTAAAACCCGGTCTGGGTCGATGCGTTTTTTAGGATGGGAAAGTCCAAAGAACAAGTCTTCCGGGAGATAAGTCCTGGGTCGCGAATCTGAAGATTTTCAGGCTCGTAAAAGAGCAACCTGAATAAAAAGACATCTGTGCAAAATGTAATCAGATATAATAAGAACTGTTAAGTCTCGTAGACTGTGATAGGCAGGACATATGGCTCGAAAGGGGAATGAAAGAGGGCAATGAAACTTTTTGTATGAAATCCAGAGGGAAATCGCCCAAGAATGAGGTGGGAGAATAACATTAACCTAAATTTTTATAACACAAGTCTGACAAACCTTTGACTAGTGGTAAAATAACAGTTATTTCACAAGTTTAGCGAGAGAAGCGAAGAGAATTCGATTTAGAGACGCACATCCTCTTTATAGATTGTAACAAGGCCTTTGATAAAGTGTCCAGACCAAAATTATGGAACATATTAAGTGAAAAAGGAATTCCACTACACTTGATAGCAGTAATTAAGAAAATGTATGAGAAAACAAAAATAAAAATAAATCAAAGGGAAGCAATACATATAACAGGAGGAGTTAGACAAGATTGCCCACTATCAACCACTATTTTTAACATTTATTTCGACGACATGATAAGATCATGGAAGCAAATGACGACTGGGGGAATTAACTTAGGAAATATTGTAATAAAAACAGTAGCCTTTGCAGATGATCAGATTTTAATAGCAAAAACAGAGGACGAACTACAAAGAATGCTATATAAACTAAATGAAATATCAAAAGAATACAACCTGGAAATATCCTCACAAAAATAAAAAACAATGGCCTTCAAGGGTGCTCATCCAGTTCGGACAAAGATAATATTAGAAAATAAATCAATAGAACAAGTGTTAGATATAACTTCCCAGGTTGCGAAATATCATACACAGCGGAAACAGATATAAATAACAAACTAAATAAGTTTAATTATATAACAGGAACACTAAAAATAACTTTGAAAAATAAAGCCAGGAAAGACTCTATAATGAAAGTATACAAGACAATGGCAGTGCCTATTATTATTTATGGATCCGAAACATGGAGAGTGACAACATAACAATCTGCCAGAAAACAAGCTGCTGAAATGAAATCCCTCAGACCAATAGCAGGATATCAAAGAACAGACAAAAAACATAACACAGAAATAAGACAACAACTAAAAGTAGAGGAATTGAACACAACAATAGAGAAATACAGAACAAACTGGAAAGAACACTTGGCAAGGATGGCTGAGAATAGAATACCAAAAGCAGCATACAACTATTCACCACAAGGAAGAAGAAGTTTGGGAAGACCAAGGAATAGATGGAAAGCGCAGCAATTTGGAGCCGGAACAGGCTAGTAAATAAGCCTAAACCGTGAAGAAGAGGAAGAAGAAGAAGAAGAAGAAAAGTTAGCATAGAATCTCACCAGCTTTCTTGTAATCTACTCCATTCAACGATCAGATGTCTTATATACTTCACACGTGCTCCCTGTCAATGTGACAGTAATTGTAGCGCGAGTGGCGGAAGGATACAATTGGCGTTTATGTTAGATCACTCTGAGAGCGGACAAGGTGTAGAAGGAAATGAGATTTAACCTTAGGCACACCCTAATAAAAAGGCTCGTTGTGTTGAAGTCGTAAACGGTAATCAAAAATCAGTCACAGCTTATTAAGACTATTTAACTCATGCCCCAAATGGGAGTCAATGACCAATCACGTTTCAATGATTTCTGTATTACAACCAATCAGAGACGTGTTTCACGAAATAATTATCAACGTTAGGATTATCATATATTAAGCAAAGCTCCTCCTTTTTAATATTCTGAACAGGTCTGACCGTTATTTTGCAGTGACTGAGCCTATAACAAATACGGCTACCAGATTGTATATAATAGTGCTTACATGTCAACATTTGTAGCAATTGATTATACCACCAAAAAGAAACCACTGTTTGCACTTTCTTAAATGTATACGACATCAAAAATGAATTAATATACAGATTGATGTGTTTCATTTTTTCTCCACTAGAGAGCATTCTTACAATATTGCGTTCCTTTGGCAATAAATAGTATGATCTGGTTGCAGTGATAAACAAAAGAAGCAGTAGAAGCGTAGGCTACCTATCGTTTCTCATTAGTTTTCAAACATCACCGTTTACTTTAAATATAAAAATATTTTTAAATAACTGTAGTTAAATAATGATTTGTGAGTAAACAGCTTTATTTTATTCGTTAAATAGTCCTAACAAATGCCACTCTTGATTTCCAAATTCTCTAGATAAATTCACTCCTCACTTCGTGAGTCGTGAATTTATCGATAATTTGGAAATCACTCGTGGCATTACTTATGAATAAGTCATTGTAGTCAAGAATAATGTTTTATACGACAGCACAATTAGAAGCTCATAATTTAAATAGTTCTATTATCTGCCACGATCTTATTATAGTTCCGACATTAATATTTGATCTCGCGTGACCGGACGGCCATGAACATCGCTGCCCATTCAGTCAGACTGTCCGTGAATTTAATTCATACCCTACGCTGCAAGGTAATTCCTAGGGTTGTCAGTTAACATGACCCAATATCCCAGTCACCTACAACCCAATCAGAGTGAATTATAAATGTTTATATAGGCTATTTAACTCATGTCCCAAATTGGTAGTCAATAACCAATCACGTTTCAGTTTTACAACCAATGACAGTCGTGTTTCACTTCGCTCTTTATCGATTTATTTTTATCGCGCCTACATTTGTGATAAAGAAAGCTCCTATTTCTCCCAGGTTATTGAATAACACTAAGAAATTGGGACTGGAAACAAATATCAATAAAACTAACTATATGGTCACACGTAGAAATACATTTTATAATGGAAATGGACAGCTAATGAGGGAAACTTTAAGGAAGTTGCTGAATTCAGATATCTAGGAACAATAATCACAAATAGGAATGAGATGCACAAGGAAATTAAACATAGGCTTAATTCTGAAAATACATGTTATCATGTATTACAGAGACTCTTGATGTCCCAACTCCCTTCAAAAAAATCTTAAACTGAAAATATATAAAACTATTATTCTACCAGTTATATTATATGGATCCGAAACATGGACTCTTACTTTAAGGGAGGAAATGAGAATACAAGTATTTGAGAATAAAGTACTTAGGAAAAATTTTGGACCAAAGAGAGATGAACAGACAGGTGAATGGAGAAGACTGCATAACAGTGAACTACATGGTCTTTATAGGAAGCCAGATATATTACTTTATTGTAACGGACTGTCAACAGCACGTACGGCTTACTGCCCGTGCGACCCATATTTGTAAATAATATTGTAAATAGCTTACTTTTTGTCTAATAAAGTCCTACTACTACTAATAAGAACAGTTAAGCCTCGTAGACTGGGATGGGCAGGACATGTTGCACGTATGGGGAATGAAAGACTTGCATGGAAGCTTCTTGTAGGAAAGCCAGAGGGAAATAGCTCAGTTGGTAGACCAAGAATGGGGTGGAAGAATAACATTAACCATGATGAGGGAAGTAGATTACACAGGGAATAATTGGAAAGCATTAGCTCAGGATAGGGATGTATGGAGAGGTTATGTCCGAGCGGCCATGAACCTACGGGTTCGATAGTGGCAGTGAGTTAGTTTATTATTCACATACTGCAAAAATATAAGGTGTATTTTACCTTTTTATTAATATTGTGGTATAGAATCCCCAGAACATCTCACAGAGAGAAAGGCTTGCCCTCTGGATGACAAAATTATAATTCCATCTTCTTCTCTTTTAAGTTATATAACAAGTGGGGGTGGAACCATCACTCTGAATTATTAAAAACACGAAACATTCCATAAGCTGATGACCACAGTACAATTCCCTAGAGTCGAATAAAATCTCTATGTTCGATTACCTGATTATATTATCGATCTTGAAACTTATGTTTATAAAAATCGTATACCCTTCCAGAAAATAATGTTGACAATAACAAAGGACGTAATTTTAAACAATCTGCTCTCCTTTGTTAGGAGTTACTAGACCAAGTTAATTAAGTTGCGCTTATTTCCCTACAAATGTCATGAATGGTATGCGGTCAACATACCGACCCAACGAGACATCTAGTGGGCAACCAAGATATTACTAGGGCGATGAAGGTCGGTAAATTTTGGTTAGAGGCCTCTTTATTCAGGCTTAAGGTTCAATTCTGGAAATGCGTGCTATTATGATGTCCCAACTCCTTTCAAAAAACGTTAAACTGAAAATATATAAAACTATTATTCTACCAGTTATATTATATGGGTGCGAAACATGGACTCTTACTTTAAGGGAGGAAAGGAGATTACAAGTATTTGAGAATAAAGTACTTAGGAAATTTTTTGGACCAAAGAGAGATGAACAGACAGGCGAATGGAGAAAACTGCATAACAATGAACTACATGGTCTTTATAGGAAGCCAGATATAATAAGAACAGTTAATTCTTGTAGACTGCGATGGGCAGGACATGTTGCACGTATGGGGAATGAAAGACTTGCATGGAAGCTTCTTGTAGGAAAGCCAGAAGGAAAACACCCAGTTGGTAGACCAAGAATGAGGTGGGAGAATAACATTAACTATGATTTGAGGGAAGTAGATTATACAGGGAATGGCATTAGCTCAGGATAGGGATGTATGGAGAGCTTATGTCCGCGCGGCCATGAACCTACGGGTTAGATAGTGCCAGTGAGTAAGTAAGTACTCTACTTCTTCGTCACAGTTTAGGCTTACTTACTAGCCTGTTCCGGCTCCAAATTGCTGCTCTTTCCATCTTTTCTTTGGTCTTCCCAAACTTCTTCTTCCTCGTGGTAAATAGCTGTATGCTGATTTTGGTATTCTATTCTCAGTCATCCTTGCCAAGTGTTTTTTTTTTTCCAGTTTGTTCTGTATTTCTCTATTATTGTGTTCAATTCCTCTACTTTTAGTTGTTGTCTTATTTCTGTGTTATGTTTTTTGTCTGTTCTTTGATATCCTGCTATTGGTCTAAGGAATTTCATTTCAGCAGCTTGTATTCTGGCAGATTGTTGTGTTGTCACTGTCCATGTTTCGGATCCATAAGTAATAATAGGCACTGCCATTGTCTTGTATAATTTCATTATAGAGTCTTTCCTGCCTTTATTTTTCAAAGTTCTTTTTAGTGTTCCTGTTATATAATTAAACTTATTTAGTTTGTTATTTATATCTGTTTCTGCTGTGTATGATATTTCACAACCTGGGAAGTTATATCTTACCACTTGTTCTATTGGTTTATTTTCTAATATTATCTTTGTCCAAACTGGATGAGCGCCCTTGAAGGCCATTGTTTTTTATTTTCCTGATGATATTTCCATGTTGTATTTTTTTGATATTCATTTAGTTTATATAGCATTTTTGTAGTCATCCACTGTTTTTGCTATTAAAAACTGGTCATCTGTAAAGGCCACCGTTTTTATTACTATATTTCCTAAGTTAATCCCCCCAGTCGTCATTTGCTTCCATGATCTTATCATGTCGTCGAAATAAATGTTAAAAAGAGTGGTTGATTGTGGACAACCTTGTCTAACTCCTCCTGTTATATGTATTGGTGCCCTTTGATTCATTTTTGTTTTTGTTTTCTCATACATTTTCTTAATTACTGCTATCAAGTGTAGTGGAATTCCTTTTTCACTTAATATGTTCCATAATTTCGGTCTAGACACTTTATCAAACGCCTTCTTATAATCTATAAAGAGGATGTGCGTCTCTAAGTTGAATTCTCTTCGCTTCTCTATTATTTGTTTTAAAGTTAATACGTTGTCTCAAATACTCGTAATTTTTTAAAAGAGAAAAATTTGAATGTATGCTATTTTGTGGGAGGCGCCATTGACAAAGGTGAGAACATCAGTATGTTAATGCTATGTATTGTTTATGTGCTCTCGCCTTGGCCTCCCTCACCTACAATTAGCAGGTCTAATGTTCAAGACACGACGCGGACACTTTGATAAATGCGTGGCCACATTCCACGTTCATGGAGCAACTGACCAACGCCTTCACCAGAGATACACACCCATTTTTTAAACTAAATATATTGTCGCAAACATTGGTATTTGTCAACCAATTCGGTTTTGCAATATCATCAACCTCACGTTATACCAGGATTTTAATATCATAATAAATATGAAAGTTTGAGTTAATAATTTTATATTTTAAAATTCTTTTAATATTTAAATATAACTTAAAAAAAGAAAAACATCTAAATAATTAATTGTTGTTCATTGTTGAATAAAAATGTCTCAGTAACAATTAAAGAAATTGTATTACATAACAGTCTTTCTAAATAATGCTTTTAAAATTGTGTTTTAAGTCATTGTTGTCTGAAATATAAAGCTTTCTGTTATAACTGTAATAATAACACCTGCTTAACTTCATATTTTTAAATAAAAGTATACTAAATTCTGATTGGATGTTAAAACAATTAACTTTTTTGATTTAACAAATCAAATTTAACATTGTATTAACCAATATAATTAAAAATATATCATGTGACGTAATAATGTTCTTTAAAATTATAAAAGAATTACACTGGTCATTCAGCATACAACTTTCAACAAAGATAGAAGCAATAAGAGTTCTCCTGTTAAAATGTGATATTTAATACAAGAAGAATAGTTGACTCAAGAAAATAAAATAATTTATTTTAATTGACAGTGAAGAATAATACCACTTAAATTTACTTAATCTGCTAGGAACCTAAAAAAGAATAAATTTATAAATATTTCTACAAGAATCAGTTATTAGTGATCTTTAAAGTGTTTTCCTATCCTGTGTACCAACTTCCGACCTTGAGAAGAGAATCCAGCTCTACCGAAAATCAAACCCAACCTGAACCAGTAATTCTTTTTGAGACACCAATCCTTCAAAATGTTACTACAACATCGGGCATGAAGAGAGTTAGCTGCTTCAAAACATCGCCACAACTTGGGAAAAGAATTACTTTTTCAAAATTATCGCCACAACGAGGGGCATAATGAAGACCTTACTATCATACTTCTTCAACGTTATACACATAAAGTTAAAATCCAAAATTATGAATGACAATAGACTTCAAACAGTGGCCAGTAACAAAAAATGGGAATGTCTAATAAAAAATATTGATATACCAGACATACCCATGGAAATGGACAGCTGATGACAAATGAGGGAAATTTTCAGGAAGTGGCTGAATTCAAATACCTAGGAACAATAATCAGTAGAGCTAGGAATTTTGGTGAAAAATGTGCAAAAAAGGTGCTTTAATTTAGCAGAAAAATGTGCAAAAAAGGTGCAATTTTTTAAAATAAAAGTTGCAAATTTCCCATATAAATAATCATTAAAGATTACCAAAACCAATTACAACAAGTAACTAACGACACAAAATTCACGCATGTTGTCTTATATTAAAGAGTGTGTGTAAGTACTTATGTGCTGCGTAACACGAATGCATCAATTGTTATTGAAATATCACAAAGAATGCACCTGATAACAGATCCGTCACTCTGAATTCCATCTGCACTAAACTTTTTAACAATATCACGTAGTTTATAGGAGTTCACTTTCGGTTTCGGCAAACTGTATACTGGTAACTCAGGAAAATAGCAGATCGCACTAGTCAAATATTATTTTGAACTGAAACATTTATTCACGCACTCAAAAACCTCCCTTGCTTGAACAATAGCTTTCGCATAATTGTGGTGCAATGAGGCGCAAACTAATTTAAAAGGAATAGCCTAACGGGATTGCACTGAAGTGCTGATACCACATATCGTTACCAACCCTTGAAATCGCATTTGAATAAATGTAATATATATATATATATATATATATATTATTTTGGTAATAAAATGTTCCAAAGGAGACAAAAAAAGTTTGAAAAGGTGCAAAATGTGCTTCTATTAAAGAAAAGGTGTAAAAAGGTGCAACTAAAACACACTTAGGGGCATTTATTTAATGTTTTCTTTGCAATACTAGCTAATTTGAACATTATAGTAAGAAAAAAAGTGCAGCACCTAAAATTCCTAGCTCTAATAATCAGATTATTTAAAACTCAGCAATTAAGATGGTACGGACATGTCCAGCGAATGGAAGAATGGCTACCAAAATCTGTTTTGGAATGCAAACCTGAGGGAAGACGAGGCAGAGGAAGACCTAAAACCTCCTGGAGTCAGGGAATGTGTTTATACATGAAGGAGAAGCATCTACAACCAGGAGATTTGATGGATCGACAAAATTGGCTATTAGGAATCGGATGATGTCAAAGACAATCAACCGATGATCTATCTATAGTATACCGGTATATATATTTTATTTGTTTTAATTTAATTTATCAATAATATTTATTTTGTTATTAGATCTTACTTTTATATTGTTCATTTGGCCAAATAAATTGTTCAGTATTTGATATTATTATGATTTTTGTATTTGAATGTAACATCTGTTTGTCCTGGAAGAGAGGGGCCACATGGTCAGCCTAAATAAATAAATAAATATCTTATTCTTCTTAAACTTAATTTGCAAGATTTTCATCCTGTTTATTTCCAAAATCACTCCTCGGAGGAAGACGTATTGGATGTGCATTCACTGTCTATCCATCTCTTGGCTGGTCTTCCTCTTGTTCTTCTCCCGTCCATTGGTCTATCTTCTTTAGCTCTTTTTCCAAGCCGGTTTTCTTCCATTCTTTCTATATGACCCTTCCAATATTTTCGTCTATCTATAATAAATTTGGTTATGTCTTGAATATGGCATTTGTCCTTAATTTCTGTGTTGTGTATTTTATCAAATAATGTTTTCCCCTGAATAGTTCTTAAGATTTTCATTTCGCATGTGCTTATTATTTGTTTAGTTTTTGTTGTATCAGCCCTAGTTTCTGCTCCATATACGATAACTGGTCGAACTATCGTTTTGTATATGCGGGTTTTGCTTTCTATTAACATATGTTTGATGCGCCAAATTAAATCTTTCATATATCCTGATATTTGTGCAGCTTTATCAGCTTGTTTCTTTACTTCTCTTATTACATTTTTAGTGTTTGTTATTAATACACCTAAATAATTAAATTCTGACACTTGTTCTATAATTTTTCTTTCCACTTCTAATTTGCATCTTACTGGTTCTTTTGATACTGTTAAGCATTTTGTCTAATTCGTGTTAATTTCCATATTTTATTTTCTGGCATTTATATTAAATTGATGTAAAGATCTTTGTAAATTATCTTCAGATTCTGAAAGGAGAACGACATCATCTGCCTAACATATTAAGTGAAATCTAGTGTTTCCCATTTTATAACCCAAACGTGGTGGTAGGTTTTCAATAGATCAAATTAAATATAATGTGAATATATAAAATAAATAAAAGCAGATATTTTCATGTAGAGTACGTACTGTTTGAAATTCAATGAATCTTGCATTAAATATCGACCTCCAATAATAAAATGGATTATGTTATCAGTAGGCTTTGTCCATAAAGAGTAAACATTGTAAAAAGATAAAACCTTGGCCTCCTCGTATTAGTCCTTGATCTTATTGCCACCTTTATACATCCAGACCAGTAATTCTTGATGAAAGAATGTATGTCCTTCTTCTATATATTCCATACTAGCGCTACCTTTAGATATAACTGCAATGCATCAGCTATATAAGCAGTTTTAATATATAATTCTGTGATTGCACAGAACACAATCAACTTTTTTTTAAATTTTATATCAATAGCTGATTCTTATGGCATTTTTGGTGCTGAATCCGTGTCAAATTTCAATTTGAAAACGTTCAGATCTGAATCGAAAGCAATAGCTTTTCAAGGAAAGTTCCCTAAAAGATACAAAATATTATTAAATGACTAGCTAATACCCGGCGTGTGCTGCTACGCCTAAATGAATGAAATTTAATATGTTTTTATGTTTAGTTGAATAAGTAAAAGGAAAAATAATTTAAAATTTACATTTTTTGATACCTGGTGCTGATTACCCGACGTTGCCCGGGAATCATAATAATAATAAATTTTATTTAACTAGGCGTAGCAGCCACGTCGGGTATTTCTATTAAAAACTGAAAGTAGAATAAATATACACTGCGTTTATAAATTAACGAAGGTAACGGATTTCTCACGTGACATTTACAAGTACAAGTAACGCCAATAGATAGAATGGATGTATCATCACCAAACGCCATGTTAATCATAAATAACTAAGTACATTTAATGCCCTCACGTGTGGGAACTTACGTCAACGCTGACATTTACGGTTTAATTAATTATTTGTTAATGTACCCAACCGGCTGGCTTTCATCAAACTTCTTTGTAAGAAGATCCTCGTTTATAGAGTTATAAAGTAAGCCCTATGGGAGTACAGTCCAATAGTGTATTTAACATATTATATTAGGGCAAGTCGCGGTTTTTAAATATTTAGGTACATAAGTCACTTATGTCCATCGCTGTGGTCTCGAGGTAGCGTGCTGCCTTGTCACGCAGCGGGCCCGGGTTCCTCTTCCTCCTTTCCATTGGGAACCATTCCATAACAATTTTAGGCAATCTTTGCTCTGGCATTCTTTTGACATGGCCATACCACTGTAATCTTTTCTTTTCTATAATGTCTATGATGTCCGGCTCCTCTTGCACACCCATAATTTCCCTAATTTCTTTATTTTGAATTCTATCCATTCTGGATTTTCCAGCTGATCTTCTTAAAACATCCATTTCTGTACTTAAAACTCTTTTCATTTCCCTGGTAGGAATTTGCCAGACTTCAGCACCATATGTTAAAATGCTCTGAATTATTGTTTGATATATTTGTAATTTTCTATTTTTTGTAATATTCTTGCTTCACCAAACAGAGTTTAACAATAAATAATAATAATGATAATAATAATAAATATCCCAAACAGAAATATATTTAGAATTAAGGTGAATAAGTGGCAAGTTGACCAAGAGGACAAACCGAAGAAAAAATCTGGAACAACTTGGACAGATGATAGAAAACAAGCTCATAGCAAAACAATGAAAGAAATTTGGGCTCAAAGGAAACGCTTCTAAGGACTTTGCGTAGTCCTACATGGGCTCATCCGCAATCAAAAAAAAATAACAATAATACAATAAGAGAAATAATGAATTGAGAAAAGGATATTGTATAAGAGATTGAAGAAATCCAACTAAGATGGTATGGACATATAATGAGAAGAAGGGACACAGAAACAAACAAAGAAGTATTGAAATGGATACCTCCTGGAAAAGGGAAACGTGGTAGATCAAAGCCAACGTGAATAAAGGGAATTCAAGACAAAATGAAAAAGAGAAATATCACAGAAGCAGACACGCAAGATCTGGAAGTGTGGAAGAAAAAAATTGTATATTTTGGATTGATGATACCTGTGTAAATAACATAAACAATCCTGAAATAAAATAAATAATAATAAATTACATGAAGCAAAGAAAGTATATAGATTATGCTAAAAGGTAAAATAATAAGATATGTACAGCATCTGAGATCTCACTGGTCCTCGATTTAAAAAAATCAGTTAAAACATCTCGGAGGCCCTTCGGCAAATATTCCGTCATCAGCTGTTCAAAAGGTTAAGTTGGTAAGTAGCCGACATTTGAGGAGTTCACACGGGCACGCCGAATGTCCTGAAGATGTCTGCCGCAGTAGTAGATCGAACGTCGAGTTTGAACCACGGCCATTCAGCCCGGAAGACCAACCTAACAGGAGTCAAGACACCGACCGTGAAAGCCTATAAAGTCCTACAAAATGTTTTAATTGAAATTTTACTTACGTTAGTGGAAGACGATTGTGATCTCAGGTAAATGTTTTATTGATGTTGGTTTGTCGTCTATTGATCGCTAGTATAGAAATCCTCCTGTTCTTACCTTTAACATGTTATTTTCGCACACAATTGGAGTAGATAATTATATAATAAATGAAATTAATAAACACTGGATAGGTTGGAACGTAACACGATGTACTGAACGGCGCGGTGCGGTGTTGCGGGGAAAGAGAAGTGACCTCAAGGTCTCCACGGTAATGACGTAACAAGTGGTTGTTACTTTATACACATTACATAATGATGCGCCAACTCATACGCTTGCAGCAGAAATCCTGACCTACACGTACTAAACAAGTACTTTACAAAATATTACATGTGGCACAACTTGTAAACAAATAATACACTACTACTCAGCATCTTCTTCTGCATCTTCTTCTGCATTTTATTAAATGGTTGACATAAAATAATCATCATAAGTAGTGCCACGAGTGATTTCCAAATTATCGATAAATTCACGACTCACGAAGTGAGGAGTGAATTTATCTAGAGAATTTGGAAATCAATAGTGGCATTTGTTAGGACTATTTAACGAATAAAATTAAGCTGTTTACTCACAAATCATTATTTAACTATAGTTATTTTAAAATATTTATATATTTAATGTAAACGGCGATGTTTGAAAACAAATGAGAAACGATAGGTACGCTTCATCTGCTTCTTTTGTTTATCACTGCAACCAGATAATACTATTTATTGCCAAAGGAACGCAATATTGTTAGAATGCACTCTAGTGGAGAAAAAATGAAACACATCAAACTGTACATTAATTCATTTCTGATGTCCGATTCCGATTGAGGGTCTTTCCACTTTTCAGCAGTTGCCCTTTTACCAGCCGGCTGCTGGCCCTTCACATCCACATGTGTCAATCACAGAGGTAGATGATCAACAGCCAGTGTAGGGGTGACATGTGGTTAGCATGTCGAGTCCCCCAGCTGTTATAGCTGGTTCCTCAACCTGGAGCCGCTACTTATTGTAGCTACCCAATTGCCTCAAGATGCTGGGTCGGCACCGGTCCCATACTGGCCGAAATACCATGAGAAAATGTCTTCCCCCATGGATACTCGAACCAGCGCAAGTCCCGTAGCTCTGCGCCAAGGCTTCCTACCTTAACCGCTCGGCTACGGCGCGGGACTCTGATGTCCTATGATGTAAATATGACAAATATATTTTTCTGGGAAAAAATACATTTAAGAAAGAGCAAACAGTGGTTTCTTTTTTTGGTGGTATAATCAATTGCTACAAATGTTTTTTATATTAACTCCCGCATGCGGTATGTGTTGACATTCATGCACTATATATACAATCTGGTAGCCGTATTTCTCAGAGGATCAGTCACTGCAAAATAATGCTATGACCTATTCAGAATGTTAAAAAGGAGGTGCTTTCTTTATTATGATAAACTTTAGTTGGTAGGCGAAACACGACTGTGATTGGTTGTAAATCAAAAATCATTGTAACGTGATTGGACATTGACTCCCATTTGCGACATGAGTTAAATAGTCATAATTAATTCACAGTTGCTTTACGAATAATGTTGAACATATTATAAAATAATAACATCAGTCACCAAACTGTAAATAAAAACAATTAAAAATTCGTCGATATGTTTCCACAGCTAAGCTGTTATGAAGACTTTTAAATATTTTTATTTATAGTTTGGTGACAAAAGACTACACAAGATTGGATCAGATAAAGAATGAAGATATAAAAACAGAGTTAAATATAAATCCACTGAATGATAAAATCAAAGAATATAGAGATAAATGGTTTAGGCATGTGGAAAGAACGAATGTAACAAGATTACCAAAAGCAGCAAGCCAAGAGACTCAAGGAATGTAGGAAGGCCAGTGAAAAGATGGACAGAACAACTGTGAGGCGGAACAGGCAATTTGCCTAGCCCGTGAAGTGAAGAAAAAGAAGATGTTTGGCGACTGGGTATTTAATCCTTAAATTCATAATGTATATAAAGTAAAAGTAAAGTAAAGTGATCCCACAACAGGCCTCAGGAGGCCCTTGGGGTAGTAGGAGGTTAAGGCTCCCACATTTTCTAGACAATCGGCACTTTATGTCAGCCGGGTTGTCAGCCGTGCGTGACGGCCGCCTTTACCCCAGAACAAGCGTCTGGTACTCATTTCCGTTAGAGGCTGAGTCGACCCCAGGGCCATAGTGCCGCCAGAGGGTTTGGGTCAGTTTTAAAAATCCAACGGGACTTGAACCCTCGACCCTCTGGCTTGTAGCTCAGTGCCTTAACCACTGCGCTACGGCGTGCCCCTCATAATGTATATGGGTTAGAGAACATATGGGTCCATTTAAAGAAACCGAACCTGGAAAAATTAGATAAATTAAAAGCCACATACCTAAAAAGGGTGCTCTGTCTCTCCAGATACACGCCCTCACGACTTGTTTATGAACTCTCCAGAGAGCCATTCTACATAGAAGAGCTGAGGCTAAAGTTCCTACTACTACCAGCGACGCCAGCTTACCAGGACCTTCTGCAAGAACTCCATGAAAAGAAACGCAAAATATGGGAAGAATTCTATATTACTGACGCCATGACAAACCGTGAATGGACTCAGGGAGGATATGAATTGCGCCACACAATGACCAGACTCGCTGTGCATGGATTTCACCACAAGCTGTGCAGCACGAGCCCGGCCCAGACTGCATGTGTGTAAGATGTGGCGAACAGTGTGAGAAATACCATGTGTTAAACTGTTGGATGAGATCAGAATCGTTGCTGAAACTCTGCAGTGACTAAAAACAATCTTCCTTGCACGTTGTGCGCTTTTATTTTATTATAAATTCATAATGTACCCTATAGGATACATCAGTTGGTTTAATTAATTTAATATTTTAAATAAATCAGAAAAAAACTCGCTTTTGTTTTGGTTCCATACAGAAACAGTTGAATAGAATATTGAGAAGTTAGACTCCTGACTGTTTTTTATCTTGGATTCACACACAAACAGTTGAATAATATATACTATCTGCATTGCAACCTTATCTTTTATTACATAAAAATCCGGACTCTTGATGGCAGTTATGCAATATTCCGTTTTCACTGCGGTCCGCCGTATTCAAATAAAATACACAATAAATTTGTGTTTCAAGGGCCTTGGGTTCGGGGTCTTGAAGGTAGTCTATATGACTTCCGGCAAGACTAAGAAACCACTGCCTATGCTTGTGGTCATCCTGGAGGAGGGGCCCAATGTCAGAGAGTTGCTGAACTTGCGCCGTCTTTACCACCATGAGGCGTTTAAAAGCTACAAATCGCCCAGAGCGACAACAAAAAGTAATTCAGGTCAGTCCTGATACCATCAAGGATTAGATCTCTCTTCCAATCTCATGCTAGAATTGGTCTGTCCATCTTTTACTGGGTCTTCCAACATTTCTTCGTCCTAGCGGTTTGTAATGAAGAATATGTTACGGAATTCTATTGTTATCCATTCTATTGATGTGGTCCATCCATTATTAGTATTATTATTATCATTATTACTATTATTATTATTATTTTAATCCGATCCTTTATACCAAATCGTTTGTCCTTAATTCTACGCTGAGGTCGTCTTTGGTTAAGTCCGTCCGAGTTTCCATTGCGAAGAATACGAGTAATATGTTTTCCTCTGATTGCGGTACCAACGCTATGCAGAGTAGACCATTGGTGGGGCTGCCACCTCAAAGTTTTAGGTCCAGCTCCTGGATGTACTAACCCCATCTAGAGGGTTGCCACTTCCGCCAACCTATTAAAAATTAGTTGTCGTTGTGGACTTTACTCTTGTTTCCCCGAGCATGGGTCTCTTATCATCCCAGAGAAAGGACTCCCTCTTCCCATCAGTTCTACGACCCAAATCGCCGAAGGGATTCTATACCACAACCTTGATTTGGGTTACTCGGATTAGCAGGTCCACCTCGAGCAGGTTGGAGAGGAGTTGACATGCAGAGGCTGTGTGTTTGCAATGGAAACTATATTACCCTAGGAAGAAGAAATTTTAATAAATCAAGGAGTTAGACAAGGGTGTAGTCTATCGCCCACTCTTTTTAATATATATATATCGACGACATTATGAAACAATGGAAAATTATAACGGACAAAGGCCTTAGATTGAACAATAACTCAAGTATTAATAACTTACTTTTCGCCGATGATTTAGTCTTGCTACACCATGATGAAGATCTGTTACAATTGGCTGCTTACAAACTAAATGCAATATGTAGCGATTATAATTTTAAAATTTCAATAAGTAAAACAAAAGGAATGGCATTTTGTGGAAGAAATACTCTGCGTGCAAAAATAGTAATTAAATACGAAATTATTGAACAAGTATCCCACTTTAAATATTTAGGGTGTGAGATCAGCTATGGGTATGATAAAGATATTGAACACAAAACACATCAGTTTCAAGCTATTTGTGGTACAATAAATAGAATATTAAATAATAAAGCCCATAAACAAACAAAATTAAAATTTTATAAAACAATGGCTGTCCCTGTCCTTTTGTATGGGAGTGAATCTTGGATTACCACTACCAAACAAGAAAGTAAAATCCAAGCAGCCGAGATGAAATTTTTAAGAAGAGTAAAAGGCTGCACTAGAATGAACCAGATAAGAAACGAGGATATCCGTGAAGAACTGCAGATCTATTCCATAAAAGAAAGATATTTAACAACAAGATACAGTGGAAAGAACATGTAGAAAGAATGGAAGAAAGTAGATTACCAAATAAAATCTTCCATTATTTTTCAAGAGAAAGAAAAGATGTCGGACGTCCTCGGAAGAGATGGTCTTAGATCTATTAGTGAAGACGGAACAGACAACTCTTACCTAAACCAGGAAGTGAAGAAGATTATTATTTCTGAATGGTGTCCATCTGGAAGAGGAAAGAAAGGAAGACCTCGAAACTCATGGATGTAAGAAATAAAAACTGGAATAAAACAAGCGAACTGGAGAAAGATAATAATAATAATAATAATAATAATAATAATAATAATTTATTTTAGCTGGCAGAGTTAAGGCCATAAGGCCTTCTCTTCCACTCAACCAGCGAATAGTAAAATTATACAAAAATTACGTACATATTACAATTTTAAGATATTAAAATACAGACTAAACAAAATACAATTATGATGGATCTAATACTAGCTAATGCTAACAAAAACATAGAATATAATAAAATTAAAATGATATAAAATAAAGTAAGTAGCTTCCTAGATGATTATTAATAGAATGCTCTATATAGTTGTTATGCAGTTAATGTTTTCATTGTGTCGAACTTAAGATATCAGTTAATTTGGATTTAAATAATGATAGCGACTGACAGTCCCTGACATGACTGGGCTCTAGCGTCACTTTTGTCCCTCTCAGCCATCAGTAGAAGATAGGGACGAGTGAGAAACTTTAGGCACAGAAAGATGTACAAACACTGAAAATATGTTTATAAAAATATATTTATTTTAAAAATTGTATAATTCCAGACCTATAATGTATACATTAATAAGGAATAAACTATGTAATAATAACGTACAAATCATATGTGTAAAATTGTGTTATGCATTTAATGTTTTTATGTTTTACGTTGTCCCAATTATCAGTATGAAGTAAGAAAGGTAATAGGTGAAGTCTGATGAATATCGCAGAGAAAATGAAGACGTGTTTGGTTTTACTTTCACAATGTGATCACGGCACGATATTAAAAAATCTGCCTTGACCTTAGCAAACGTAATATTACGTAATCTATAAACCGAACCATAATTGTGCAGCACGAATGATAGTAAAATGTATTCAAACTGATACCATCCAACAGAAGGTCGTTCTATCTCCTACTGTCAAAATTAAAATAATGCGAATCGCTAAAGACATAACTCAAAAGTATCTCCCACTTTTAATCTGAAACATATATCTTCAATACATATAACATTTGAAGGGCACAGGGAAAACCCAGGTAACTCACCTTTCCCTTGAAACCTAGAAAACGTTATCGCCATCATCATCAGAGTGATTCAGAAATATGGCTATACGTTTGATCGCATTTTGTGTCGAAAATATTATTATTAAAAACATAGAATTGAATTGAGTAGCAAAATAATATCATCGTTAAATTCCATATGGTGGGATAAGCATATTTGGAAAGACACAAAAAATATATATTGGTAAAACATTGCTGGAACCTGTTGCAATGTATGGAAGTGAGGTATGGACAATCAATAAGTACTACAAGAATAGACTAATAGCTCTAGAAATGGATTATTTACGCAGAAGTGCCAGAAAGTCTAAATTAGAACATATCACAAATAAGGAAATTAGAAACATAATGGAAGCAGAAGAAAGCATAATCGAAAGAACTGAGGAGAAGGAATTAAAGTGGTTAGGTCATGTTTTAAGAATGGAAGATGAGTGATGGCCGAAACTACTATACCAATGGCAACCGACCAAATAGAAAAAAAAAAAAAAAAAAAAAGGGAGACCAAAGTTAATATGGAAGGAAAACATGAGGATAGCAATGCCCAAGATCGTAGGTTTTGGAGGTTTGGCACGGGAAGACGGCAGCAGCTGTAAAAACCCGAAGATAATAATAATAATAATAATAATAATAATAATAATAATAATAATAATAATAATAATAATAATAATGTTTTATTTATTCTGGCAGAGTTAAGGCCATAAGGCCTTCTCTTCCACTCAACCAGCACAAATACAAATAAATATTTGACAAATATAGATATACACTATACTAATTATAAACAGTTAAAGATACATTAAATGTAGGAATGTAAATGTCATGTACAAACAACATTTTATACGATAATAACAATAATAATACTTACGATAATAATAATAATAATAATAATAATAATATAATAATAATAATGATAATAATAATAGCAATAATAATATATTAAACAGTACCAACTAAATTGGAAACACCATCTTGAAAGAATGAGTTCAAATCGGATCCCCAAAGCTGTTTATAATTATATACCAAGAGGACGAAGATCACTGGGCCGTCCTATGAAACGCTGGAGGGAAAATTATCTATAGGATCGTAACAGGCTTTGGCCTAATACTTGGAAGGAAGAACAAGAAGATAAAAATAATAATAATAATAATAATAATAATAGTGAGAATAGTAATAATGATAATAATAATGATAATAATAATAATAATAATAATAATAATAATAATAATAATAATAATAATAATAATAATAATAATATAGATAGATAGAGAAAATTACACATGATATTATTGGAAGACACTGACCCAGGATAGCGATATACGGAGAGTTTATGTCCGTGCGGCCATGGACCCATGGGTTCGATAGTGTTAGTGAGTTAGATAATGAGAGTAGATTAGGAAGACTATATGAATTAAGATTTGATTCTCTTAATACTGCTGACAATTCAATCAGCGGTTAAATACTTGAATGGCGCCGATGAGACCCGACGATCTGTCCACTGATTTAATTCTACGTTGCAACAATTACTGTCCCATCCATCCTCCATACTACAAACATTACGTTTCATTTTACTCTTATGTACAGTAAAACCTGTCTGTGAAGGAACATGACGGATCCTTAAATTTATTTCCGTCTTGGCAGTTTTCCTTCTTATAAAGAGTTCCCAAATTACAAGCTTCAATTTTCTCACGCAGTGTAAGGGATTGCATTATATAATGGAAATGGACAGCTAATGACAAATGAGGGAAATTTTGAGGAAGTGGCTGAATTCAAATACCTAGGAACAATAATCACAAATAGGAATGAGATGCACAAAGAAATTGAACATAGGCTCAATTCTGGAAATGCGTGCTATTATGCATTGCAGAGACTCTTGATGTCCCAACTCCTTTCAAAAAAAGTTAAACTGAAAATACATAAAACTATTATTCTACCAATTATATTATACGGGTGAGAAAAATGGACTCTTACTTTAAGGGAGGAAAGGAGATTACAAGTATTTGAGAATAAAGTTCTTAGGAAAATGTTTGGACCAAAGAGAGATGAACAGACAGGTGAATGGAGAAGACTAAATAACAATGAACATATATATATATATATATATATATATATATATATATATATATATATATATAAGACCAGTGATGGGGCTGTCATCTTATAGCCTCTGGTCAGACTTTTCTGGGGAAGAAAAGAAAATAAAGGAAAGAAGAAATGGAAGAAAGGAAAGACTCCCTAGCCCTCGGATGCCCTAATAGCATCGGGGTCGAAAAAACAAGAGTTAACCAAGATGGGTTAGATAGTAAAGTTAAAAGAGTGCAAAACACAAGTAAGTGGAAGAAATGTTTTGCTCAGCTTGGGCACCTTGTGGTCGCCATCCATATATCCCCTAGATGAGGACCCTTGAGATTATAATTAAGTCAAGTTAATATATAATTTCATTATACAACAAGTCCTGGAGTATTGCATCGCCTCATACAGACAGTTTCGAGAAGGGACTGTTGTGGTCTAGTGGAGAGAGCTTCTGTTTCCCATGCATGAGGTCGCGTGTTCGAACCCGCTGTCATCCTTATTTCTTTCCCTCTCTCTCGTCCTTATTTCAATAAATGCTCTTTCTTTTATTTGTTTTGCTTTGTTTTATTTACAGCATTTACCGCACTACTTATTTACACGAAATTATTTTCCATTGCACGACACACAACGAAATAGAACGGATTTTAGTTTCTCAAATAGGTGTATAGGCCTACTTGTGAACCAAATGGCTGACCTCTGAGCATGCGCAGTGGCTTCATTCTAGGACTTGAAAAATTATCTGTGCGCCACAATTATTTCAAAGGTTGTATATTCAGACACTAAAGATATACTTTAAAAACTGTGATTAGAAAGTGGTATTAGAAATTAATGTGCGAACGGTAAATTACGTGGTTATGTTCAGAAATTCCAACTTAAACGAAAAAATGATGCCAACTGATGGATGTACTCCAATAGTAGTTTTGGTAATGTTAATAAATTTACATTTAGGGGTAAATCTAACAAATAAGAATAAAATGCGAAGTGTAAATAATAAATAATAGTAAAATAATACATTTGTTGAAAATATGTGCGTTCTTGATAAACAATTGACTAACGTTAACAGTGTGGGCAATGCTTATTAGTTGAAACAACAGGAGGCCTTGAGAACAATTATTGATAACATGGCCGCAAGTATGTAGGCCTATTTATTGTTTTATATTGTTTCAAATAAAGTTCAGTTCATTTAAGATGCAGTGATTTGTTTTATATAATGCATATTAACACTACCTTTTGGATATTTTCTGTATATACATTGTACGTAATATACATAAAGGGTAGTGGTTTTACTTCCCGCACGTGTGTGTAAATGTAATATTACTGTTATTTAGGTTGGCAATCCCGAAATGTAGGAAGTTGAACTTTCAATCATGGTCGCCATTGCTGTATGTACGACAAAATGCACTATCGCGCAAAAAATATAGTTTTTTTTTCTAATAGGGTGATTTGTTGGAGGAAATCTATCATAAGTAATGCCACGAGTGATTTCCAAATTATCGATAAATTCACGACTCACGAAGTGAGGAGTGAATTTATGTAGAGAATTTGGAAATCAAGAGTGGCATTTGTTAGGACTATTTAACGAATAAAATTAAGCTGTTTACTCATAATTTATTATTTAACTATAGTTATTTTAAAATATTTATATATTTAATGTAAACGGCGATGTTTGAAAACAAATGAGAAACGATAGGTATGCTTCATCTGCTTCTTTTGTTTATCACTGCAACCAGATCATATTATTTATTGCCAAAGGAACGCAATATTGTAAGAATGCTCTCTAGTGGAGAAAAAATGAAACATCAAACTGTATATTAATTCATTTCTGATGTCGTATGATGTAAATATGACAATTATATTTTTCTGGATTACTACCTGGGAAAAAATACATTTAAGAAAGTGCAAACAGTGGTTTCTTTTTTTTTTTTTTTTTTTTTGTAGTATAATAAATTGCTACAAATGTTTTTTATATTAACTCCTGTAAGCGCTATATGTTGACATCTATGCACTATAATCTGGTAGCCGTATTTCTTACGGGATCAGTCACTGCAAAATAATGGTCAGACCTGTTCAAAATATTAAAAAGGAGGAGCTTTCTTTAATATGGTAAATTTAATATTGATAAATATTTCGTGAAACATGACTCTGATTGGTTGTAAAACAGAAATCATTGAAACGTGATTGGTCATTGAATCCCATTTTGGGGCATGAGTTAAACAGTCAGTTTAAACTGCATTTATTCTCGTTCGTAATGCGTATAAAAATGAATGATGTGGCGAAACATCTTGAGCTACCAGAAGCACATTTATATCTAATCTAATCTACAACAGTTGCCTAGCGATTCACAACGCTGTTAAGCGTGACGTTTTTACAACATGTACTATTAATAACATCGGGCCCCATGAATTATTATGTCTTAATACTTTATGATATTGTTGGTTTATTGCTATGATACGGTATTATATAATCGATTTCATATCTCCGCGGGTATTAAAATTTGCAAAATGCCCGCGTAGACATTAAGTTTACAAACTAACTAACTCACTGGCACTATCGAACCCGGAAGTTCATGGCGCGCGGGCATAAGCTCTCCATATATCCCTATCCTGAGCTAATGTTTTCCAATTATTCCCTGCATAATATACTTGGCTCAAATCATAGTTAATGTTATTCTCCCACCTCATTCTTGGTCTGATAATAACAGTAGAGTCTTGGGTGCTTATTTTGAGATCGATTAGGGGCTACTGGCCAAAAATGTTCCAAGAGATTTTGAACTAATGATATGATAAACTATTCTTTGGTATGCTTTATATTTTATACCTATAAACTACTTAAATTTTATAGCAACTGTTCAAAGTGGCAACCACCAACTTCAATACACACATGCATCGCATATTTTTCATATTCTCTCAAATATCCTTCTCGTAAGTTTTACAAGAAGATATAAGTTAGGATCGTGGTATTGTAGCCTCACTAAGATGGTTGTCCAGCGCCTCGACTTGTTTCCCCGCAGCTGTCATATATAGGCTAATTAAATACAAAGATGCCGACTACCGCCACTATAATAATTCCGCATGTTAATCATTGTCAAGCGTTGTCGCGGCATCCGCTTTTATATAAACAGACAACCATCATAGTGAGGCGATAATAATCAGATAATGTAACAACTATAAATATCTTCGCGGTAGCCGGTTGTTTATGAAAACTGAAGCACTTTTTTTTTCAAACTTGTCATTAAAGGACTCGCGGTGCACGAAACAGAAACCCCCTGCTAACAGGTACCTCAAAATATCACAATGAGACATTTCTACTAACTGCACCAAACTAATAAAAAAAAGAATCTGGGATAATTTGTGTGCGTTGCAATTTTATCATAATCATCATCATAGTACATTCACGAATTTAGGCCATTTGTTGACCTGTTTCGGCCTCAAGAGAAACACCATCCAAAAGTCTTTTGAGTGGACGTCCTGGTCTTCTTCCTGCAGGTTGATATCTTAACATTTGTTTGGGTATTCTGTGATCTTCCATTCGATGAACATGTTGCATCCATCTTGACTTATAAGCAGAAATTTTGTTTTCTAAAGGTTCCATGTGTAATTCTTCTAAGATGTAATTTTTTTGTGATCTAGTCGTGTGTATCCTGCAGTCCTCCGAAGGTATCTCATTTCAGTAGATCTAAGTCTCTGTATATCCTTCTGTTTCAACGTCCATACTTCGCTAGCATACAAAATAATTGGAAGAGCCAGTGTTTTATACACTTTTAATCTAGAATGCTTTTGGACTAACTGTGGCTTGAAGATAGAATTTATTAACTCTAAAATTATTTAAAATTTAGATATTTTTGCATTTACATCATTTTCTTCTTCATATGAGATATTGCATCCTAAATATGTAAAATTATTCACCTGCTCCAAAATTGTATTGTCCAGTACAAATTTTGCAATTTTATACAAAAAAAGAATCAACAGAGCTTTATTCCTTTTATTGAGAAATGAAGTTAAAACAACAGAATAAAAATTTAATTGGTCATTGCCAAAAGGTCCTTTCTCCAATTGTTTCTAATTGACAAGATCATTCTATCCTGGAGTAAGGACATTTTAGCATGAAATGTTCAAATGTAGGCTGGTGGAAGCTCCACACAACATGTGATATTGAATCCGTAATCAACTCATTTTGGTAAAAAAATTGGAGAAAGGGGCTTTTAGCAATGACCAATTATAAATATTATTTTTACAATAACTGTAGCACAATCCATCACTGAAACATAAACTTCTACTCTTAAATTGACGAAACACTAATTTCTCGGGTCATTTATCTAAATGTCTCGGACCGCAGTGAAAACGAAATCAGATAAAACTTAATTTATATACGCGAGTTATTTCATGTAAATCGATACAAATTTAAGTAATTTTTATTCGTTCATATTTCTATTGTTTACTTATAAGATATCATATAAATTAAACCAAATTTATATTATAATATATGTTGCCAATTCAAAGATTAATAATGAATTGACAATAAATATTTACTCTAAAACATTTTTTTTCAGTATCATATTTACGCGCGTTGTGTTGTTTTTACTGTTACGTAATAGAGACATGCAGTTGGAGCCAAGCAAGGACTGTTAGATTCCCAATTCCAAAGAATAAACTAAATATCAAGGACTGAAAATACAATGTGGCATGCAGACTGGCAAAAAGGACTAAATATTAAACACTCACAAATATGAAAGTCAGGGGGTTACATCATTGATTTAATCGTAAACTAATGAATAACTCGATAATCAAGAGTATTCTTGTGAAAACTCACCAGATCCACGACAGCCAGCTGAAAGGGATTAGGATTGCCGTTTCCCTTCATTGACACGTCATTTCCAACACTTTTCATCACACAGTAACATACAACAATTCGTTATAAACACTGATAAATCCAAAATATCCGTAAAAAACTGTGTTTCGTATAAATAAAAACATTGCAATTCCAACCTTCACTTCACAATACCATCAGACGGCAACTCTGATGACAAAAGTGACGTCACAGAGCAATTGATAATAGTTCAAGAATTTACAGGATGATGGCAGCACAAGACACGAAACATCGATTGAAATAAATGCGGATGCCAGCTCAATCTCTGGTTGTTATTATGAACTAAGAACCGTAAGAAACCAATTTCAAAATAAAAGCGTGGAGAATCTTAATTTATAAATTATCCGAAATAACTGTGTTCACAAGTACAAAATGAAAAATTGTTTCATACAAAGCTGGGGAATTAAAAAGGAAATAATATCGATGGGAGGCATTATTTGTTATTGATATGTAGGGGAGTTGATTGGTCACTTTTGGCAGACCCTATTTGGGTAAGTTTCTTAAATAATTTAACTTTTTTTTCTAATTCTACATGTTAATTATGCACTCAAGATCTATTTAATAAGAAGGTTCATAGGGCTAGTGGTCAGAGCTTCTAACTACACTTCATGATTTCCTGGGTTCAATTTCTGGTCAGACCACAGGAATTTTTTTTAAAGGAAATTATTCTTGTGGCTGCCCATGTTTTGGGTTAGCTTTAGGTTTAAGAACTCTCCTGACACTTCATTACCATGTATCACCTGTCATATATTTGGGGTAATGTAACTACCCCTTCCAGGTAGCCTACCCCAACTTACAAAGTAGAAATGGATTGTAATTCTGCCAATTTTGTTTTTATTTATTTTAACATTCATTAGAGCATCATGGACGCTTTAGGATGTGTCCAGATTATAAACAACAATAAAATATAACACATACATACAAAAATACATAATGAAACCAATTTACATTGCAACTAAAAATACATCATAATATCAAGGGGCAGCACTTTCACAAGAAAAGATAGCGATGCAATTTCAATCAAAATTTTTTACTTACAATTTTAAATGTAGGTATTCATCCATACTTAATGTTATGTAAGACAATAAAATGTTCTTTACAGCAAGTTTAAATTGTCTATCGGTAAGAAGTTTAACATTGGAAGGGAGATGATTATATAGATTACTACCTCTATGTGATGTGCTGTTAATACTTCTGGTAAGTCTGTGACAATTTAGAATTATATTATTAGATATTCTAGTGCTATGTTCATGTAAATCTGAATTTATTTTGAAGAGTTTTAAATTTTTATTAATAAAGAAGAATGATTCTAAAATGTAAATACAAGGAACAGGTAATATTTTAGCTATTTGAAGAGTTTTTTACTTCCTGTTTGGATTGGTGTTTTCTTTGCCAGGAGATAATACCAGAAATATCATAAGAACAACCTAATGGCATTTGTTAAAAAGAAAAAGTATGACAAATGTGTCATTCTGATAAATAATATCTTAATCATGGATACAGAAAATAATTGCTGTTATTTACCATTGAGTTGTAAGCCTTCCTCATTCTCTAAAGATTTAATGGCATGCCCTAGTACAAAATTAAATAGTAGAGGAGATAGTGCATCTCCTTGCTTCAACCCATTCTGGATTTCAAAAGTGTCCGAAAACTGTTTGCCTACACACACCCTACTCTTTGTACCATTTAGACACATTCGTATAAGTCTAACTAACTTTTTAGGAATTCCGAACTCCAGCAGGATACTATATAACTTCTCCCTCTTAATTGAATCATATGCTTTTTTGAAGTCTACGTATAGTTGTTGTACAGTACCATTATATTCCCATTTCTTTTCTAAAATCTGTCTTATACTAAAAATCTGATCTGTTGTAGACCTGTTTCTTCTAAATGCACATTGATGATCTCCTAGAATGTCATCAATATAGGGAGTAAGTCTGCTTACTAATATATTTGTTAGAATTTTGTACAAAGTTGAAAGTAATGAGATGACCCTGTAGTTGTTGCAATCAGTTTTATCTCCTTTCTTATAAATTGGTACTATAATCAATTATTTCCATTCATCTGGAAGAGCTTCTTTTTCCCAAATCATACTAAGCAACCAGCGTATCTTGTCCATCAATTTTTCTCCCCCTGATTTTATCAGTTCTGCTGGGATCTCATCTGAACCTGATGCTTTATACATCTTCAATTTTTCTATCGCCAATTCAACCTCTAATGCACTAGCTTCTGCGACTAGCATTTCTGCTGTCTGTAAATTATCCTGCTCAATGTCCTGTTCTGTATGTACATTTAATAGCTGATTAAAGTAACTTTTCCATCTATTTAATATACTCCTGGAATCTGCAATTATTTCTCCATTTTCATTCCGAATTGTGTTTGTTCTAGTCTGAAACCCTTTCTTCTCTATACTAATTCCCTGATATAATTCTCTAATGTTCCTATTTTTTGCGTTCATTTCAAGATCATTAATCTTCTCTCTCAGATATTCCCTCTTTTTACTCTTTAGTAACTTGGTGGTTTCCCGTCTAATACTACCCAATTGCTCTAAATTTACCTCATTTGGCTCATGTAACAATTTCATTTTTGCTAGCTTTCTTTTCTTTACAATGTTGGCACATTCCTCATCAAACCATTTCTTGTTTTTCCTCTTTTTTAAATAACCAATGCATATCATAAGGACAACCTAATGGCATTTGTAAAAAAAAAGTATGACAAATGTGTCATTCTGATAAATAATATCTTAATCGTGGATACAGAAAAAATTGCTGTTATTTTTCAGTAATATTGTCCCATTCATATGTTAAGATTTGGCTTGACAAATATGTGCAGTTGTTTTTGTTACTGTAAATCCTCCAACAATCGATGATTAATCATAAACAGTAGGCGAACGTAGTTCAATTTGCCACACCTTCACATTAAGCTAGGCCAAATAAAAAAATTGTTAAGGCTCTAAACAAAAATGGTAAAAGTTTTCTGTAATTGAAAGAAAAAATTCCAAGAATTAGTGAAGGTAAATTGAAGGAAGGTATTTTTATTGGCCCACAAATTTGTGAAGTGATGCAAGACAAGAAGTTTGATGACGTGCTAGAGGACAGTAAGAGAAAACAGCATGGGTAGGATTCAAGTCAGTGTGTGCTAATTTTCTGGGAATGTAAGGGTTGAAAACTACCAGGAAATTATTGAGAACTTGCTAAAGACATATAAAAACTATTAATAATATATTTTGAAGAAGTAAATTGCTGTCCCACGTTGTGGTGACATTTTGAAGCAGTAATTCTCTTCATGCCTGATGTTGTAGTAACACTTTGAAGAAGGATTTGTGTCCCAAAAAGAATTACTGGTTCAGGTTGGGTTTGATTTTTGGTAGAGCCGGATTCTCTTCTCAAGGTCGGAAGTTGGTACACCGGATATGAAAACACTTTAAAAATCACTAAAATCTGTTTCTTGTAGAAATAATTTCACATTTATTCACTTTTTAAAGTTCCCAGCAGATTAAGTAAATGTAGGTGGTATTATTCTTCACTATCAATTAAAATAAATTCCTTTCTTTTCTGGAATCAATTATTCTTGTATTAAATATTACATTTTATCTTGAGAACTCTTCTTGCTTCTATCTTTGTTGAAAGTTGTGTGCAGAATGACTAGTGTAATTCTTTTATAATTTTAAAGAACATTATTACATCACATGATGATGTATTTAAATTCTATTGGTTAATAGTCCTTTAAATATAAGGTTTAAATTGATTGGTTAAATAAGAAAGTTAATTGTTTTAACATCCAATCAGAGTTTAGTTTACTTTCATTTAAGAATATGAAGTTAAGCAGGTGTTCTTATTACAGTTATAACAGAAGGATTTATGATTTTGACAACAATGACTTAAAACAATTTTTAAAAGCATTCTTTACAAAAACTGTTATGTAGTGTGATTTATTTAATTGTTACTGAGACATTTTTATTCAACAATAACCAACAATGAATCATTTAGATTTTTTATTTATTTAAGTTATATTTTAATATTAAAACAATTTTAAAATACAAAATTATTAACTTAAACTTTCATATTTATTATGATATTAAAATTCTGCAAACAGCATGGGTGGGATTCAAGACAGTGTGTGATAATTTTCTGGGAATGTAAGGGCTGAAAACTACCAGGAAATTATTGAGAACATGCTAAAGACATATAAAAACTATTAATAATATATTTTTTCTTGAAAATGAGAAAGCATTGATTTTACTTTTAAGGGTCGTATGTTAGAACATTACTCTCTACTCAAATTACTTCCAATCACTAGTGACCTGATTCACCGTGAGCAAGTGCTGACAACGAATTAACGGCCGACTTATCGGTCACGCACGAGAGTCGACGTTTTCGTAATATTGGCAACGAATTACCCAGAATTCTCAGCGATAAAACCACTTCCGTTATTTTCGTCTGCTATAGAGGAATGCATTTATGCTTGCATCCCGCAAATAATACCGTATACAAACACGTCTGCGACACGCAAATATTACGCCGATTCTCCTGCTCTTCCAGTTGAATTCTTTGGTAGACTCTATCAAATTCCTCTTCTCCGTGTATACCGAAAACATGATCGAAGTCTTCAAGGTCCGACATCTTGAATAAATGTTGGATAAAGCAGCAAAGTACATCGATTACCATCGGTTCCCGTTCGGTTCCCTTCGGGATTTTAATTTGAGTTGCTCATGTAAGGTACCTCCGCAGGTAGCTTACAAATTTAACCAATTATTATCGCATGAACAGATATCTGAGTAAGCAAAATCGTATTAGCATACAACTTGCTCAGCAGAGAAGGCATTTTACTGTCTAATGCGTCCAAACATGCGACCCTAAGTGTTGAAAGGCCATTATCATTTGTATTACATTTGACTAAATTTGCTCTATAAATTATTTGGCTATTCTGTGCCAGGAGTCCACCTAGACTGGTACAAAATTTTAGCTGAGCAAAATGGACAAGTTAGAGAGAGAGAAAATGGGCAAGTTAGTGTACATCAGATTAGTTTACAGAATATTGGATAATCTGGCACATCTTAAGGAAAAGTTGGCTATTCTGCTTGAACTAATGTGGAAGGACTCCTGGCATAGAATCCCCAATTATTTTAATTAATCCAGTGGATTCTTACTTAAATACCTGCATGTAGTGTTGTCTCAGATAAATACGTGCAGTGGAGTGATTTCTAGAGATACTGACAAAATATACATTAATATAAAATTTTCAATCTAGACGTCAAAATTTGATTCATTGTTGGGATAGCTTTTGAATTTTTTGGGCAACAACAAGAGTTGGTCTCACCTTGTATGGTTGAGAAGGAATCAACTGATGAATTGGAAAGCTCATGGAGAACCCCACGTGCATGTAATGCCTCCATTCAGGAAAGGTTGGTTATTGAGGCTTCAATTCCAAAAAGTTTCAACTGGTATTATTGCCTCACTACAAAAAAAAAATAATTTTACCATCAAAAGCGTGTGGTGCTCTATATCAATTAATATATTTGATAATAAACAGATATTGGTAAAAGTAAAGTCTCTAAGAAGAAAACGTAAGAACTATAAAAAGCACCCCACGCTTTTGATGGTAAAAATATTTTTTTTTGTAGATAACTCTAGTTTTATTCTAGATCTGTTCGAGATGATTTTTTTGTTTACCACTTTAATTTTATCCTAAGCATGTTGGAAATTAAAATTATTTTTCATTTTTTAGTTCGGTTTTCTAATAAAGCGTGTTGTTTTAGTTTTTTTTAAAGTATTATTTATTCTTCTAGACAGCAGTTTCGGAGCTTATCTCCATCAACAGTAGCCTCTCATCGACCAGTGTTATGTCGTTTCTTGGCGGTTTTCTTCTTACTTCTATCGGTGGACCGATGAACCTCTGGCTCAAATCAAAATTTGCTGGAGTTTCGAAATTCATGAGTTTTTCTATCTTGTTTTTTTGGATGTGGATTTTTTTCCCAAACCATGAGTTCTTTCTGTTTATCTGTGTGTTTGATTAGGCTAGCTTTTGTGTCAATTAAATGTTTTTCAGACCAAACATGGGCTGCTGCAGCCCAGAAATTTAAAAACAAGATTGAAAGAACATCTTAGAAATGTAAAAAAGTGTACAAGTTCATGAGACAAGAACTGTTTGAACCAAGCAAATTCCCTCAGCAAGTCAAATTATGGTCCAAATTTGCTGGTTTACGGAATATACATTTATTTTGTTAGCAGAAGCTCGATTTCTTATGCCAGCTAATTTTAAAATGTAGAAATACAGTGAAAACAACAATTTTTAATTTATTAATTAAATAAAAATAAACTTAGTTTTATTTGATTTTCATATTTATTAAGATATAATTCAGTGACAGCTGTTTCGGTACACTGTACCTTCTTCAGACATGTTAACAAATTATGAATTGTGTTCCAACTGATCTAAGCAACAATACAACAATAATTTACTTAATTTTTTTTTCATTTAACAAAGGTGATTCATTCAAATCAAGTTGAGAATTTAACAGTTTATTACTACTTTTCAATTTATTTATTTCTACAGCCTCCAAAATGTCCAACTTCTTACCCTTATCACAAACATGTAAATTTTCAAAATTTGGATCGAAACAATGATTACATTGGAATAGGTGGTTAGTATATTTTGAATATTCTAAATTTCTGTTATATGCTCTCATGTGTTCCTTTATCCGAGAGATAAAAGGTCTACCAGTTTGTCCTACATAGACATTGTCACATGTGCCACACTTCAATTTATATACACCTGATAATTTTTCTTTTTTTTATTTTGGTTTTATTGTTTTTTATTATATTTTGTAAGTTTTATTAGTTTTAAATGCCACATTAATGTTCAACTTTTTAAAGTGTTTACATATTTTATTTGAAAGTGGGCCTATGTATGACATTACGACATATTTCTTTATGTTTTCTTTGGGTAAAGGAAAAACTTTGTTAATTGCTTTTTTGTAATGAACTTTCTTAATTAAATATTCTATAATTTTAGGGTCATAGTTATTATTAATAGCTAATTGTTTAATAATATTCAATTCATTATTATATTCCAAGGGTGAAAGAGGGATATTTAAAAGTCTATGAATGTAACTATTAAAGGCTGCCATCTTATGAGTATATGGGTGAAGAGAAGAACTGTGGATAGTGGTATCAGTATGAGATGGTTTGTGAAAGATACCAAACTCATACTTATTATCAATGTGTTTTATTGATAAATCCAAGAAATTTATACTATTAATTTTTAATTTGATTGCGGGAGGTAGATTATACAGGGAATGATTGGAAAACATTAGCTCAGGATAGGGATGTATGGAGAGCTTATGTAGTGTGGCCACGAACCAAAGGGTTCAATAGTGCCAGTGAGTTAGAATCAGTTAACCTCAACAGTAGTTGATAGTAATTTTAAAAAGTATTCACTACATTTCAATTAGAAGATCTTCTGTTTGCTTGGAAGTTAGAAATGAGTCTTAACGTGAAGAAATAGATGATTTCAATCAGGCTCAAGAAACTGAACCCTAAATAAAGTCCAAGTAGACCGCCGCAGCTTGCTGAAACACAGATATGTATGTAGTTATAAGAGTGAATTAGAATAGAATAGAATAGATTTATTTATCCTAGTGGAGTTAAGACAATGTGGCCTTCTCTTCGACTCACCAGGACAAACATATGTTACATTTAAATACAAAAATTTACAATAATAGTCATACTAAACAATTAATTATCTGTCAAATTGAATAATAATAAAAATAATGTCTAATAATACAATAAAATTAAATACCGGTACAATTAATATTAAATTAATGATAGAATGAATACATAAAGGAATAACAGCTCAAATCTACTATACACAAAAAGAAGAGAAAAAATACAAAGAAAGTAATAAACTACAATGAATTAATCTATCACTTATTATACAAGGGATTAGGTAAATATATTAACAAATCTTAAAACTATTTTTATTAAATAATGAAAAAACAAATTATTAATTTTTAAAAAGTAATATTAGTGAGTTGTTTCTGTTAATAATTTTATTTTCAATTTGTTTCTGAAAGATTGTAAAGTTTGTCAGTCTCTGACATAGGGTGGAAGGGAATTCCATGTTCTAGCAAGACAAACTGTAAAATATTTTGAATAATAGGTAGTGTGATGAGGAGGGATACAAAGAACAATATGCTGAAGGGATCAGGTATATGAAAAATCAAGAATTAATTATAATACATTGTACTTTACTTGCTCTTTTTTTGCCCTTAGTGATCCCACTATAGCCTCAGGAAGGCCCTTGGAGTAGTAGGAGGGTATGGCTCCTACATTTTCTACACCAGGGGTCACCAATTGGCAGTCCAGATCCAAACCCTCGAGCTTTGGTTTCCGGATAGGTTAAATATTGAATTAATACAAATTTTAAAACCGGTTAAACATTGAATACAACCGGTTGTACTAAATTTTGTGTCATGATAGTATTATTGTTGGCTTGGTTGGCAGTGCTGCTTATGGTCGGAGATTTGACTGAAGATGAATGGGATTCCGTTTGAAACCTGGTATCGTGAAAAACATGAAATTTGTGAAGTGAGATATTTAAATATTACTGTGACCACATGTTAAGTTTATCATAAATTTATTAATAATTATTAGAATTAATAACTGTGTACTACTGTCCTGTATCCTTTTAGGATTTACCACATGTTTTGTTTAATTTGTGCAATTCATGCCCATAACATAATTTATATAATTCCCTTATAATATTAATTTCTTAATAAAAGCTTCGTTTGTTTAACGAACTATTAGGTTTTTTAGCACTGCATTTTTTTCTGATGAGAGGGAGCTGGTCTACCACATCAACCCCAAACCTGGAGGACCAGGAATTTTTCAGGTGTCCATTCTTAGATCAGTTGCTTTCACTACAGCTAATCAGATAAGTATCTTTTGGCAATCAAAATGGATTTTATACGAAGGGCAGAAAGAATTTCAAGAAGGAAACAAATTAGGAACTCAGTTATAAGGGAGAAAATGAAGATTGAAGACACTATTTTAGATTATATTAAAACTCAGCAATTAAGATGGTACGGACATGTCCAGCGAATGGAAGATCAGCTACCAAAATCTGTTTTGGAATGGAAATCTGAGGGAAGATGAAGCAGAGGAAGACCTAAAACCTCCTGGAGTCAGGAAATATGTTTATATATGAAGGAGAAACATCTACAATCAGGAGACTGGATGGACCGACAAAATTGGCTATTGGGAATCGGACAATGTCAAAGACATTAATCAACCGATGATCTATCTATGTTTAATCAACCATGGTTCCGGACCTCCACTTAATTTACTACTTTGAAAATGGACCTCAATGAAGTATAGTTTTTGGGAAAAAAATTCAATTGAAAACTTTTCTTTAATTTTTTAATTATTAATTATTTTTTTAGTTTAGTTTAAAATAGATAGGGCTAAGCTTGTCTATATTTTATCTGTTCTTGACAATCGGCACCTGATGTTAGCTTGTGTGGCAGCTGCCTTTACTCCTATAACAAGTGTCTGGTACTCATTTCCATTAGAGGCTGAGTTGGCTCCAGGACCTTAGTGCTGGCAGAAGGTTTGGGTGAGTTTAAAAATGTTGATCCCACTAGAACTCAAACCCTCCACCTTCCGGCTTGTAACATTCCAATCACTATACGGGGTATTGCAAAAAAAACCATCAACGGAAGTCAGGTGGTATATTGAGATATGTTGATCATTTTTTAATAACCAATGTCCAGAAGGGGGGTTGAGGCTAATTGGGATTTCCAGGTCCTTGATCTGGTCAAAAACCCTGATGGAACTGATATTTAACATCTTGGGTGAATTTCGGTGGGAGGATAGCAATGGCAAAATAAGCTTTCAACAAGAAGAGAAGCATTTTCTGTGGACCTATGGCAGAAGAATTAAGGAAGACGCTAGTGAAGTGCTTTGTGTGGAGTGTAGCATTGTATGGTGCAGAGACTTGGGCATTACGACGGAATGAGGAAAAGGCGACTGGAAGCTTTTGAGATGTGGATATGGAGCAGAATGGAACTTATAAAATGGACAGACAAAGTAAGAAATAAAGATGTGCTAGACAGAGTGGGTGAAAGAAGAACAATGCTGGAACTCATAAAGAAGAGGAAAAGAAATTGGATTGGCCACTGGCTAAGAAGAAACTGCCTGCTGAAGGATGCTCTAGAAGGAATGGTCAACAGAAAGAAAGTTAGAGGCAGAAAAAGACATCAGATGATAGACAATATTAAAATAAATGGTTTGTATGGAGATACAAAAAGGAAAGCTGAGTTAACGAAAGAGTGGAGAATGCTGAGTTTGCAGTGAAAGACCTGCTCTTGAGCAGAACACTATGAATGAATCAAATGTCCAGAAATGATGCATTTTCACACTATGACTAGTTAATTATGTCTGAAGATCAGTGTTAGTTCCAAGGATTTGAAGACTCATTACTTGACAACACCTCACAGGTACGGGACCTATGATACGTGGCTTCGCAACGGAATGTAGATACAACATGACGGATCTCCAGTTCACTTTCATGTCAATGTGAGGAGACATTTGGATACCACGTATCCAGGTCGATGGATTGGCAGAGGGGGTCCAGTCCCATGGTCTCCGAGATCACCTTATCTTAACCCTCTCGACTATGGGGCGACATGAAACAGTCTGTTTATCAGACTCCAGTAGAGTTATGTATGTATCTCATAGCCTGATTCTACGCTACTACAGAAATAATTTAAATGCGGCTAGGCGTATTTGAACGTGTGCGCCAATCACTACACCGCCGTTGTGCGCTCTGTAATGAGATGGGAGGTGGATATTTTGAAAACCTGATCTGATAGTGACATAATTGTCAAGTATTGAGTTTTAAAATTCAACTAAAGGAATTCTTCAGAAGTTAGAAGCTCATAGTGTGAAAATGCATCATTTCCGGACATTGGTACCTTATTAAAAAATTATCAACATATCTCAATATACCACCTCACCTCCATTGTCGGTGTTTTTTTTTGCAACGCCTTGTATTTTGTTTATATTTTTATTCAATAGACTATATTTATAAATTTATTCAGTGCAACAAATTTGGTAGACTATTTGCTTACCTAGAAAATCAGCTGTTCCATACAGCTCGCTGCGATAATTCGTAACAAACTGGTTATCTTTGTAAAAAATTGATACCATTGATACTGATTCTCTGCAAAATTAAACAAAAATTATATTATTTTTTATTGGTAAAACCTTGTAGTCCGAGGTCCGGCTGCAAGATCACTACGTTCATAGAGTGTATGAACAAAATCAATTTTTTGATAAAATTGTGAATTACTGAATACATTTTTGCCGAATTGCCTATTAAAATCCGGCCACCAGTATGTTTAATTAAAATATTATTTATTTATTTATTTATTCGAAATAATTTGATTCGCTTGTTCTTAAAATAAATTATAATCCAGTTCACAGAAATCAATGTATAGAGCTTGAAAAGTTTTGGTTGTCATTGCGCACTTGGCCGTAAACCTCCTCACGACTACAGCAGGCTGTGACACCTATCAGTAATAAAATAGCAGTAAGTACATATTTATTGTTTTATATTGTTCCCTCGCAGCGGGAAGTAAAACCACTGCCCTTTATGTATACTACGTACAATGTATATACAAAAAATATATAAAAAAGGTAGCGTTAATATACATTATACGAAACAAATCACTGCATTTTAAATAAAATGAACTTTATTTGAAACAATATAAAACAATAAATACGTATTTACCGCCATTTTATTATTAATTGGTGTCACAGCCTGCTGTAGCTATGAGGAGGTTTACGGCCAAGTATGCAATGGCAACCAAAACTTTTCAAGCTCTATACATCGATTTCTGCGAACTGGATTATAATTTATTTTAATAACAAGTGAATCAAATTATTTTGAATAAATAAATAAATTATATTTTAATTAAACATACTGGCGGCTGGATTTTAAAAGGCAACTCGGCAAAAATGTATTCAGTAATTCACAATTTTATGAAAAAAAATTGATTTTGTTGATACACTCGATGAAGGTAGTAATCTTGCAGCCGGATCTTGAGCTATTGGAAAACAGGTCATTAGAAAGTCTAGGAATAGGTGGGATAATAATATTTAGATGGATCTAAGGGAAATTTGTATTGGATAAATGAACTACATTCAGTTTGCTGAGGAGAGGGACCAGTGGACCATGGAGGGCCTTAGTGAATGTATCATTGAACCTATGGGTTCGAGTATGGTGTGATAGCTATATAAAATCTTCAGGTTTTAATCATGTTTCACATGCAATTTTCAACAGTCTATTACACAGATTTATAAATATTCTACTTAGGGTCGAATGTTTGAACGCATTAGACAGTAAAAGGCGTTCTCTGCTGACAATTTTTTATCCAAATACATTTTGCTTACTCAGAAATCTATTCATGCGATAATAATTGTAAGCTACCTGACGAGGTAACTTAAGATCATAGCTCAAGATAGAAACTTATCGTGAAAATCCCGAAGAGAACCGATGGTAACCGATGTAGTTTGAAACTTATCCAAGATGTCGGACCTTGAAGACTTCGATCATGTTTTCGGTATACGCGGAGAAGAGGAATTTGATAGAGTCTACCAAAGAATTCAACTGGAAGAACAGGAGAATCGGCGTAATATTGCGCGACGCAGACGTCGTTGTATACGGTATTATTTGCGGGACGCAAGCGTAAATGCGTTCCTCTATAGCAGACGAAAATAACGGAAGTTGTTTTATCGCTGAGAATTCTGGGTAATTCGTTGCCAATATTACGAAAACGTCAACTTTCATGCATGACCGGTAAGTCGGCCGTTAATTCGATCTCAGCAATTGCTCACGGTGAGTCAGCTCACAAGTGATTGGAAGTAATTTGAATAGAGACTAATGTATTTGCATCCGGCCCTATGTAGAGGATTTTGAGAATGAATACAATCATATTGTACACATAGCTAACATAAATGGTTTTGGTGAAAACGTAATAAAGAAGAAATTAAATTAAATTAATTCCCTCGCGCCAAATGCTTTGAAACCTTTGCTTCTACCTTTGCAAATGGCGCGGTTTCTTAGTTAAGAAGACATTTATTGGGAATTTAACACTACTTTATAAAGGCAGTAGGGCTTCTATTCATGTTTTTATTATTGATTTAACCCTTAAATTCGTAATGTATCCTTTTAGATACATCAGTTGGTTTAGTTAATTTAATATTTTAAATAAATCAGAAGAAAACGAACGAAAATAAATCACTTCTATACATTTGAGGGAAGTAGATTATACAGGGAATGATTGGAAAGCATTAGCTCAGGATAGTGATGTATGGAGAGCTTATGTCCGTGCGGCCATGAACCTACGGGTTCGATAGTGCCAGTGAGTGAGTAAGTAAGTATATACATACAAAATTATACAACACACCTAATAATAACGGTTATACAAGATTCCGTTTTCACTGCGGTCTGCCACATTCAAATATCTAACAGAAGAAATTTGTGTTTTGCCAAATGACAGACCTACACAACGTAGCGCAACTTCCCCATGTTGATGCCATGATAACTGAAAATGTAAGCAAGATGCACAAATTTACATCTTTGCATACAAATTTTATGGTACGCAGTATTGGACGCTTGCCCCAGTGGCGTGCTGTACATAGAAACATATTCATCCGATTTACTCCTCATTAAATCCAGCCAGAGATTTGGCGATGTGCTCTCACCTGGAGTAGCGTGGCTCATTCCACAGTGCTGGATTTCCGACTCTCGGCTTGAAAGCAATGTGGTTTCTGATGTCCTGCTTCAGGTCATAACATCCCTATCTCTGTCCAAATTTCATCACCATTTGCACACAAACGCTAGTGTCGCCAAATAGGCTCGGGTTAAGTGAACTACAACCCCGTAATGATAGCCACTATTAACTTAGCTGCCAAAGAGCCCTAGTGGGTTCTAACGTACGCAGCACACTGGGTGAAGCTAGACTTCGCCTTATCCAGTCCAGCCCAGTCAGTGTTTTGCCAATTTAAGGGTTAACAGTTCTCACTGAAGGATAAATTATATTTGAAGAGAAAATGTTTCGCCTAGACCAAGCCAAAGGTCTCGGGTTCGAGTCTTGGTCTAGGCGAAAATTTTTCTCTTCAAATGTAATTTATCCTTCAGTGAGAAGTGTTAAATCAATAATAAAAACAGCAATTTAAAGAAATTATGTATGTATTTAGTATGTACTTACCGATGTTGTTCCGTATTTTCCACTCCCATAGCATTAGAGAGTTTATCTGACCTGAACATTGCTTGGGAGGTTTCTATATCATATTTTATCTCGGTACAAGATGGCAAACATCTGCATTTCTCCATACCACTGTCATCAGCTATAAATTTAACTGCAAAATAAAAAATATTATTTTAATTGAGTCATAACATGTTAACACATATTTTGTTGAATTCTTGAGAACATTTAATCAACATTACAATCGGAAGTAGCACTATGTGGTAATTTGCAATTTATAAATTGAATCAAATAAATGTTTTTTCATCTCGCCTCTTAAAGCTCCGTGTTTTCAAGGTACCAGTTTCAATAGCCTTCACCTCCAACGTCAACTAAAACTATCTTTTTTGAGTTTTGCGAGTTTTGGCTGACAAACTCCAAGACTTTTGAAACGGTACCGTGAAAACACAGAGTTTTATGAGGTGAAATAAAAAAAAAAAGTTTATCCAACTCAATATATGAATCTGAGAATACTATCATCAGCTCTTTCTGACTGTCAAATTACACTGAGCAACAAAAAAATAAACTTTTTTTTTTGTCAGAAAGAAAAATATGTGATTCTGATAGTATTTTTTCTAGCTGGAACGTTTTCTTGGCGGAGCTAGGATAGATATATTTGAAGACCTCGAAATTATAAAGGAAATAAACACCACACCCCACTTCTTAATGAGAACGCACCCCAGTCAAACCCATTACACAAGATCGTCAAAAACAAGCCAGTTGCTGCTACAAACAGCTGGAGTATACATCACCGTACACAACAACGAGTAGCGGAAGTTCAACCTGCAGAAGATGGAAGATAACTTCCGAAAGCGCTCCAGTTAATTTTATAATCAAAGTTGAGGACGACGGCACCTGCCAACAGGTACAATTTAATTTTATAAATAAGTGTAACCATTTTACATCTAATTACTTCTGCGTTTTATTTAAGAAAAAAGGCTTGAAAAAATATGGAACGCTCTGCCAGCTCTTGGACCAGGGTGGGTTAAATCACGCATATTGTAACTTAGAGGCTTTCAAAATACTATTTTATTTCTCTAAATTTCCTCCTACTCATTATATATTGCAAAAATAAATTAGTCAACTTTTATAAGATTCATGAGATGTTCCGTTGATGTATTATTCAATATCTTAATATATAAAAATTTCGTGTCACGTTGTTTGTCCGCGATGGAATCCTAAACTACTGAACCGATTTTAATAAAATTTTGCACACTGTGCGCAGTTTGATCCAACTTGAGACTTAGGGTAGTTTATAACTAAATTTATAGTCGCATTATTTTTTATTGCAAATTATTTGTTTATTATTTAACAAAGAGTTATAATTATCTTGAGTTCCATACGATTCTAACAGATGGCGGTGTAAGGTAATTGGTTTATTATTTAACAAAGAGAGGTCCAGATGGCTGTGCTTTTTGTTGCAACTGCGAATTTCAATTGAATTACAAATATTGATTATTTCATAATTTAAGTGTGTTCAGTGTTTATTTTATTTTCAATATTATTAATTTCGTGTGTAAGTATTAGTTTTAAGTAATCTGGCTGAAAGACAGCAACTTAATTTAAATTTTAACGTATACCTTAGCCACAGCAACGCGTGACCGGGACTTCTAGTTAAAATATAAAACTATGGAATATTCACCTGAAAGGTCCATCTCCTCAAATTTATTAGTTTTTTTATTATATACAACTTTCCTCATTAGAGGATTGCCTCAAGGACAAAGTGATACAGACAATTAATTCATGTAAGGTCTACATGCATGTCAGGTGCTACTACCATGTTCTTACACAAAATGGTTGTTCCAAACCTACATTTCCCATCATAATTTGTGATTTTCTATCACCACACACACACACACACACACACACACAGAGAGAGAGAGAGAGAGAGAGAGAGAGAGAGAGAAGAGAGAGAAAACGAGAGAGAGAAAAGAGAGAGAGAGAGAGAGAGGAGAGAGAGAGAGAGAGAGAAAGAGAAAGAGAAGAAGAGAAAGAGAGAAAAGGCACAGCGAAGTGGTCGAAAACATCCATCGAGAAAAATTATCCCTCTCCCTCCCCCTCTCTCCATTGTCTCCCCTCACCATCTCCCCAGTCATAGCAATCTCCCTGTCTCCCTCCCCTCTCCCCTTCGTCTCCCTCTCCCTGTCTCCCTCCCCTTCTCCCCCTTCATCTCCCTCCATCTCTCTCCCCTCTCTCTCTCTCTCTCTCTCTCTCTCTCTCTCTCTCTCTCTCTCTCTCTCATGCGTAATTATCCCATTTTTTTTAAAGGTACATCCTCTACTGTATAAGCCCACGTAAAAGTGAGAGCTGGATGATGATAAATGATTCTGTATTGTGGTGTTACCTTTAGTTTGTTCAGTGCAGTTCATCTTCCTGATGTTGCACATCGGGATATCTTTAGTACCTGCAATCAATTAAATGCATATTTATTAACTCAGCTGTGTTTTTTAAACTATGTATTCTTCTTATTATTATTTCCAAGTATTAGGCCAAGGCCTGTTACGATCCTATAGAAACTTTTCCCTCCAGCGTTTCATAGAACGGCCCAGAGATCTTCGTCCTCTTGGTATATAATTATAAACAGCTTTGGGGATCCGATTTGAACTCATTCTTTCAAGATGGTGTTTTCAATTTAGTTGGTACTGTTTAATATATTCCAAAATTGGCGTAGTCTTCAAGATCCTACCGGGAAATTCTCGTATAAAGACTTGAAAGCATAATAATAGTCCCTTCGATTGGTTACTGGCCAAAGGAAGGCAAGACCAGTGATGGGGCTGCCATCTTATAGCCTCTGGTCATGCTTTTCTGGAGAAGAAAAGAAAATAAAGCAAAGAATAAATGGAAGAAAGGAAAGACTCCCTAGCCCTCGGATGCCCTAATAGCGTCGGGGTCGAAAAAAACAAGAGTTAACCAAGAGAGGTTAGATAGTAAAGTTAAAAGAGTGCAAAACACAAGTAAGTGGAAGAAATGTTTTGCTCAGCTTGGACACCTTGTGGTCTCCATCCACATATCCCCTAGATGAGGACCACTGAGGTCCATGTTTTCTCTTCAAATATTAATTTGGACCTCACTTTTTTCAAAACAGAAACCAAGCACAAGTTTTGTACAAAGTTGTTCATGTATAAGTTATTGTAAAGAAAGAATTGAAATATTGTACAAAGTTTAGATACAATACTTACGTGGCATGTAATAAGCAACGCATTTACATTGTTTTAGTGTATAGTTTGAGAAACATTCCAAGATACAATTTTGTTGAGTATAGATTTTAAAATAACGCAAATGTCTCTCATTTGCAAAGTAGCACTTCCTGTATATTGGAGAGTAACTTCTCAGATTGTTGCCGGTCGTCATGATGCGAGGCTTAATCCCCACGACTACATCTCTGTTTACTGGGATTCGAAAATATTGGTCTTGAACAGCAGCCGGGTAATCAGCAGGACTGTTTAAAACAACCTGTAACACAATTAGAGAGAAGCAAAAGTTTCATAGAATTTGGTGCGCGGGAATTAACAACGTATATAAGAGAAGGATCGGCCGCGGTGGATGAAAAAATCCAAGGAGCAAGTCCTCTGGGAGGGACTTTAAGCCGTGGGTCCCGAGTCTGAAGATTTTCAGGCTCGTAAAAGATCCTTAAGCCTGAATGAAAAGGCCTCTAAGCAAAATTTACCGAATTTTCCCGTCCTAGTACTACCTTGGTTTCCTAGATGTCAGTATGAGGCGGAACGCTGATCACGAACCACTAAAATGACATCTATACGAAAACAAGTGTAACTAAATTAGTATGGTTCAAATCTTCCCTGTAGGGACAGAGCGCCTAAATCTCTGTTAAGGGAAACATGGGCTTACAAGACAATATATAAGAGAAGGATTTTTCTAAGATGTTCTTTCACCCTTGTTTTCAATTTTTTTTTTGTATTTCCTACGTAAATTTTGACAATCCTTGCATTTGATCTGATAAATTCCTGATTTGTTTTCTTCTTAAATTTTTTTCATTTTATTGGTTTTAATTATTTGTTCTTCGGTGCCAATCTTATATTAAACTTTCTGATACTTGTGTTTGAATGGATGGGAAGTGAATTTCTTGAATTTTATTTTTTCTTCTGTTTGTTTTATAAATGTGCTTTAATTAATTAATTTTTGTCTTTTAATTCTATTTATTTTCTTGTATACCATATTTTGTTCAAAACCGTTCTCTGTTGAAACATTAATTATGTATTCTTTTTCATAATTTTCTTTGCTCATAGGTATGAAACAGTTTAATTCATCAATTGAGTTGGTGTTTACTTGATGAAAATCCATATCCATTAATTAAATAAAAATAAAATTTAGTTTATTTGATTTTCATATTATTAAGATATAAATCAGTGACAGCTGTTTCGGTACACTGTACCTTCTTCAGACATGTTAACAAATTATGAATTGTGTTATTATAGTACATATCAACTGATCTAAGCAACAATACAACAATAATTTATTTAATTTTTTTTTTAATTTAACAAAGGGGATTCATTCAAATCAAGTTGAGAATTTAACAGTTTATTACTACTTTTCAATTTATTTATTTCTACAGCCTCCAGAAGGTCCAACTTCTTACCCTTATCACAAACATGTAAAATTTCAAAATTTGGATCCAAACAGTGATTAAATTGGAATAGGTGGTTAGCATATTTTGAATTTTCTAAATTTCTGTTATATGCTCTCATGTGTTCCTTTATCCAAGAGATAAAAAGTTTAATTTATCTTAGATTAAACCTCCACCTGTGTTTATTATTCCTCATCATCATCATGAACAAATTCGTTTTAGGCCATGTGGCCTGTACGGTAAACCTAGCGAAGATGGTCTTGATCTTTCCACCGATGTTTTGGTCTTCCTTGGTCCCTATGTCCAGTTTGGGTATATTGGAATGCCAATTTTGGATGTCTATTTCTTGCCATTCTCTTCAGATGATTTTTCCATTCTTGTTGGTATCTTTGTATATCTTCATTTAAACTTGTTACTCCAAGTTTTCCTCTGATAATAGTGTTCCTTTGGTGATCCAGTCTATTAACTCCTAACAATGATCGTAAGAAGCGCATTTGGCTTACTTGAAGTTTATGAGAGTTTCTTTTATTTAAAATCCAAATTTCACTTCCGTATTTTAGAGCAGCTTTTGATGTGATGTTATGTAATCTTAGTTTTGTCTCTGTCCCCATCTGTTTACCAAAATGTCTTCGTATTACCCCATTCATTTTATTATATTTTTGTAATTTTGAATCAATGTCACTCTTATACTCTGCAAATACACTTCCTAAGTAAGAGAAATCTGACACTTGTTCTATAATTTTTCCATCAATCTCAATTTTCACCCGTTGTATGTTTTTTCCACACATTGCCATTGTTTTGGATTTTGAAGTGGAAATTTTCATATTATATTTGCTGGCAATTTTGAATAATTGATACGCTGCTATTTGTAAGCTATCTTCGGAATCTGATAATATTATTTGATCATCAGCATATAATATTGTTTGAATTATTTTATTCCTAGTTATTGAAATTCCATTGTTTACTGTTTGTTTCCATTCTTGCACTATTCTGTTAATATATATATTAAATAAGAGTGGAGATAGTCCACATCCTTGTCGAACACCTTTGCTTGTGTTTATGTGTTCTGTTATTTCTCCATCTGGTAATTTAATTTTGATTTTAGAATTTTGATATAAGCTTTGTATGGCTCGTATTACATGTGAGTGTATATGTTCTTCATGCAGTATCTGCCAAAGTTTATCTCGGTTTACATTATCATATGCCTTTTCATAATCTATAAATAGTATGTATAGTGGGAGATTAAATTCTCTCCTTTTTTCCATAATTTGTTGTAGGGTAAATATTGCATCTATAGTGCTCCTCCCTTTTCTAAATCCACATTGTTCTTCTTCCAAAAATGTTTCACCACTTACTGATAATTTATTATTCCTATAAAAGTTAAATGATGGAATTACCTTAACACCATAGACAGAAGCACTGCACAGAGGATCGACATCCTCCTTATGAAGTGATATCAAAAGCAGCAAACCTCCACTTGTGCCAGAAGTCAAGGCTCGGACTGGGTACGCATCGCCACTCTCACTGTCTGAATATTGGTTTTCAAATGTCCAGTACTTTGTCTCTCGATGATGCAATATGTTCCAATCACTTTGTACACTGCAAATTTGAAGACACAAACCTTTCTCAGAATTATGACAAACCACTAGTTCGATATTTCATACTAAATTTATAACTTCTCACTTATTCCATCCCAATTTAGGCATATATTTTTCTTGATTTTTTCTATTATTAACTATCTAATACCCGGCGTGCACTGCTGCGCCTAAATAAATTAAAATTAATGTGCTTTTATGTTTAGTTGAATAAGTAAAAGGAAAAATAATTATAAATTTATATATTTTAGATACCCCGTGCTGATTACCCGGCATTGCCCTGGAATCTACTTATCCCGATCTCCTTGACATAAATGAGCTGAAATACGAAAATTGATGTGTTTTATGTTTAGTTACATAAGCCTTTTGTTCTTCTAAGGGAGTTCAGCCTCTAACGGAAATGAGTACCAGATGATTGTTCTGGGGGTAAAGGCGGCCGTCACGCAGGGCTGACAATCCGGCTGACATAAAGTGCCGATTGTCCAAAAAAAGCGGGAGCCTTAACCTCCTACTACCCCAAGGGCCTCCGGGCCTGTTGTGGGATCACTTTACTCGCCGTAGCGTAGTAGTTACGGCACTGAGCTACAAGCCGGAGGGTCGACGGTTCAAGTCCCGTTGGGGTCAGGATTTTTAAACTGATCAAAACCCTCTGGCGGCACTATGGTCCTGGGGTCGACTCAGCCTCTAACGGAAATGAGTACCAGACGCTTGTTCTGGGGGTAAAGGCGGCCGTCACGCAGGGCTGACAACCCGGCTGACATAAAGTGCCGATTGTCTAGAAAAAGTGGGAGCCCTAACCTCCTACTACCCCAAGGACCTCCGGGTCTGTTGTGGGATCACTTTACTTTACTTAAGGAAGTTCATTTCTGCGCTTAGTATTCTACTTTGCAATTTTTTGGTCATTACCCAAGTTTCGCTCCCATAAAGTAATGCAGGAACTGCCAATGTTTTATAAAACTTCAATCTAGTATCTCTTCTTGTTTTATTCTTTAATGTTTTATGTATAGTTCCGCATATCATTTGGAATTTAGACAGTTTCATATGTGTGTCTCTTTCAGTTTTTGTGTTTATAGTAAAATTACAACCCATATAATTAAAATGTGTTACTTGTTCCAGAGGTTTGTTGTCTATTATGATTTTTGATCTTATATGTTCGTTTCCCCAAAATGCCATTATTTTTGTTTTTTCTTTTGATGTTTTAAAATTATATTCTTGTCATAACTGATTTAAAATTAATATATAATTATGGAACAGTCACCTGAAAGGTCCGTCTCCTCAACTTAATTAATCATTTAACTGTAGTGCTTTCAGGACTTATCCCATCATCGGCAGGATTCAAAAGTGGTGTTTCACTGATGATCTGGTAGAGGGGGTTGCATGTATTGGGTTGGTTTTCGTTTATCAGGCTGTCGTTGTTGTGAGCTGCTTTCATGATTTCCATCTCTTCGAGTACGTTTATTTTCGCTGGATTATTTTCTCTGTGCATTACTGCTAGGATGTTTTCAATATTTAACATGCGATGCCCTTCATGGATAACGTGTTTTGCATAACTTGATTTCCCTTCTGCGTGAATGAAGTCTTGAAAATGTTCTTTGAATCTGATGTTAAAACTCCTGTTTGTCCTTCCTATATAAAATTTGTTGCAACGGAACACATCATGAATATTATAAAAGTTGATAACTGATTTAATTGATTAAAGAGTACTGCAAATTATTTTCATTTTCTTGAATAATAACCACATCGTCAGCATACATTAAAACGTTTAATAGTTTAAAACGGCCGATTCTTATACCTACATTAACAATACTTTTCCAATTTTGGATGATGTCATTAATATACAGATTAAAAAGAGTAGGTGATAAACTACACCCTTGTCTTACGCCTCTGTTTAGTAAAATAACTTCGGTCTTTGATGTGCCTATATTTATTATAATTTGTGACTTTACATACAAACTTTTTATCACATAAATTAAGTCATATAAAGTGAAATGACTGAAGTACAGGGCAAGTCAAAATGTTGTGCAGGTTTTCAGAAATTTATTATGTGAAATGTAATGAACATATAATATTGTGAGACATATTGTATGAAAGGTAAACTCTCAAAGTTTTTTTTTAAATATTCACAGATGTTCTATGTGAGCGCCTTTTGTTACACGACAGATGTCAAGCCGATATTCAATCTCCTGCCAAACTTTCTGTAGCAGTCCGCGGTCGATATCAGCAATGGCTGCTGTGATGCGGGCACGCAGTTCATGCAGTGTTGTTGGAAGTGGTGGTACGTAAACATGATCCTTTACAAGACCCCACATGAAGAAATCACACGGGGTTAGATCTGTTGAACGAGGTGGCCAATGAATGAGTTGTTGATCACCCTGAGATGCACGGCCTATCCAGCGTTGTGGTAAAGCCGTATTAAAATGGTCTCGAACACTGCCATGGTAATGTGGAGGGGCACCATCCAACTGCAGAATGAAATCTGGACTATCCGCTTCAAGCTGCGGAAGGAGCCATTGTTGTAGCATATCAAGGAAAACATGTCCGTTCACAGTACGTTCATGAAAGAAAAAGGGCCCATAAACCTTTGCATGGGAAATGGCACAAAAGACATTCACTTTCGGAGAATCGCGTTGATGGTTCCAGAGTTGCATGGGGGTTACCAGTTCCCCAAATCCTTACATTGTGTCTATTCACTTTTCCTGAAAGGTGGAAAGTCGCTTCATCACTGTAAAACTACCCTCTCATGGAACTCATTCTCTTCCATTAATGCGAGAAAATCAACACAGAAGGACGCTCGCAAAGCATAATCGGCGGGTTTTAAGGCTTGAACCAGTTGCAAGTGGTAGGGTTTCATCTGTAAACGTTTCCGGAGAATCCGCCATACAGTTTTTTGTGGTAGTTGAAGTTCTGTCGCTCCCCGGTAGGTGGATTTCTGTGGACTCCGCACGAAGCATGTGCGAACGCGTTCGACTGTCTCTTCACTCGTCGACGGACAGCCAGTCGATTTTCGTTTACAGATACAGCCTGAATCCCTAAATTGTGTGTACCTCTTACGAATGGATCTCCCATCCGGCGGGTCTTTATCGTATCTGGTACGGAAATGTCGTTGAACACTAGTCACAGAGTTGTTTACATGGTAATCAAGCACACAGAAAGACTTCTGATCCCCAGTCAACGCCATTTTCCTTTACTGCTCTGCTGTTGACATCTTGCGGGTGAACGCGGAACTTTAGAAGTGGACAACTAAACTTTGAGAGTTTACCTTTCATACAATATGTCTCACGATATTATATGTTCATTACATTTCACATAATAAATTTCTGAAAACCTGCACAACATTTTGACTTGCCCTGTATAATTTACTCACGTGTCATTATTGAATATTTCGTCAACATTGAGTACATTTGCAGCATAGCAAAGTCCATCATCTGTAATAACTGGTTTAAATATTTCTTCACATTTCTCATTTATTCCTCGCCAACGACACACTTCTATTACCTCTTTCACAGTTGGTGCAACCTGTTGAAAAACATTAAATTAAATCTTTCACCCTTTAGAATGTCAAGGTGTCAACTAACATTTAATATCAGTTGGAACACAATTCATAATTTGTTAACATGTCTGAAGAAGGTACAGTATACCGAAACAGCTGTCACTGAATTATATAATAAATATGAAAATCAAATAAAACTACGTTTTATTTTTATTTAATTAATAACATTTAATATAATATGCTTATATTTGAAGAGAAAAATTTTCGCCTAGACCGAGACTCGAACCCGGGACCTTTGGCTTTCCGGGCTAAATGTTCTACCAACTGAGCTACCGAGGCGAGTTGCGATCTAGACGCAAATTTTTCTCTTTATACGTTGTAATTCCCTCGCGCCAAATGCTTTGAAACCGTTGCTTCTATCTTTGCATATGGCGGCCTCTTACTTAAGAAGACATTAATTGGGAATTTAACACTACTTTATAAAGCCAGTAGGGCTTCTATCATCATCATCACTCTAGGGATTAGGCAATTGCCCGTTCCGACTTCATAATGCATCAGCCCAACGTCTTCTAGGTCTTCCAACATCACGTCTTCCTCCATAATTTCTTGCTAACAATGGATATCTCTCCTTACTCATTCCATCCATATGATAAATCCATTTCTGTCTGTAATTCGTGACTTTATCCAGTAAAGGCTGTACTTTCAATTCTTCTCTTATATCCTCATTTCTTATTCTATCAAGTATTTTACATCCTTTTACTTGTCTTCTATTAATGTTTTTATTATTAACTAAGAGGCCGCCATATGCAAAGATAGAAGCAACGGTTTCACAGCATTTGGCGCGAGGGAATTACAACGTATAAAGAGAAAAATTTGCGTCTAGATCGCAACTCGCCTCGGTAGCTCAGTTGGTAGAGCATTTGGCCCGGAAAGCCAAAGGTCCCGGGTTCGAGTTGCGGTCTAGGCGAAAATTTTTCTCTTCAACTATAATTTATCCTTCAGTGAGAAGTGTTAAATTAATAACAAAAACATCAATAGAAGCCCTACTGGCTTTATAAAGTAGTGTTAAATTCCCAATTAATGTCTTCTTAACTGAGAGGCCGCCATATGCAAAGATAGAAGCAAAGGTTTCAAAGCATTTGGCGCGAGGGAATTACAACGTATAAAGAGAAAAAGTTCCGTCTAGATCGCAACTCGCCTCAGTAGCTCAGTTGGTAGAGCATTTGGCCCGGAAAGCCAAAGATCCTGGGTTCGAGTCTCGGTCTAGGCGAAAAGTTTTCTCTTCAAATATAATTTATCCTTCAGTGAGAAGTGTTAAATCAAGAATAAAAACATTAACATTTAATATTCCATAGTAATTCTGCCCGAAGGCAGGTCCTTCACTGCAATTATAGCATTTTCATGCTATGCTTGCAGCTTTACTAGGGAATTGTGTAGGTATGGTAGCTTCCCGTTGCTTTCCACACCGGTGAAGGATGATGGTGATGATGATGGCCATATGATTTCGGGGACCGTTTGGGCCTTAAAGTTTTCCTGACATTTGTCTTACAGGTGAGGAAAAACCCCAATAAAAACCTCACCCAGAAAAACTGCCCCGACCGGGGATCGAACCCGGGCCCGCTGCGTGACAAGGCAGCACGCTACCTCGAGACCACAGCGGTGGACTGTTTGAAGTAAATTGGTGTCTTTAACCAATTATATCAGTTGAAACTTTCTTCTTCTTCTTCTTCTTCTTCTTCCAATGATGCTACAGCCCTTAGCAGGCCTAGGCCTTTTTGATGCGAGACCTCCAATCTTCTCTATCCAATGCTCTCTGTTCTCAGTTCCAACAGTTCAGGATTTGATGACAATCTTCCTTCACTGAGTCCACCCATCTTTTCTTAGGTTTTCCTACTGGCCGCTACCCAAACATCTCCGTCATCACTTTCTTAGGTATACATTCCTTATGCATTCTTTGAACGTGACCGGCCCATTGAATTTTTTATCAGTTGAAACTTTGATATCTTGTAACTCTGGTATTTCTCCACAGATGGCAACACAAGTACATTTTACATTTTGCAGAAGTCAGAGAGAATCTTTTCACACTAACAACTCATTTTCTTCGACACCAAATGACAGTAAATGTCCTCCCATCACAGTCTACGAGACTTAACTGTTCTGGCTTCCTATAAAGATCATGTAGCCAAAAATATAGAAACAACTAAAAATCTCACATAAGAAGAATATCACGTCAAATCTTAAATTACCAACCACCGGGTAAGGGATCCTTGGACAGATTCTTCAAACGTTGAATTGAGACCGTAACAGACCCCTAGGCCTATCACATGAAAGGAAGAAGAAGAAAATTGGGGTTTTAGGAGTTAACACTATGAGGTACTATTTATTTAAGATAAATTGTATCTCCTCACCTCATATTCTTCTTCTTTCTAGACCAATTTTGGTCTCATTGCTGCCATGTTGCCTGTAAACTTACCTCTTCCAGAAATTCATTCATTCCTTCCAAAGTAGTGGTGTTGTCTGGCTCATATCCAAGAGGGAATTGTGAAATTAAATCGAATCCAAAATCGATAAAGCCAGTACATACTAGTCGAGCTTTCTCGTACATCTCGATCCTAAAATGAAAATTTATTTTATGATTTCTTTTTCATTTATTGAGAACATTTTCAGTGTGGTTTATATACAGAGTTGCCATAAAGTCTCGATCCATTTCCAAGAAATAATGAACTCAGTTTGATGATTTTTATGTACGGGGTGAATCATAAATATGGCTATACGTTTGATCGCGTTGTGTGATGAAAATATTACCATTACAGGAAATATGAAATTACCGTTGGAAAGGCAATTATTCAAATTACAACAACGGAATAAAACAAAACAGTGTAGAACTTACGTCATTAGTCAAAATGGCGTTGAATATGCAACAGCAAATTACAATTGCTGCATGGGCAATAACGTATGTTAATGATCGTGACGCCGCAAGACGGGCAAGACGTGAGTTTAACGTAGCATTGCAGCCGTCGACTGTGGAGAAGTGGAGAAAACGACTGCTGGAAATGGGAAGGATGCAGAAAATCAAACCTCCTGGAAGGCCTCGCATTAGCACGGATGCAGAAACAACGAAGAGAATAATTGTGGAGGCGTTCGACGCTAGCCCACAAAATTCAACCCGCCAAGCTGCACGTGAGCTTCATATCAGTCAATCGAGTGTGTGTCGTGTTTTGAAGCGTGAGGAGTACCACCCCTTCAAACCGGATTTTCTCAATTATAAATCCCGGACACACCCTCTAGATAGGATTTTTGCAGTTTTTTTTAATTTCGAAAATTTTGACACTTTTTGGAAAAACACGAAGACTATAACCTTGAAAAACTCAATTTTGAAATTTTGGATTTAGACCGGATTTTTTGCATTATAAATCCCGGACACACCCTCTAGATAGGATTTTTGCAGTTTTTTTTAATTTCGAAAATTTTGACACTTTTTGGAAAAACTCCAAGACTATAACCTAGGAAAACTCAATTTTGAAATTTTGGATTTAGACCGGATTTTTTGCATTATAAATCCCGGACACACCCTCTAGATAGGATTTTTGCAGTTTATGAAATTTCGAAAATTTTGACACTTTTTGGAAAACCACCTAGACTATAACATTGAAAAACTCAATTTTGAAATTTTGGATTTAGACCGGATATTTAGCATTAAAACTCCCGGACACAGCCTCTAGATAGGATTTTTGCAGTTTTTGAAATTTTGAAAATTTTGACACTTTTTGGAAAAACACGAAGACTATAAACCTTAGACAACTCAATTTTGAAATTTTGGATTTAGACCGGATTTTTTGCATTATAAATCCCGGACACACCCTCTAGAGAGGATTTTTGCAGTTTATGAAATTTCGAAAATTTTGACATTTTTTGGAAAACCACCAAGACTATAACCTTGAAAAACTCAATTTTGAAATTTTGGATTTAGACCGGATTTTTTGCATTATAAATCCCGGACACACCCTCTAGAGAGGATTTTTGCAGTTTATGAAATTTCGAAAATTTTGACATTTTTTGGAAAAACACCTAGACTATAACCTTGGAAAACTCAATTTTGAAATTTTGGATTTAGACCGGATTTTTTGTATTATAAATCCCGGACATACCCTCTAGAGAGGATTTTTGCAGTTTATGAAATTTCGAAAATTTTGACTTTTTGGAAAACCACCTAGACTATAACCTTGGAAAACTCAATTTTCAAATTTTGGATTTAGACCGGATTTTTTGCATTATAAATCCCGGACACACCCTCTAGAGAGGATTTTTGCGGTTTATGAAATTTCGAAAATTTTGACATTTTTTGGAAAACCACCTAGACTATAACCTTGGAAAACTCAATTTTGAAATTTTGGATTTAGACCGGATTTTTTGCATTATAAATCCCGGACATACCCTCTAGAGAGAATTTTTGCAGTTTATGAAATTTCGAAAATTTTGACACTTTTTGGAAAAACACGAAGACTATAACCTTAGAAAACTCAATTTTGGATTTAGACCGGATTTTTTGCATTATAAATCCCGGACACACCCTCTAGAGAGGATTTTTGCAGTTTATGAAATTTCTAAAATTTTGACATTTTTTGGAAAACCACCTAGACTATAACCTTGGAAAACTCAATTTTGAAATTTTGGATTTAGACCGGATTTTTTGCATTATAAATTCCGGACATACCCTCTAGAGAGAATTTTTGCAGTTTATGAAAATTCGAAAATTTTGACACTTTTTGGATAAACACGAAGACTATAACCTTAGAAAACTCAATTTTGAAATTTTGGATTTACACCGGATTGTTTGCATTATAAATCCCGGACATACCCTCTAGATAGGATTTTTGCAGTTTTTTAAATTTCGATAATTTTGACTTTTTTGGAAAACCACCTAGACTATAACCTTGAAAAACTCAATTTTGAAATTTTGGATTTAGACCGGATTTTTTGCATTATAAATCCCGGACATACCCTCTAGATAGGATTTTTGCAGTTTTTTAAATTTCGAAAATTTTGACTTTTTTGGAAAACCACCAAGACTGTAACATTGAAAAACTCAATTTTGAAATTTTGGATTTAGACCGGATATTTAGCATTAAAACTCCTGGATCTAGATAGGATTTTTGCAGTTTTTGAAAATTCGAAAATTTAGACATTTTTTGGAAAACCGCCAAGACTATAACCTTGGAAAACTCAATTTAGAAATTTTGGATTTAGACCGGATTTTTTGCATTATAAATCCCGGACATACCCTCTAGAGAGGATTTTTACAGTTTATGAAATTTCGAAAATTTTGACATTTTTTGGAAAACCACCTAGACTATAACCTTGGAAAACTCAATTTTGAAATTTTGGATTTAGACCGGATTTTTTGCATTATAAATCCCGGACACACCCTCTAGAGAGGATTTTTGCAGTTTTTTAAATTTCGAAAATTTGGACTTTTTTGGAAAACCACCAAGACTATAACATTGAAAAACTCAATTTTGAAATTTTGGATTTAGACCGGATATTTAGCATTAAAACTCCTGGATCTAGATAGGATTTTTGCAGTTTTTGAAAATTCGAAAATTTAGACATTTTTTGGAAAACCGCCAAGACTATAACCTTGGAAAATTCAATTTAGAAATTTTGGATCTAGACCGGATTTTTTGCATTATAAATCCCGGACACACCCTCTAGATAGCATTTTTGCAGTTTTTGAAATTTCGAAAATGTTGAAATTTTTTTGCAAAAACACCACGTGTGAATTTGTTGTAAGGGAATCAGCAAACAGTTTTGAAGCAATAAAGTGACTTGCTTAGTGTTGTTGTAAGTGATTTGTTTTGTTCTATTGTTGTAATTTGAAGGATTCCCTTTCCAATGATAACATCATATTTCCTTTAATAATAATATTTTCGTCACGAAATGCGAAACACCCTGTATGTTTATTGTCAAGGTATGTATACAGATTGAGAAAGCCAGCTATGTCAGCTGGGGTACCCAACATGCTGTCCACATGTCACCCTTAGACTGACTGGATGATCGTCTACCTCTGTTATTAATACATGTGAGGCCAGCAGTTGGCAAGGGTCTTCTACGGCTGTTGCTTCTTGTAGTTTGTTTTATTTGTTTGTAATAACATATAGAACTATCCCTGGTAACACTGGTCAACATGATTTTTGTCTCATGAGTACCAATAGTTGTACTTAATGCAGTTTTTTATCGTGTTTTCAAATATGTATTCGGAATTTCTCCATCACCCACACGTTTTTTTTTTAATTTCAATTAATGGATTTAAATAATTATTTTTTAATAAATATGTTTTGTTCAATTGTCCATTGAGCGCTGAGCACGGGGAACACTTTCATCAGGAGATTTCAGCTATGGAAAAGAGATATCAAGGCTAATGGAATCCTAATATGCTGGCCGATTGTTGTTGGACCATCAAGAGGGATGCTCCACAGGCGAAATATAGCAGAAAATCGTCATTTCTTACTTTCTAGGTGAGTCCGAATGTTCGAATATTGTCTTCTTCTTCTTCAACTTAATTTGTAGGATTTTCATCCTGTTTATTTCCAAAATCACTCCTCGGAGGAAGACGTACTGGATGTACATTCACTGTCTATCCATCTCTTGTCTGGTCTTCCTCTTGTTCTTCTCCCGTCCATTGGTCTATCTTCTTTAGCTCTTTTTGCAAGTCGGTTGTCTTCCATTCTTTCTATATGACCCTTCCAATATTTTCGTCTATCTATAATAAATTTGGTTATGTCTTGAATATGACATTTGTCCCTAATTTCTGTGTTGTGTATTTTATCAAATAATGTTTTCCCCTGAATAGTACTTAAGATTTGAATTTCGCATGTGCTTATTATTTGTTTAGTTTTTGTTGTATCAGCCCTAGTTTCTGCTCCATATACGATAACTTGTCGAACTATCGTTTTGTATATGCGGGTTTTGCTTTCTATTGACATATGTTTGTTGCGCCAAATTAAATCTTTCATATATCCTGATATTTGTGCTGCTTTATCAGCTTGTTTCTTTACTTCTTTTATTAAATGTTTAGTGTTTGTTATTAATACGCCTAGATAATTAAATTCTGACACTTGTTCTATGATTTTTCTTTCCACTTCTAATTTGCATCTTACTGGTTCTTTTGATATTGTTAAGCATTTTGTCTTATTCGTGTGAATTTCCATATTGTATTTTTTGGCATTGTGTAGTTAGAAATGTAGAAAATATGAAAATGTTTGAAATTATAAATTCCTGTCTCTCGATAACCTTGCGTGATGGAGAAAACCCGATATCATATTTGAATTCAGGATAAAAAATACTATCAGAATTACATATTTTTCTTTCTGAGACAAAAAAAAAGTTTTTTTTTTGTTGCTCGGTGTAATCATGCATACAATATTAATGTTTGTGGAATGCCAGATCTTAAATACTCACTGTTTTTCAGTTTTATTGGTTAGCTCACAAACGTGTGAAAAGTTGAACTTGGTTTGCTTCACTTTTATCTGAGGACAGATGGTGATCGCAGGGAATGGAATTTCCCATACAGGCTTCATAGCGTCACCAAAAGACACAAATACAGGCGAATAATGCCACTTTTTCCACACGTTATATGTAACCAATGTTACAATGATTAAACTGGTTATAAATATAATTAACCAGAAAAATCTGGAAAAAAAATTGAATTATTAATAACAAGTACATTAAAGAAGACTTGAAAGCATAGTAAAAGTCCCTTCGATTGGTTGCTGGCCAAAGGAAGGCAAGGCCAGTGATCGGGCTGCCATCTTATAGCCTCTGGTCAGGCTTTCCTCGAGAATAAAACAAAATAAAGGAAAGAAGAAAGGAAAGACTCCCTAGCTCTCGGATGCCCTAATAGCGTCGGGGTCGAAAAAACAAGAGTTAACCAAGAGAGGTTATATAGTAAAGTTAAAAGAGTCTGGTATAAGTAAGTGGAAGAAATACCAGATCGGTTAAAGATAAAAGGAGCAAAACACAAGTAAGTTGAAGCAATGTTTTGCTCAGCTTGGCCACCTTGTGGTCGCCATCCACATTTCCCCTACATGGGGACCCCTGACGGGAGTTATGAAACCATCTCTTGTACAAAAAAACACCAGATTACGTTTATATAACACTTTGGCTAGACCAGTGTTGACCTATGGTAGTGAAGCATGGACACTAAAAAGACAACATGAAAACAGAATAACGGCCTGTGAAATGAGATTCATGTGCAGAACAGCAGGTTACACCAGATGGGATCGGAAAAGGAACACCGATATCTTAAAAGAATTGAAGACTACGCCAATTTTGGAATATATTAAACAGTACCAACTAAATTGGAAACACCATCTTGAAAGAATGAGTTCAAATCGGATCCCCAAAGCTGTTTATAATTATATACCAAGAGGACGAAGATATCTGGGCCGTCCTATGAAACGCTGGAGGGAAAATTTTCTATAGGACTGTAACAGGCCTTGGCCTAATACTTGGAAGGAAGAAGAAGAAGAAGTACATTAAAATGTTATGATTTTTAGCTAGTCGGCCGCGGTGGACTAGTGGTTATGCTTCTTGCCTCTGGTCCCGAGGATCGCGGGTTCAAACCCGGCTGGGGTCGATGGATTTTTTTATGACGGAAAAATCCAAGGAGCAAGTCCTCCGGGTGGGACTTTAAGCCGTGGGTCCCGAGTCTGAAGATTTTCAGGCTCGTAAAAATTCCATAAGCCTGAATGGAAAGGCCTCTAAGCAAAATTTACCTAATTTTCCCGTCCTAGTACTACCTTGGTTTCCTAGATGTCAGTATGAGGCGGAACGCTGGCCATGGACCTGTCAAATGACATTCATACGAAAACAAGTATGGTTCAAATTCTTCCCTGTAGGGGGATAGCGCCTAAATCTCTGTTAAGGTAAACATGGGCTTACAAGAAGAAGATATATTATACGGATGCGAAATATGGACTCTTACTTTAAGCGAGGAAAGGAGATTACAATTATTTGAAAAAAAGTTCTTAGGAAAATTTTTGGGTCAAAAAGGATGAACAGACAGGTGAATGGAGAAAACTACATAACAGTGAATTACATGGTCTTCATAGGAAGCCAGCTATAATAAGAACAGTTAAGTCTCGTAGACTGCGATGGACAGGACATGTGGCACTAATGGGGAATGAAATATGTGCATGGAAGATTATTGTAGGTAAACCAGAGGGAAAACACCCAGTTGGTAGACCAAGACTTAGTTGGGAGAATAACATTAACTATGATTTGAGGGAAGTAGATTATACAGGGGATGATTGGAAAAAGTTAGCTCAGGATATGTATGTATGGAGAGCTTATGTCTGCGTGGCCATGAACCTACGCGTTCATAGTGCCAGTGAGTTAGTTAGTTTTAGGCTTAAAAGCACAAATTAAGTATGGTTCCAATGGGGTATAAAATAGGTATTTTAAAGCAAGTCAATCTCCCCAGTTGGTATAACTTTTCATGAAATTTGTATTTACATGTTTGGTTTATATTTATTCTTTCAGGAAAAAATGGATGAAACCTAAAATACAAGCTGGAATAATAATAACACTGGTCGACAAAAATGAACTTTTTTTCTTTCACAAGAAAAAAATATGAGATTATCGAAGTATTTTTCATCCTGAATTTAAATATCATTTCAGTTTTTTTCCTCTCAGGCAAGAGTTTTCTGTGATATTCATTTACATTTTTTATAATTTTTAATAAAATCCGCATGCAAATACATTAGTCTCTGGTGAGTTGAGTTTCCCGTGAGAACGTGCAAAGTTCGAATTAGCGAGTCGCTGACTGGTCATGCATGAAAGTAGTTTTTTCGTAATATTGGCAAGAAATTACCCAGAATTCTCAGCGATAAAACCACTTCCGTTATTTTCGTCTGCTAGAGGAACGCATTTACGCTTGCGTCCCGCAAATAAAACCGTGTACGACGACGTCTGCGTCGCGCGATATTACGCCGATTCTCCTGTTCTTCCAGTTGAATTCTTTTGTAGACTTTATCAAATTCCTCTTCTCCGCGTATACCGAAAACATGATCGAAGTCTTCAAGGTCCGACATCTTGGATAAAGTAGCAGGGTACGCAGCAAGGTTTTAAAGTACATCGGTTCCCATCGAGTTGCTCACCGTTCGTTCTCTGCAAAGTCACCTCGCCAGGTAGCTTAGGAATTTCGACAATTATTATCGCATGAACAGATTTCTGAGTACGCAAAAACGTCTTCGGATGCAACTTTGTCAGCAGAGAACGACTTTTACGGTCTAATGCGTTCATAGATACGACCCTGACTCGTTCTAACTTACCTAGAAAGTGATACATAGTGATTTTCGGGCATATTTTATGTAAGATTTTTTTTTTCCATCTGAATCATTTTCAGTTTGAACTAGGTCAGAATCAGAGTTATGAGTTAAGGTCATATCTGCATATACTGGTACAGGGAGCTCTTCATATATGGTCAAAGAAAATGCTAAAATCAGTTTTAAAAACGTAGCTGTCACAAAAAAAACTGTGCCGATGGAAAAATTCTGACTACATATCTGAATTCAATATGGAAAAATGCACTATATTCACTAATCAAATTTCTTGTGAAGAAAACCTTGTCAGCCAGTGTAATTAGACATATATTAACTTCAGATCAAAGAACAGAGCTACGGGGTGAATCATAAATATGGCTATACGTTTGATCGCGTTGTGTGATGAAAATATTACCATTACAGGAAATATGAAATTACCGTTGGAAAGGCAATTATTCAAATTACAACAATGGAATAAAAAAAACAGTGTAGAACTTACGTCATTAGTCAAAATGGCGTTGAATATGGAACAGCAAATTACAATTTCTGCATGGGCAATAACGTATGAGGCCGCAATAACGTGAGGCCGCAAGACGGGCAAGACGTGAGTTTGACGTAGCATTGCAGCCGTTGGGAAGTGGAGAAAACGACTGCTGGAAACGGGAAGGATGCAGAAAATCAAACATCCTGGAAAGCTTCGCATTAGCACAGATGCAGAAACAACAAAGAGAATTGTGGAGGCGTTCGACGCTAGCCGACAAAAATCAACCCGCCAAGCTGCACGTGAGCAGTGATTTGGGCTAAACTGCACTTCTACTATCTCAAAATTTTTCTGTTATATTGTTGTAAACTATAGCTTTTGTTCTGTACTTACCATCATTTTCTAATATTTTAAAACGTTTTAAAACAATTTTTATAACATTATTAGACAATTTTAAAGTATTTATTTAAATACGCAAATCGCAATATTATGAGACTGTTGACGCTAACTGCTATTTTCTCCACAGAGTATATTACTTAGTCTATGATTTTTCTATCGCTGTTTTGGGTTATCGCTGGTTGGATCAGCGTTAGGGAGTGATAAGTAAGTGTACACCCATTTTTAATAAATGTTTGGTAACTCACTATGATGTTTGTGGGTTATCATTCAATGATAACGTTATCGCTGCTACTTCTAACTGCTACCGTGTATTCGCAGTTCTTTGCAGTTTTGAGATAGTGTAAGTGCAGTTTTTCCGTGATTTGTTTTGTTTTGTTCTATTGTTGTAATTTGAAGGATTCCCTTTCCAATGATAACATTATATTTACTTTAATAATAATATTTTCGTCACAAAATGCGATCAAACGTATAGCCATGTTTCTGAATCACTCTGTACTTACCTCTCCACAGGAGGCCTGTTGGGCTCGCCCAGATATTGTAAACCATGCAGACTTGTGTGATTGCAGAATTCCATTGAATTCTTTTTCAGAGCCTTTAATACTCTTTGTTTTCTTCTCCTTCTTCTCTTTTCAGTTTCACAGATTTCCATTATCAGTTTTTAATCTGCTGTTGATTTTATAAATGCTGCTAATAAAATTGTAACATTATTACTAAATAAATATTTCCAATTAATGTTGTCAAACTGAGTTCAGCATAATACAATTGTTTTTAATATATGGTTGTTATTTTGATTATTTTTTAAAAAATAAGAATAAATGTTGTATACAGTATTGATACCCGAATGAGCAATTGCTCGTACTCGGGTGCAGTATGGTTTCAGAAATAATACAAATGGAATATATACTAGAAAAAGTAAATGGATTTAATTATTTGGATTATAATTTAACATTTCAAGATGAAGCTGATATATCAAAGAAAATCACAAATTTTACAAAAACAACGGGGATAATTAACAGTATAATGAAACATCTTTAGTACAAAAAACACAAGATTGCAGCTTTATAAAGTTCTTGCAAGACCAGTATTAAGATATGGTGCTGATATATCAAAGAAAGTCACAGCACTAAACTGGTATATATTTTCTCTTACCTGTAGTCAGTGTGGCAATAGGGTGAGTGCACCAGCGCTGTGGTAAGAATGTAACCCCCTCCCTTGATTTAATTGGTTGGTATAATTTAAAAATATCATAAGTAGAGCTAGGAATTTTAGGTGCTGCAATTTTTTTTTTGTTACTATAATGTTCAAATTAGCTAGTATTGCAAAGAAAACATTAAATAAATGTCCCTAACTGTGTTTTAGTTGCACCTTTTTGCACCTTTATTCAATGCTAGCACCTTTTTGCACCTTTTCTTTAATGTAAGCATATTTTGCACCTTTTCAAACCTTTTTTGTCTCCTTTGCAAGATTTTATTACCAAAATAATATATATATATATATATATATATATATATATATATATATATATATATAGGGGCACGCCATAGCGTAGTGGTTAAGGCACTAAGCTACAAGCCGGAGGGTCGAGGGTTCAAGTCCCGTTGGTGTCAGGATTTTTAAACTGACCCAAACCCTCTGGCGGCACTATGGCCCTGTGGTCGACTCAGCCTCTAACTGAAATGAGTACCAGACGCTTGTTCTGGGGTAAAGGCGGCCGTCACGCAGGGCTGACAACCCGGCTGACATAAAGTGCCGATTGTCTAGAAAAAGTGGGAGCCTTAACCTCCTACTACCCCAAGGGCCTCCTGAGGCCTGTTGTGGGATCACTTTACCTTTATATATATATATATATATATATATATACTACGTTTATTCAAATGCGATTTCAAGGGTTGGTAACGATATGTGGTATCAGCACTTCAGTGCAATCCCGTTAGACTATTCCTTTTAAATTAGTTTGCGCCTCATTGCACCACAATTATGCGAAAGCTATTGTTCAAGCAAGGAAGGTTGTTGAGTGCGTGAATAAATGTTTCAGTTCAAAATAATATTTGACTATAGTGCGGTCTGCTATTTTCCTGAGTTACCAGTATACAGTTTGCCGAAACCGAAAGTGAACTCCTATAAACTACGTGATATTGTTAAAAAGTTTAGTGCAGATGGAATTCAGAGTGACGGATCTGTTATCAGGTGCATTCTTTGTGATATTTCAATAACAATTGTTGAAAAACATCAATGCATTCGTGTTACGCAGCGTATAAGTAGTGTAAAACATGTGAAAAATAAGGAACGACGAAGCAGTAAAGGTTTAGTGCGACAACAGTTTATTGGCGAGGCATTGGCTTCATCAAGTTCAATAAATACTTACTTACTCACTGGCACTATTGAACCCGTAGGTCCATGGCCGCGCGGACATAAGCTCTCCATAAATCCCTATCCTGAGCTAATGCTTTCCAATCATTCCCTGTATAATCTACTTCCCTCAAATCATAGTTAATGTTGTTCTCCCACCTCATTCTTGGTCCACCAACTGGGCGTTTTCCTTCTGGCTTTCCTACAAGAAGCTTCCAAGCAAGTCTTTCATTCCCCATACGCGCAACAAGTCCTGCCCATCGCAGTCTACGAGACTTAACTGTTCTTATTACATCTGGCTTCCTATAAAGACCATGTAGTTCATTGTTATGTAGTCTTCTCCATTCACCTGTCTGTTCATCTCTCTTTGGTCCAAAAATTTTCCTAAGAATTTTGAGCCTTTGGCATGGGTTCTCTGAAGTAGTCCCCGCCCGGAGAACCGAATGGGGGACTATTTGACCTCCGGAAAATTTTACCCCAGATGAACCCATGTCCGCATTTCTTGACGGTTGTATTTTTACGGTGAAAGATCGTCACTCTTTCGCCCAAGGTACGTTTTTCGTCTGGCTTATCACCTTCGACCAGTCCGGCATGGGTAACCCTATCGGCAGCAATGCTACCGCCGGCATAGCTCTCAGGATCATTTAAGCACGCAAGCCACTCCACCACGACAAGGTAAAGATACCATGGAGGGGATCAGGCAAGTAGTAGGTGAAAATCCAGTATATTTCGTATTAGATGAAACCACTGATAGACAGTTGAGATAGGTTCTAAACATTTTAGTAGCACCTCCAAATGGAAAGCAAGTGAAACCCATGTTGTTGAAAACCTATTTTCTTTAATATAAGAACAACATGCGTGAATTTTGTGTCGTTAGTTACTTAAAATTGGTATCGGTAATCTTTAATGATTTACATGAGAAATTTGTAACTTTTATTTAAAAAATTGCAGCTTTTTCTGCTAAATTAAAGCACATTTTTGCACCTTTTTCACCAAAATTTTGCACCTGAATTCCTAGCTCTAATAATAAGTGAATTAATTAATGGATTACTCACATTAGTGTAAGCAGTAGTGTAGAAAAACAATATTGAAACTTGTTACCTGCCTCAATAACTGCAGGTGATGTACTGAAGTGTACCAAGAAATTATATTGCATGCTTGACTCGCCATTCCATGAGATCATTCATACCTTTGAAATAATGTTAATTTGATAATTTTTAGAATAACATGACAAGAGACAGCGGTGGAACGTAATGTAGGACAGTAGATAAACTCTCTACATCAATATTGTAGGACAGAGATAATAACACCATACGTGGCGCTACAGTCCTTCATAATGCTTCACCTCCATTATTCTCTATTCAACTTTACATTGAAGCAGAAAAGTCCAGGGTTTAAACCTGGGTGATCCTATTCTATATCAACATTTATTTTAATCAATTGAGTTGGTGTTTACTTGATGAAAATCCATATTTATTAATTAAATAAAAATAAATGTTTTATTTGATTTTCATATTTATTAAGATATAATTCAGTGACAGCTGTTTCGGTACACTGTACCTTCTTCAGACTAATTTGTTAACATGTCTGAAGAAGGTACAGTGTACCGAAACAGCTGTCACAGAATTATATAATAAATACCATCTTCAGACTAATTTGTTAACATGTCTGAAGAAGGTACAGTGTACCGAAACAGCTGTCACTGAATTATATAATAAATACCTTCTTCAGACTAATTTGTTAACATGTCTGAAGAAGGTGCAGTGTACCGAAACAGCTGTCACTGAATTATATAATAAATACCTTCTTCAGACTAATTTGTTAACATGTCTGAAGAAGGTGCAGTGTACCGAAACAGCTGTCCCTGAATTATATAATAAATACCTTCTTCAGACTAATTTGTTAACATGTCTGAAGAAGGTACAGTGTACCGAAACAGCTGTCCCTGAATTATATAATAAATACCTTCTTCAGACTAATTTGTTAACATGTCTGAAGAAGGTACAGTGTACCGAAACAGCTGTCACTGAATTATATAATAAATACCTTCTTCAGACTAATTTGTTAACATGTCTGAAGAAGGTACAGTGTACCGAAACAGCTGTCACTGAATTATATAATAAATACCTTCTTCAGACTAATTTGTTAACATGTCTGAAGAAGGTGCAGTGTACCGAAACAGCTGTCACTGAATTATATAATAAATACCTTCTTCAGACTAATTTGTTAACATGTCTGAAGAAGGTACAGTGTACCGAAACAGCTGTCACTGAATTATATAATAAATACCTTCTTCAGACTAATTTGCTAACATGTCTGAAGAAGGTACAGTGTACCGAAACAGCTGTCACTGAATTATATAATAAATACCTTCTTCAGACTAATTTGTTAACATGTCTGAAGAAGGTACAGTGTACCGAAACAGCTGTCACTGAATTATATAATAAATACCTTCTCCAGACTAATTTGTTAACATGTCTGAAGAAGGTACAGTGTACCGAAACAGCTGTCACTGAATTATATAATAAATACCTTCTTCAGACTAATTTGTTAACATGTCTGAAGAAGGTACAGTGTACCGAAACAGCTGTCACTGAATTATATAATAAATACCTTCTTCAGACTAATTTGTTAACATGTCTGAAGAAGGTACAGTGTACCGAAACAGCTGTCACTGAATTATATAATAAATACCTTCTTCAGACTAATTTGTTAACATGTCTGAAGAAGGTACAGTGTACCGAAACAGCTGTCACTGAATTATATAATAAATACCTTCTTCAGACTAATTTGTTAACATGTCTGAAGAAGGTACAGTGTACCGAAACAGCTGTCACTGAATTATATAATAAATACCTTCTTCAGACTAATTTGTTAACATGTCTGAAGAAGGTACAGTGTACCGAAACAGCTGTCACTGAATTATATAATAAATACCTTCTTCAGACTAATTTGTTAACATGTCTGAAGAAGGTACAGTGTACCGAAACAGCTGTCACTGAATTATATAATAAATACCTTCTTCAGACTAATTTGTTAACATGTCTGAAGAAGGTACAGTGTACCGAAACAGCTGTCACTGAATTATATAATAAATACCTTCTTCAGACTAATTTGTTAACATGTCTGAAGAAGGTACAGTGTACCGAAACAGCTGTCACTGAATTATATAATAAATACCTTCTTCAGACTAATTTGTTAACATGTCTGAAGAAGGTACAGTGATCGAAACAGCTGTCACTGAATTATATAATAAATACCTTCTTCAGACTAATTTGTTAACATGTCTGAAGAAGGTACAGTGTACCGAAACAGCTGTCACTGAATTATATAATAAATACCTTCTTCAGACTAATTTGTTAACATGTCTGAAGAAGGTACAGTGTACCGAAACAGCTGTCACTGAATTATATAATAAATACCTTCTTCAGACTAATTTGTTAACATGTCTGAAGAAGGTACAGTGTACCGAAACAGCTGTCACTGAATTATATAATAAATACCTTCTTCAGACTAATTTGTTAACATGTCTGAAGAAGGTACAGTGTACCGAAACAGCTGTCACTGAATTATATAATAAATACCTTCTTCAGACTAATTTGTTAACATGTCTGAAGAAGGTACAGTGTACCGAAACAGCTGTCACTGAATTATATAATAAATACCTTCTTCAGACTAATTTGTTAACATGTCTGAAGAAGGTACAGTGTACCGAAACAGCTGTCACTGAATTATATAATAAATACCTTCTTCAGACTAATTTGTTAACATGTCTGAAGAAGGTACAGTGTACCGAAACAGCTGTCACTGAATTATATAATAAATACCTTCTTCAGACTAATTTGTTAACATGTCTGAAGAAGGTACAGTGTACCGAAACAGCTGTCACTGAATTATATAATAAATACCTTCTTCAGACTAATTTGTTAACATGTCTGAAGAAGGTACAGTGTACCGAAACAGCTGTCACTGAATTATATAATAAATACCTTCTTCAGACTAATTTGTTAACATGTCTGAAGAAGGTACAGTGTACCGAAACAGCTGTCACTGAATTATATAATAAATGTGAAAATCAAATAAAACTACGTTTTATTTTTATTCAATTAATGAACATTTATTTTGATTTTTTGGTCATCCAGAAGTTTATATTTTGATTCTCCCTGGATTTTGAATAATTTCTCATATTATTTGCCATGAAAGAAGTAAAAAGGAAGCCTTCGGTAACTTAGGTCTAATTTTTGCCAGTCTGAGCATATAATTTTTCTCTTCAAATATAATTTATCCTTCACTGAGAAGTGTTAAATTAATAATAAAAACATCAATAGAAGCCCTATTGGCTTTATAAAGTAGTGTTTAAATTCCCAATAAATGTCTTTTTAATTTTTTTATTCAATGCCACCATCTTGTCATTCAACATTCCGTTATTCTCTCTTATGAGGTTGGGGCGCCTGGAAGGGGAGTTACGCTGCCCCGATGATATATGATAGGTGATGATAATGATGCGCCAGGAGACCCCTTAATACTAAACATATTCAATGTGTTAATAATGATGATGATGGCCAGATGATGTTCGGGGACCGTTTGGGCCTTAAAGTTTCCTGACATTTGTCTTATAGGTAAGGAAAACCCCGAAAAAAACAATCACCCAGGAAACTTGTCCCGACCGGGGATCGAACCCGGGCCCGCTGCGTGACAAGGCAGCACGCTACCTCGAGGCCACAGCGGTGGACATGTCTTCTTAAATAGAAGCCGCCATTTGCATAATCGAGCAAAGGCTCGTAGCATTCGGCGATCGGGAATTAACAATTTATAAGACAAAAATTTGCGTTTGGATTGGAGTGCTCAGGTAGCTCAGTGATAGAGCATTGGCCTATAAAGCCAAAGGTCCTGGGTTTAAACCCCAGTCTCAGCGAATAATTATTATCTTCAAATGTAAATAGCTATCCTATTATACAGGCTGATTCTAATTAGTGTCCTGGTTTGGCAATTTTTTTTGTAAGTAAGCCATTAATAATGTAATAATGTTGACTATTTAACTCATGCCCCAAATGGGAGTCAATGACCAATCACGTTTCAATGATTTCTGTTTTACAACCAATCAGAGTCGTGTTTCACGAAATATTTATCAGTGTTATAATTACCATAGTAAACAAAGCTCCTCCTTTTTTAATATTCTGAACAGGTCTGACCGTTATTTTGCAGTGACTGAGCCTATAAGAAATACGGCTACCAAATTGTATATAATAGTGCATACATGTCAACATTTGTAGCAATTGATTATACCACCAAAAAAAGAAACCACTGTTTGCACTTTCTTAAATGTATTTTTTCCCAGGTAATAATCCAGAAAAATATAATTGTCATATTTACATCATACGACATCAGAAATGAATTAATATACAGATTGATGTGTTTCATTTTTTCTCCACTAGAGAGCATTCTTACAATATTGCGTTCCTTTGCCAATAAATAGTATGATCTGGTTGCAGTGATAAACAAAAGAAGCAGTAGAAGCGTACCTATCGTTTCTCATTTGTTTTCAAACATCGCGTTTGCATTAAATATATAAATATTTTGAAATAACTACAGTTAAATAATGATTTGTGAGTAAACAGCTTAATTTTATTCGTTAAATAGTCCTAACAAATGCCACTCTTGATTTCCAAATTCTCTAGATAATTTGGAAATCACTCGTGGCATTACTTATGATAATATTCAACATCAGCAGTAGCACTGCAGTCCAATTCAAGCCTTGGCTTCCCTCAGAACCATCTTACATGTATTTCTGTATCTTGCAACCAACCACCACCTCGATTGTCAGTTTCCTCAGAACCTCCAAATGTCCATCCATATGAATACAGAAAGGAATAACAGCTCGAATCTACTATACATAAAAAGAAAAGAAAGAAATAAATACAAAGAAAGTAATAAACTATAATGAATTAATCTATCGCTTTTTATACAAGGCATTAGGTAAATATATTAACAAATCTTAAAACTATTTTTATTAAATAATGCAAAAACACATTAATAATTTTAAAAAAGTAATATTAGTGAGTTGTTTCTGTTAATAATTTTATTTTCAATTTGTTTCTGAAAGATGATAAAGTTTGGCATTCTCTGACATAGGGTGGAATTATGACACATATAGGGAAATAAGGATAATTATATTCGTCTGGTTAGGAAACTAGCACCCATGCCACCGCGTGGAACGAACAGGGATCAGTCAATCAATCTTAAATTGTCTAAAATTCTGTCACAAATCGGTACAAAGTCAATCACAATTCTATTATCTGAGAAACATTAATGTATAAATAACTCACTGACACTAACGAACCCGTAGGTTCATGACCGCGCAAGCATAAGCTCTCCAGACATTCCTATCCTGAGCTAATGTTTTCCAATCGTCTCCTGTATTATCTACTTCCCTCAAATCATGGTTGTTATTCTCCCGCCTCTTTCTTGGTCTACTAACTGCGCGTTTTCGCTCTGGTTTTCCTACAAGACGTTTCCATGCATCTCTTTAATTCCCCATTCGTGCCAGGTGTCCTGCCTATCGTAGTCTATGAGACTTAACTGTACCTATATCTGAATTCGTATAAAGCTCATGTAGTTAATTGTTTTATAGTCTTCTCCATTCGCCGGTTTGGTCATCTCTCTTTGGTCCAACAATTTTCCTAAGAACTTTATTCTCAAATACGTGAAATATATTCTGCTCCCTTAAAGTAAAAGTCCATGTTTTACATCCATGCAACTGGTAGAATAGCAGTTTTATAGGCCTATATTTTCAGTTTGATGTTTTTTGAAAGGAGTTGGGATATCAAGAGTCCCTGTAATACATAATAGCACGCATTTCTAGAATTGAGCCTATGTTTAATTTCTTTGTGCGTCTTATCCCTATCTGTCATTATTGTTCTTAGGTATCTGAATTCACCCACTTCCTCAAAATTTCCCTCATTTGTCATTAACTGACTTATGGCGCACCTGTGTTCTATGTGTGAACATATATGGGTAAATAATGTTGTAATTTTTCTCTTCGAGTATAATTCATGTATTACTAACCAAATTAGTTTTGGTATAGCTGTATCTTCTTGTATCTTGTAAGCCCATGTTTCCCTTAACAGTGATTTAGGCACTCTCCCCCTACAGGGAAGAATTTGAACCATACTAATTTAGTTACACTTGTTTTCATATAGATGTCATTCTAAGTGGTCCGTGGTCAGCGTTCCGCCTCATACTGACATCTATGAAACCAAGGTAGTACTAGGACGGGAAAATTCGGTAAATTTTGCTTAGAGGCCTTTTCATTCAGACTTAAGGATTTTTTACGAGCCTGAAAATCTTCAGAATCGGGACCCACGGCTTAAAGTCCCTCCCAGAGGACTTGCTCCTTGGATTTTTCCATCCTAAAAAAATCCATTGACCCCGGCTGGGTTTGAACCCGCGACCCTCGGGACCAGAGGCAAGCTGTATAATAGAAAAATATATACTTCTTCTTCTCGTTATTTCACAACATGTTCTTTCCAGAAACTAAGAGTCCCTCCAATTCCTTGTCGGTCTTCCAGGCAATCTATTCCCAATCTGCAGGAGAGAATCCTAGAAATGTCCATAAGACATACTGGTTGTATTTGTATAAAAAACATATTGAATTTACTGTATTAAAATTGTGCTGTATTCCTATAGGAGGAAAAGTACTGCATTCATTGTTGTTTGCAGATCAAATAATTTTTGCAGGGGATGAAGATGATATGAAATATATGATAAATAAACTAATGGAAGGATATAAAAAATGGGGACTGAATATAAATTTACAGAAAACAGAATATATGTGTTTGGGAAAGGATATGGATGACCTCATACTCGAAACACGGAAAATAAAAAAATGAGAATTTTTTTAATATCTTGGGTCAATAATTACAAGTTTAGGTACCTGTGAGAGAGATGTACAGACTAAAATTGCAATGGTAAAAAATGCAACTAAAACATTACATGGAATAATTTGGAACACAAATATCGCAAAGGAAACTAAAATTAAAATTTATAAGAGCATAATACAGAATATTTTGTCATATGGAAGTGAAACTCGGTCGTTGACGGAATTACAAACAAATAAAATTAGAACAGTTGAATTTGATTATTTAGAAGAAGCCTTCAAAAAACAAGACAGGATAAAATAAGAAATGAATTCCTTTGGAGAGAAATGAATGTCACCACATCTGTTGTTAAGAGGATTGAAAATCAAACTCTTAAATGGTATGGCCACGTGCAAAGAATGGAAAATGAAAGATGGTCAAAAAATATATACCAATGGACACCCCCTGGAAGAAATAAACGCGGCAGACCAAGATGAAAATGGAAAACCTACGTCAGAACTATAATGGATGATAGGAATTTGGAAGAGGGAGATTGGAATGATAGATATAAATGGAAACTGATGATGGCAAACCTATAAATGGGAGAAAGCCGAAGAAGAAGAAAAATTGAGCTGACATTCAATAAATTGAAATCGGACATTGAGGGATTAATACCTGTAGGCAGGAAAGGGAATAAACATTCCGCCACTGTGTTCGGGCGTTGTACGGAAAAGATGTGCCAAGGGAATGACCCTAATTACGTCATATAATAGTAACTCGGTAATGTTGCAATTTACATTGAAAACGAGGTTTCTATCGTGTTGGCAACGAAATTAATTCTATTATCAGATGTAGACAAATCCCAGGACGAAAAATATATAGAATGACACCACCTTTTTGAGGTATTAAATATTCATTCGCGCATGTAATAACATTACAGTATTTGTTCTTTGAGGAGGGAGCATTTTAGCAATGGCGTCGCCTGGATCTTATAACTCGAGGTGCGATAGTCATAAGTAATGCCACGTGTGATTTCCAATTTATCTAGAGAATTTGGAAATCAAGAGTGGCATTTGTTAGGACTATTTAACGAATAAACTTAAGCTGTTTACTCGCAAATCATTACTTAACTATAGTTATTTTAAAATATTCATATATTTAATGTATCGGCCGCGGTGGACTAGTGGTTATGCTCCTTGCCTCTGGTCCCGAGGATCGCGGGTTCAAACACGGCCGGGGTCGATTGATTTTTTAGGACGGAAAAATCCAAGGAGCAAGTTCTCCGGGAGGGACTTTAAACCGTGGGTCCCGAGTCTGAAGATTTTCAGGCTCGTAAAAAATCCTTAAGCCTGAATGAAAAGGCCTCTAAGTAAAATTTACCGAATTTTCCCGTCCTAGTACTACCTTGGTTTCCTACATGTCAGTATGAGGCGGAACGCTGACCACGGACCACTCAAAATGACATCTATACGAAAACAAGTGTAACTAAATTAGTATGGTTCAAATTCTTCCCTGTAGGGGGAGAGCGCCTAAATCTCTGTAAAGGGAAAACATGGGCTTGCAATGCAATATATTTAATGTAAACGGCGATGTTTGAAACCAAATGGAAAACGATTGGTACGCTTCATTTGCTTCTTTTGTTCATCACTGCAACCAGATCATATTATTTATTGCCAAAGGATCGCAATATTGTAAGAATGCACCCTAGTGGAGAAATTTATAACCAACATTATAGGTATTAATTAATTTCTGATGTCCAATGATGTAAATATGTCAATTATATTTTTCTGCAACGTCATTTCCTGGAAAATAATTCGTTTAGGAAAGTGAAAACAGTTTTTTTTGTATAATCAATTGCTACAATTTGTTTATATTATCTCCCGCATGCGCTATCTGCTGACATTCATGCACTATAATTACAATCTGGTAGCCGTATTTCTTAGAGAGTCCACTGCAAAATAATGCTATGACCTATTCAGAATGTTTAAAAGGGGGAGTTTTCTTTAATATGATAAACTTCAGTCGATAAATTCGAGGAGAAACATGACTGTGATTGGTTGTAAATAAAAAATCATTGAAATGTGATTGGTCATTGACTCCCATTTGGGGCATCAGTTAAATAGTCAAAAATAAGGGATGCGGGTAAAACACGTAAAATACGGATATAGTTTAAGGAAATGCGTATATGTATGTATATACCCTATAAGTTCCGCGTGTAGGAATGCAAACGATGCAAGTCGATGTTTTAAAAACATCGATATATCGTTCATAAACATCGATGTTTAAAACCCCTAATATCGATGATACACCGCTCTTTATGAATGATGTTTCATGAACATTTCCGTCACCCCCAGCGGTATCTATTGTATTATTTTCGCTGCTCGTTCGCTTCCTCAGCCAAAAAGCAGATGCTTTAGAAATGTGGGATGACATGAAAGATTTATTTCCTGGGCTGTATAAACTGGCGATGATATATTTGCCTATCACAGCAGTGTCGGTGCCCAGTGAGCGGCTGTTTTCAGAGGCTGGGGCTACGATTTCCCAAGAAAGAAACCTCTTACTGGGCACAAGATTGTCAAAATTGTTTTTAAATTCTGTTTTGCAAAATAAATAATATTAATAAACATTTTCAACATTCTTTTTGTGTTTTTTTAATTATTTCCCAAAACATCGATATATCATTCACAAACATCGATGTTTCGGATATCGATATTTTAATTTTTAAAACATCGATTTTTTATTAACGATGTTGCATCCCTATCCGCGTGCGGACATGGGTGCTCCCTAGCGGGAATTTCTTATTTTTCTTCGAGTTTCCCCCACTTATAGGTTTGCCATCTTCAGTTTCCATTTATTTCTATCATCCCAATCTCCTTCTTCCAAATTCCTATCATCCATTGTAGTTCTGACATGTTTTCCATTTTCATCTAGGTCTGCCACGTTTATTTCTTCAAGAGGGTGATCATTGATATATATTTTTTTGGCCATCTTTCATTTTCCATTCTTTGTACATGGTCATAACATTTAAGAGTTTGATTTTCAATCCTCTTAACAACAGATGTGGTGACACTAATTTCTCTCAAAACGAATTCATTTTTGATTTTATCCTGTCTTGTTTTTTGTTCTATGATAATCAACTTAAACTGTATTAATTATATTCTTTTGTGATTCCGTCAAAGACCAAGTTTCACTTCCATATGACAAAATATTCTGTATTATGCTCTTATAAATTTTCATTTTAGTTTCCTTTGTAATATTTTTGTTCCAAATTATTACATGTAATATCTTAGTTGCATTTTTTGCTATTGCAATTTTAGTTTGTAACCTATCTCTCACATGTACCTAATCTTGTAATTATTGACCCAAGTTATTTAAAAAAAATCACATTTTTTTTATTTTTCTTGTTTTGAGTATGAGGTCATCCACATCCTTTCCGAAACATATATAGGGCCTATTCTGTTTTCTGTAAATTTATATTCAGTTCCAATTTTGTATATTCTTCCATTAGTTTATTTATAATATATCTTGTATCATCTTCATCCCCTGCAAAAATTATTTGATCATCTGCAAATAATAATGAATGTAGTATTTTTCCCCCTGTAGGAATACCCATTTCAGAACACTTTTTTTTATAACCAGGCTATTTGATAATAGAGTTGGCTTAGGAAAAATTCTGGACCAAAGAGAGATGAACAGACAGGCAAATGGAGAAGACTGCATAACAGTGAGCTCATGATCTTTATTGCAAACCAGATATAATAAGAAAAGTTAAGTCTCATAGACTGTGATGGGCAGGACATGTGGCATGGATGCAGAATGAGAAAGAGACATGGAAACTTATTTTTGGAAAGTCAGAGGGAAAACACTGTTGGTAACCAAGAATGAGGTGGGAGAATAACATTAACCATGATTTGAGGGAAGTAGATTATACAGGGGATGATTGAAAAACATTAGCTCAGGAAAGGGATGTATGGAGAGGTCATGTCCGCACAGCCATGAACCTATGGATTCAATAGTGCCAGTGAGCTTGTTAGTTGTTTACCTACAGATGTCATCGAGTGGCATGTGATTAGCACGTCGCCATAATGAGACATCTAGCAGGCACTTGTATGGATGAATGTCGGCTAAATTTTATACAGAGGCCTTTCAATCAGGCTTGTGGTTTTTTTACGAGCCTGAAAATCTTCAGACTCGGGACTCATGGCTTAATTTCCCTCCCACAGGACTTATGCCTTTCTTAAGGAAATATAATACTAAAAAAGCTCACCTCGACTTTTCTAGTGCAAAGCAATGTGTTGATTGCTATGTATATAGACAAATTGATTGATGATTTTCTCCGTATCCAGCGGCTTGGCAATGTTCTTTTCTATAGCTGTAACAACTAAGTTACTTCTTCTTCTTCTCCTTTTTCTTCCTTCCAAGTATTAGGCCAAGGCCTGTTACGATCCTATAGAAAATTTTCCCTCCAGCGTTTCATAGGACGGCCCAGTGATCTTCGTCCTCTTGGTATATAATTATAAACAGCTTTGGGGATCCGATTTGAACTGATTCTTTCAAGATGGTGTTTCCAATTTAGTTGGTACTGTTTAATATATTCCAAAATTGGCGTAGTCTTCAATTCTTTTAAGATATCGGTGTTCCTTTTCCGATCCCATCTGGTGTAACCCGCTGTTCTGCGCATGAATCTCATTTCACAAGCCGTTATTCTGCTTTCATGTTGTCTTTTTAGTGTCCATGCTTCACTACCATAGGTCAACACTGGTCTAGCCAAAGTGTTATATAAACATAATCTGGTGTTTTTTTGTACAAGGAATGGTTTCATAACTTGATTAATAATTCCCAAACTTTTATTATAACTAGTAACTTTTTCAGGGATATCCTTTTCATCCCAGATAGAGAGGTAATTTCCAAGATATTTAAATTGATTAGATCTCTCTAAAATTTTATTCTGGAGACAGATTTTACTTTGTATGGGGTCCTTCCCATGAAATGCCATAATTTTAGTTTTGTTAATTGATATTTCCATATTAGATTTGGCACCTATTTTTTGTAATTATAAATTGATTGTTGCAAATCATTTTCGGAAAGTGCCAGAAGAGCTAAATCGTCTGCAAAAAGAATAGCATCGAGTGTGAGGTTCCTATTGATGGGTATATATCCTTGTTGTTTTTTTCCTCCATTCATTTATTAATTTATTCATATATATAATGAAAAGCACCAGTGAAATTCCACATCCCTGTCTTACTCCAGTGTTGATCTTTTTCCTAGAAGATAGTTTGCCATCTTGTTTAACAGAGATTTCATTATCTTTATAGATGTTGAAGATATTAGTAATATATTGTTGTGGAACGTTATCATCAGCTAAAATTTGTAGTAATATATTTCAACTAAGTTACTCAGGCATTTAAAGGCCTTTATTCTATTATGTAAGTAAGTTTTCGCCCGGCTCAGAATGGTGACAACACAATAGATGCTTTGGCTATTTATGACACTCCCGTATCTTCAGAAGTCCCGCCTGTAGTTGAGTGGTTAAGGCAAGATTCCTTAGCAGAGAACTACAGGAGTTGCATTTGTTCGAGTCTCCATGGGGTAAGAAATTTCCTCATGGAAGTTCGGCCAGTATGGGACCACCCAGCATCATGAGGCATTTGGGTAGCTACAATAAGTAGCGACAACAGGTTGAGAAAAACAGCTATACTGGCTGGTGACCCGACATGTTGACACATGTCACCCCTACACTGACTCGATGATCGTCTACCTCTGTGATTAACACGTGCGGATGTGGAATACCTCGTCAATCATAGAGAAGACATCCTAGAGGAAGGCAACCTCAAACAAAAATCCACGTCCTTCATGTAGAAAGTTGTCCAAAAGACAACTCCCATCCCCATCCATGTAAAAATAATGTACCTCAGAAGATTCAAAAAGAAATGACCGGATGAATTATATGGACTATTTAACTTATGCCCTAAATGCTAGTCAATGACCAATAACGTTTCAATGAATTTTTGTTTTACAACCAATGACAGTCTTGTTTCAGCTCGCTCTTTTTGATTTGTCTTTATCAGCTCCTGCATTTGTGATAAAGAAAGTCCCTCCTTTTTAATATTTTGAACAGGTCAGAGCATTATTTTTCTCCTACAAATAATGAATACTGTTTGGGGGTAAAGCCGGACATCATGCAAGGCTGACAACCAAACTAGCACTGATTGTGGTAGCAAACCTCATACTACCCCAAGGGCATCCTAAGTCATGTAGTGGGTTCATGTTACCTTTCTTTTTTTAATCATACTAATAAAACTGCAGTTGGCACCAGTTATCTAGTAGTTACGTTCCTTGCCTTCAATCCCGAGGGTCGCAGGTTCAAACCAATGGATTTCTTAGGATGTAAAAATCCAAGGGGTAAGTCCTCTGGGAAGGACTTTAAGCTGTGGTCCTGAGTCTGAAGATTTTCAGGGTCGTAAAAGACTCTTCTTCTTCTTCTTGTAAACCCATGTTTCCCTTAATAGAGATTTACATGCTCCCCCCTCTACAGAGAAGAATTTGAACCACACTTGTTTTCGTATACATGTCATTTGAGTGGTCCGTGGTCAGCGTTCCACCTCATACTGACATCTAGGAAACCAAGGTAGTACTAGGACGGGAAAATTCGGTAAATTTTGCTTAGAGGCCTTTTCATTCAGGTTTAAGGATCTATTACGAGCCTGAAAATCTTCAGACTCGGGACCCACGGCTTAAAGTCCCTCCCGGAGGACTTCCTCCTTGGATTTTTCCATCCTAAAAAAATCCATCAACCCGGCCGGGTTTCAACCCACGACCTTCGGGACCAGAGGCAAGGAGTCCACCATGGCCAATTTCATGACATCTGTAGGGAAATAAGCATAACTAATATTGAACTTTTACAGGAAAAAAATGACTATGAGGTTTAATTTAAGATTAAATTAAAATGTTTCATACCTCACCTCATATCCTGTCTTGTAATTATACTGCGGTTTCAAAGCCTTGGCAGCTTCATCTTCAGTAATTTCTCGTTGACTGATGTTATGTTGATCAGAAGAATTACTTCTTCTTCCCTCTGTTGGTGGACTGATAAACCTCTGAATCCAATCAGAGTCTATGGGAATTTCGAAGTTCATAAGTTTTTCTCTCTTTTTTTTTTAATGTGGATTTTTTCCCAAATTGTGAGAATATCTTAGAAATGTCAAAAATGGAGAGATGAAAAAGTCAGCAGTAGCTGCTCATGCTTGGTCTGAAAAAGATCTAATTGAATCAAAAGCCAGTCTAATTAAACAAATAGAAAAACAAAAAGGACTCATGGTTTGGGAAAAAATTCACATAAAAAAACAAGAAACAAAAACTTATGAACTTCGAAATTCCCGCGGACTCTGATTGAATCCGGAGGTTGATCAGTTCACCAACAGAGGGAAGAAGTAGTACAGTAAAACGTGAAAATAGCTGACGATGGTGACAAGAAGTTGCCGATACTGCAGTGCTGTATTTAAAGAAATATAGAAGTATGAGGTTAAGAAATAATCACGATTAATTTAATTCTTATGAATTGAACCTCATAATGTTAAAAATTCCCAAATTTAATATATAAATTTAACAGTAAAATTATCTTAGTCGGGACCTTTATAAGAAGGAAACCTGTAGAGACGGAAAAAAAAATCTCCAGAACGGTACAATTTTATATGTAAATCGTCCTGTATAAGCCGGAAACCTTCGTAACGTGGAAACGGAATGGTTTTTAAAGTACCAATAGTTAATTTTTACCTCAGTAAGACGGAAAATTATTCTTAAGCATGTTCTAATTACAGTATTAATGACCACACGTGAAAATTCTGCATTATATCATTTTATCTTCCTGTGTTGCCATTGTATTGCAGGGATACCCTTGCTTATGTCTCAAATAGTTTACAAGCTAAGTTACATTGTTTTGGTAGCAGGATTTTGTGGACACCCTGTACTTTGGAAATCCATCACAAACTCATTTGTTGCAAATGACTCATCCAGTTGTTCTAGTATTGATGTATGTACTTAATGTGGCTGGTTCTAAGCGTAGTTCCTTCAAGACATCATCAATGTGTTTGTGAACCCACTTGGTGTACCCTGCTGTATCTCTCATTTCACTAGAAGTTATCCTGCTCTCCTCTCCTTTCCTCAAAGTCCATTCCTCACTGCCGTAACAAAGTGCAAGTCTTGCTAAGGTTTTGTATAACTGTACCTAAATAATACATAACAACGGAAATAACTTTTGATGATATCAATGAGATACTAGAGGCCAACACCCACACACTACTGAGTAAGAGTAAAAAATAGGGACTGGAAGTAAATATCAATAAAACTAAATATATGGTCGCACACAGAAATACATTATATAATGGAAATGGAAAGCTAATGACAAAAGAGGAAAATTTTGAGGAAGTGACTAAATTCAAATACCTAGGAACAATAATCACAAATAGGAATGAGATGCACAAAGAAATTAAACAAAGGTTCAATTCTGGAAATGCGTGTTATTATGCATTGCAGAGACTTTTGACATCCCAACTCCTTTCAAAAAATGTTAAACTGAAAATATATAAAACTATTATTCTACCAGTTATATTATATGGATGCAAAACATGGACTCTTACTTTAAGCGAGGAGAAGAGATTACGAGTATTTGAGAATAAAGTACTTAGGAAAATTTTTGGACCAAAGAGAGATGAACAGACAGGTGAATGGAGAGGACTGCTTAACAGTGAATTATATGGTCTTTATAGGAAACCAGATATAATGAGAACAGTTAAGTCTCGTAGACTGCGATGGGCAGGACATGTGGCATGAATGGGGAATGAGAGACTTGTATGGAAGCTTCTTGTAAGAAAACCAGTGGGTAAACGCCCATTGGTAGACCAAGAATGAGGTGGGAGAATAACATTAAATATGATTTGAGGGAAGTAGATTATACAGGGATGATTGAAAAACATTAGCTCAGGATGGGGATGTATGGAGAGCTTATGTCCACATGGCCAAGAACCCACGGGTTTGATAATGCCAGTGAGTTAGTTAGATATCATTGAGCAAGACTGCTAATGGATTTCATGTTAAATGCAATATGTTAACAACATGAAGCAATTAAATAAACAAAAATTATTTTATTTTATACCACAAAAGTATTTCCATTAAATATACACAGTACTATATACAAAACAAAATGTTTCAAGCTTGCAGAACTGGTCGCTCATGTTTTCCTTCCAAATTCTTATTCGTGATGGAATAACCAGTGCCACCCTGTTGAAAAAAAAAGAATTAATAAATCATAACTGAAAATTGTCATTGTCAAACGAAAAATTGCATAGTTAACAGAATTATGTGTGTGTTCTAATTTTAAAATAATGGCATTTTGGGGAAACGATCATATAAGATCAAAAATCGTAATAGACTACAAACCTCTGGAACAAGTAACAAATTTTAATTATTTGGGTTGTAATTTTACTATAAACACAAAAACTGAAAGAGACATACATATGAAACTGTCAAAATTTCAAATGATATGTGGAACTATACATAAAACATTAAAGAATAAAACAAGAAGAGATACTAGATTGAAGTTTTATAAAACACTGACAGTCCCTGCATTACTTTATGGGAGCGAAACTTGGGTAATGACCAAAAAAATTACAAAGTAGAATACAAAACGCATAAATGAACTTCCTTAGAAGAACAAAAGGCAGCACAAGATTGGATCGGATAAAAAATGATATAAGAACAAGATATAAAAATGAAAAAATTGGAGAAGAATATAAATCTGGAATATATCAGATCAAATGTAATGATTGCGACAAAATCTATATAGGAAAAACAAAAAGAAATTTAAAAACCAAATTGAAAGAACACCTTAGAAATGTAAAAAAGGGTGAAGTGGACAAGTCAGCTGTAGCAGCCCATGCTTGGTCTGAAAAGCATTCAATCGATGCAGAAGCTAGCCTAATCAAACATACAGATAAAAAAAAAGAACTCACAGTCTGGGAAAAAATTCACATCCAAAAAAACAAGAAAGATAAACTCATGAATTTCGAAACTCCTGCAAATTTTGACCTGATCCAGAGGTTCATCGGTCCACCGATAGAAGTAAGAAGAAATCCGCCAAGAAACGACATAACACCGGTCGACCAGAGGCTACTGATGATGGAGATAAGCTCCAAAACTGCAGTATAGAAGAAAAAGGATATGAGGTGAGGTAATAAAAACATTAATTTAATTCTTATACAGGGTGAGGCAATGAAACGGCATGATTTTGAAAAATCACCAATAATATATTTACAAAAAGAGTATAATTATTTGAACATGAATCTTAAGTACATGAGTGGAAATTAATGTTTTACCTTAAAAAAACAATCATTTTTTGAATATGGTGCCAGTAAGGTGACGTCCTTGGTTTTGCACACATTGTTGGAGTCTAAGATGAAATCCACCCATGGCGTTCTGTAGCATCTGCAAAGGAATGTTGTTAATTTCCTGCCGGATTCTCTCCTTCAGATCTTCTTTTGTTCTTGGTGCATTTTCCTCGAAGACTTTGCATTTAAGATAGCCCCAAAGAAAGAAGTCTGGGGCGGTCAAATCTGGCGAACGGGGAGGCCAAGGGATATCACCATTCTTGCTGATTAGCCGTCCTGGAAAAGCGAGTCTCAGCAAACCCATTGAGACATTAGCAGTATGGCTTGTTGCACCATCTTGCTGGAAGAGTGTTTTCTTCATCTGGATCATACTGATCGATGCCAGGCAGACCAAAAGTTACTAACATGTCAGCATAATGTTCAGAGTTCACCGTTACTGTGTTACCATGTTCATCTTCAAAAAAATAGGGTCCCACGAGTCCACGAGAAGATACTGCACACCAAACTGTTACTTTTTCAGAATGGAGAGTTTTTCATGAAGATCACGTGGGTTATTTGCGGACCAATACCGGAAGTTCTGCTTGTTAACGTAACCACTAAGGTGAAAGTGGGCTTCATCACTCATCCATAAGTTATGCACTCTTTCTCCATTTGTTCCGATAACATTAAGCATCGCTTGGCAAAAGCGTATGCGATGATTGTAATCGTTAGGTTGTAGGGCTTGCACTATCTGCATTTTGTATGGGTGATAGTGTAGGTCATTCTTCAAAATCCGTCTCACTGATCGATTGCTGAGACCAAGTTGAGCGCTGTGCCACCTTGCTGATTTTCGCGGACTTCGTGTTAATGCATCGCGCACACGATCAATGTTCTCTGGGGTCCTGATTGTTTTTTCACTACCACCATTTTCTTCGTCGTGCTTGCAGTGGCTTCAAAGTTTTTCACCCACAGGAGGATAGCTTTCCTCGATGGCACGGGAGCCCGTGGCGGTAGATTAAACTTAAGACGGAAAGCACGTTGGGCACCAACCACACTATCCATGTTTTTATAATATGCTTTTACAGCAAACGCACGTTGCACGCTTGACCAACGCTCCATGGCTACTGAAATTTCCACTTGTCTAGATGCTCAAGGTCGTTTCCCCCACTCCCATAACCCCCCACTGCGCCCGTCAGCCGGAGTCCAAATCGTGCCGTTTCATTGCCTCACCCAGTACAAGAACAGAGTTAAATATATATCCATATTTGAGAAAATCAGAGAGTATAGAGAGAAATGATTTACACATGTGGAAAGAATGAATGTAACAAGATTACCAAGAGCAGCATTCAACTACAAGCCAAGAGGTTCAAGGAATGTAGGAAGGCCAGTGAAAAGATGGACAGAACAACTGTGAGCCGGAACAGGCAATTTTTGCCTAGCCCGTGAAGTGAAGAAGAAGAAATTCTAATTTTGTTTAGTGACAAATTTGCACTTACATTTTATTTTTAATTAAAATGACAGTGGCAGGACACACTATGAGGTATTAAATAATGAATGAATTGGAGAAAATGCTTTAACATCTCACCTCATAAAGTTGCGTGTCTTCACGATACCGGTTTCAAAAGTACTTCCGTCTTCAGTCAAATTCCAACTCGGATGGAAGTAATACTATACTTTTGAAACCGGTATCGTGAAGACACACAACTTTGTGAGGTGAGATGTTAAAACATTTTCTCCAACTCATTTATTAATTGTACTTACATCCCTTTGCATCTAACCACCTCAATTTAATTTACTTATATTTCAAAAGAAAAATTTTCTCTTCAAATATAATTTATCCTTCAGTGAGAAGTGTTAAATTAATAATAAAGACAACAATAGAAGCCCTACTGGCTTTATAAAGTAGTGTTAAATTCCCAATAAATGTCTTCTTAACTAAGAAGCCGCCATTTGCAAAGATAGAAGCAAAGGTTTCATAGCATTTGGCACGAGGGAATTACAACGTATATAAGAGGAAAATTTGCATCTAGATCGCAACTCACCTCAGTAGCTCAGTTGGTAGAGCATTTGGCCTCAAAAGCCAAAGGTCCCGGGTTCGAGTCTTGGTCTAGGTGAACATTTTTTTCTTCAAATATAATTTATCCTTCAGTGAGAAGTGTTAAATCAATAATAAAAACATTAATTTACTTCATCATTGAGATTTATCCATCATTGAGATGTACGAAATCAATAATAAAAAATTAATTTACTTGTTTCAGGGCCAGAAGAGGTGGTAGTGTACAATTTTTAATCGCTAGATTGTGCACCAGATTCCTGCATTAAATTACAAACCTCTCCACAGTACATATGTTGAGAAGGCTCAACTTTTATGAGGAAGATAAAAGCAGGCTCACTTTATGTACTTAGCACGAGGTATTGCAGTTTTGTAATGGAGCATGCTTTTAACAAATGCATAAAATATGTGGCTTAAAAAAGATTATTATTACCCTTTGCAGATATATGATGTCAGTTTCCTTTAATTTTTCTCCAGTCAATGGATGAAGCCAATCCTTCTTGATGATTTTCTCCACACATTCCACTGTAATCACATCTCCACTGAAAAACAAACCATAAACCATTTTTAAACATTTACTTATTTAAATTCTTTCCACCTCACTTCATAACCTATCTTCTAATTAGACCAGCTTCGAAACGTTAGTGATTCCATCTTCAGTAATTTGACAACTGTTGTTCTGTTTATATAATAAATTTGGGAATTTTTAACATTATGAGGTTTAATTCATAAGAATTAAATGAATCGTGATTTCTTCTTACCTCATACTTCTATGTTTTTTAAACACAGCACTGCAGTATCAGCGACCATTGTCACCATCATCAGCTGTTTTCACGACTGTCAATTTTTTTCTTTTGCCAGTAATTATCCAAACTGCCATGTGGTGTTCTTTTGAAGGAATTATTTTCTAAACTGCCATCTGGTGTTCTTTTGAAGGAATTATTTTCTAAACTGCCATCTGTTCTTCAAAAATACAACAGATGGCAGTTTAGAAAATTATTCATTCAAAAGAACACCAGATGGCAGTTTAGAAAATAATTCCTTCAAAAGAACACCAGATGGCAGTTTGGATAATTATCGGCAAAAGAAAAAATTGACAGTCGTGAAAACAGCTGAGGATGGTAATGATGGTCACAGATACTGCAGTGCTGTGTTTAAAAAAAACATAGAAGTATGAGGTAAGAAGAATTCACGATTCATTTAATTCTTATCATTAAAACCTCATAATGTTAAAAATTCCAGAAATTTATTATATAAAAAGCATTCTATATACGAGTAATTCAAAAAAGATTGTATAATATTTAATTTTAGGAAGTTATATTTTGAGGTTATTTTAATTATATTATTTTTGGTCTGGACATCTTACCTCAATATTAATGTTGATTTGTTCTTGGACATGTTTCAAAACAATTCTGTTTTATCGTCAGCTTTCCCAGACTGGGATAAAACAGAATTGTTTTGAAACATGTCCAAGAACAAATCAACATTAATATTGAGGTAAGATGTCCAGACCAAAAATAATATAAAGATTGTATAGTTGAATGCAATCTGTTAATAAGAAAACACTTTAATATTTTGATGATACTCACCTGGTTTTAATAACTGCACAAGGGATGGAATTGCTCAAAACGTCGTGAGTAACTGCACACATGTAGCGATTCTCTTTTATAATCAATGCTTTCTTATCATCAGGGTCTTTCACCATCGTGAACTTAATATCGATGAGATCTTTTGCTTTCAACGGTTTTCCAGTTACAGGACAGTAGATTGTCTTATCCTAAAAAAATATGCGAAAAATGTCACAACCCACATTTTGAAATAAACAACTTTGACTAAAATATCTGTATGTGACAATGAATTTATACTTGTTCCTTGATCTGATGACTAATTTGTTTGCCATTAACAGGCATTCAAAATTGAGAGGTTGGGCAAAAGCTTGACAAATGACTTTTTTTAAAATCAGTGTTCTACATTATCGACCTCTTACTGAAGTTGTTTGTTTCAAGTATTGTTAAAAACCAACAAATGGTAGAGTTATTGCCTATATTTAAATTAATATTGGGAAGTAAACATTATGAGGTTATATCATTAATAGTGGTTGGTTGGTATCTAATGTCGAGCACTTGATAATGAAATCATTCGCTCTCTTGCACTCCAATATTTAGCAGAAAGGCTGGTCTCTTCTACAAAAGCTGGACAACGGAGGAGATGGTTTCTTTCCATATCTTCATTTAAATTGCAAAAAGGGCATTTAGGTGAATCTGTTATGCCAATTCTGTGTAGGTGTTTATTCAAGCAGTCTGAATGTTGCTACTGCAGATTTTCTTTGTAATGTAGTAATGTCATAAGCTTGTAGATTTTCCCATTCCTTTCCAGATGTTTTGGTGGTGTATTCTTCTCTAAGTTTATTGATGTATTTATTTGAGATAATTCTTTTGATAGAGTGAAAGGAAACTGGAGTAGAAGTTAGGTTTGAAACAATTTTGCTACCCTTCTTGGCCAGAAAATCGGCTATTTCATTGCCTGTCACTCCACAATGGGCCGGAATCCATTGAAGTACAACTTTTTTATGTAGATGGGATAACTGTTTTATCATTTTCTGACATTCGATAATTTTGATGCTTTTGGATGTTGTGTCTCGTGTTATAGCGAGAATGGCTGCTTTGGAGTCACATAGAATTACAACTTTTGTAAATTTTTGGATGTGATATAAAAGATTTTGTAAACTTAAGAAAAATTGCTAGAATTTCGCCATCAAAGTTTGTTGAATTTGTGTTTAGTTTACGATATCATTAATAGTGAGTGGAGAACATATTTTAATCGACTCACCTCATACATTTTCAACGGGTTTCAATCCTTTGGCACATAAACATGCAATTTTTAATAGCCTCTTATATAGATTGATAAAGGTCCCATTAAAAGGAGAAAATTTTAAGAAAGAATACGAAAATATAGCCAGATTAAATGGTTTTAATAAGAATATAATATCTAACAAATTAAAGAAATTCAGAAAGATAAAACAACTTAAAGAACGCTCTACCCTACAAATGGTTAGTAACGAAAAGAATTTCAAGAAAATTACTTACCATCCAATAGTACATGGGAAATTTCAAAAAATATTTGACAAATACAACATTACTTTGGCACCAATTAATAAATTTAGTCTGGAAAAACTTTTAAATACCAATCAAAAAAATCAACATCCCAGACAGTAAGAAATCTGGAATTTATCAAATTAATTGTAATGATTGTAGCAAAGTATACATAGGAAAAACAAAAAGGAATTTAGAAACACGCACTAAAGAACATTTTAGAAATATTAAAAAATTGTGAAATTGAAAAATCAGCAATTGCTGCACATAGTTTACTAGAACATCATAAAATCGAAAAACAAGCAAAACTTTTGAAACAGTTGGATAAACCGTTGGAATTGACAATTTGGGAAATGATATTCATTCAGAAGAATAAATATCTATCTATGAATTTCGATATTCCGGTGGATAAAAATTGAATTACAAAGTTTATAATCCCAACGAAAGATGGCAGCACAAGAGGTGATGTCACTAAAGAAATCAACAATCACGGAATTTCATCAGTGGATGCCATGACTGATGAAGGATATGATATTGTCTGAAACCGTCGGTATTAAAGAAGTTTGAAAATGTATGAGGTGAGTCGATTAAAATATGTTCTCCACTCACTATTAAAGTTATTGCTTATGTTGACATTCTGCAATTTCCTTTAAGTTCATGGGAAATCTTGACAAGCCACACATTCAAGATGTGGCTATCAATGATGTTTTTATTATTAATTCAAAAGCATTTGGCGATAGGGAATTACAACGTATATAAGAGAAAAATTTGCATCTAGATCGTAACTCGCCTCGGTAGCTCAGTTGGTAGAGCACTTGGCCTGGAAAGCCAAGGGTCCCGGGTTCGAGTCCCGGTCTAGGCGAAAATTTTTCTCTTCAAATTTAATGTGGCTATCAATTTTTATCCATTTCACTGAGGTGTAAGGCACATATGAAGAAAGTTGATATACATAAATTAATGAGTAATTTTTTAACATCTTACCTCATATTTTATGTTTCTTCAAACACGGGAACTAGTTTTCGAGAGAAGGATCTCTCTCATTTTCAACCGACATTATGACTACTGGTTTCATTGGAATCTCCATCAATAATGTTGCCATCTGGTGTTGATTTGATGAACTTTGAGATGAGGTCACGTTCATCAGGAATCTCGAAATTCATGGAACTAAATTTGTTCTTCTGAATATATATCTTCTCCCAAATTGTCAATTCTAAAAGTTTCTTCAAATGTTTTAAAAGTAGGGCTTCTTTTTCAGTTTTATGATTCTCCAATAAACTATGTGCTGCAATAGCTGATTTTTCAATTTTACCATTCTTAATATTTCTGAAGTGTTCCTTAGTGCAAGTGTCAAAATTTCTTTTTGTTTTTCCTATGTATACTTTATTGCAGTCCTTACAATTGATTTGATAAATTCAGGATTTTTTGCTATCTGGGGTGTTCAATTTCTTATTAGTTATTAATAGATTGCCAAGGCTACATTTATTTATCAGTGCCAATGTAATATTGAATTTCTTGAAAATTTATTGAAATTTGTTATGTATTTCAGGATGATACGTAATTATCTTAAACTGTTTTCCTTTCTTTGAATCAGATTGCAGAGTAGTGTATTCTTTCAATCTTTAAATTTAAATGGTTTTGGAAAAGAAATAATTGTAAATAAATTAAAGAATTTCAGACAACAAAAAAGATTAAAAGAATACACTACCCTGCAATCTGATTCAAAGAAAGAAAAACAGTTTAAGAAAATTACGTATCGTCCTGAAATACATAAATTTTTTAAAATGTTCAAGAAATTCAATATTACATTGGCACCGATAAATAAATTTAGCCTTGGTACTATAAATAACTAATAAGAAATTGAACACACCAGATAGCAAAAAAATCTGGAATTTATCAAATCAACTGTAAGGACTGCAATAAAGTGTACGTAGGAAAAACAAAAAGAAATTTGGACACTCGCACTAAGGAGCACTTCAGAAATATTAAAAATAGTGAAATTGAAAAATCAGCTAATGCAGCACATAGTTTATTGCAGAATCATAAAACTGAAAAAGAAGCCCTACTTTTAAAACATTTGAAAAAACCTTTAGAATTAACAATTTGGAAGAAGATATATATATTCAGAAGAACAAATTTAGATCCATGAATTTCAAGATTCGTGATGAACGTGACCTCATCTCAAAGTTCATCAAATCAACATCAGATGGCAACATTATTGATGGAGATTCCGATTCCAATGAAAATCCGGTAGTCATAATGTTGGTTGAAAAGGAGAGAGATCCTTCTCTCGAAAACTAGTTCCCGTGTTTGAAGAAACATAAAATATGAGGTAAGATGTTAAAAAATGACTCATTAACTTATGAATTAAGAACCTCATAATGTTATTTCCCATATTTAACTGTCAATAATTTAAGGTTATTAAACTTTTGGCTTGGAATTAAATTTTATGCATGTCTACTGTATGTATATTTAAAAATCAGTGATTTACCCAATTGAGATCGTTATGGAAGGGGTTTGTGAGTTGAAAAAGGTTGGGAACCGCTGGTTTAGATCCTGTTGATTGTGGTAATTAAGTTATAATGAAATTGATGTTTTTTTTTTTTATTATTAATTTAACATTTCTCAATGAAAGATAAATTAAATTTGAAGAGAAAAATTTTCGCCTAGACCGGGACTCGAACCCAGGACCCTTGGCTTTCCGGGCCAAGTGCTCTACCAACTGAGCTACCGAGGCGAGTTACGATCTAGACGCAAATTTTTCTCTTATATACGTTGTAATTCCCTATCGCCAAATGCTTTTGAAACCATTGTTTCTATCTTTGCAAATGGCGGCTTCTTAGTTAAGAAGACATTTATTGGAAATTTAACATTACTTTAAAAGCCAGTAGGGCCTCTAATGATGTTTTTTTTTTATTTTTTTTTATTTTATTTATTTTTTTTTATTTAAAAAAAAATTTCTCTTCAAATTTAATTTATCTTTCATTGAGAAATGTTAAATTAATAATAAAAAAAACCATCATTAGAGGCCTTACTGGCTTTTAAAGTAATGTTAAATTTCCAATAAATGTCTTCTTAACTAAGAAGCCGCCATTTGCAAAGATAGAAACAATGGTTTCAAAAGCATTTGGCGATAGGGAATTACAACGTATATAAGAGAAAAATTTGCGTCTAGATCGTAACTCGCCTCGGTAGCTCAGTTGGTAGAGCACTTGGCCCGGAAAGCCAAGGGTCCCGGGTTCGAGTCCCGGTCTAGGCGAAAATTTTTCTCTTCAAATTTATAATGAAATTACTTACTGGCTTCTTGAGAGATTTATCCTTGGCTTCAGGAGTTTTAGATGGAATCCAGAAACTTGGTAGATGTTTATCTCTTCCTTCTGTCATGTTGGATACCGACGGTTTTTCGTTGTTTTGTGGGTCTGTTGGAAGAGATTATATGATCAAATTTATTAATATTGTTAACATATAATTAAAACAGTACAGCCAATGGGCTACTTGATTGAAAGTTAAAATTTAAAATAAATTCTGTTCACCTCACATCCCATCTTCTAATTAGACCTGTTTTTAAAAAAATAACATTTTTACCATTCTCATAATTAGATTGCAAAGCCAGACCAAAAAAAAAAATCCTAGTTTATAGAATCGTTCTGATCTTTAAACTCCCTGAAAATTGTCATCTGAACTTTTTTTCTTCTTCTTCTTCGTTGTCCTCTTCATATATAACAGAGCTGTCCAAACTACAGCCCGCGGGCCACATCCGTCCTGCCATGGCTTTTCGTATGGCCCGCATAAGCACTAAAATGAACAAATTCATTTTAAATTTAGATTTTAAAATGTAATAATAATAATAATAATAATAATAATAACAGTAACAGTAGCAACAGTAATAATAACAATAAAAGCAGGAGTAGCAACAATAATAGTAACGATATTTATGTTCCGGCCCGCAATCAATTGCACAGTCAGTTATTGGCCTGGCCCATTAAAAATTTTGGGTGGCCCTGATATATAACAAGGTCTTCACTGCCATTGAGAGCGTTACTTATGCCGTACTTCTTGAAAGATTTAACAATAATATCTTCTCTCACTCTAGACCATGACTTTTTTGATTGTATGTCATTTTAAAGCTCCCTTCAGCGTGATTTCATGTTGGGTTCCATCCATCATCCATTTGTTCTCAAGTTCACTGGCATCGTAGACTGCAATGACGCATCACAGGCTAGACAGTGTTCTGGGTTTGTGATGGCGGGGCGGGAGGGAGACAGTGATAGCAAGCTTGTGAATCCCCGCAACTCATGTTCGTCACATCGGTGCACTGCTGCTGCCAGTTGAATCCAATGTTGCCAGATAGAGATAGGTTTCTCATGGCATCAAATATATGCTCATTTTTAAGACTGGCAGGAATTTTTAATCAAACACTGGACATTTTTATATTAATTTCGAGTATAAGACGCACATGAATTTTAGGGGCAATTTTTCGAAGAAAAGAGTGTGTCATATAGTCTGTAAAATATGGTAATTGCTACAACCAGAAACTAATTCTAGCTAATAAATGAGTTGAAGAAAATGTTTTAACATCTCACCTCACAAAGTTGCGTGTCTTCACGAAACCAGTTTCAAAAGTATAGTATAACTTCCATCTTCAGTCAAATTGCATCTGTAAAACTGAGTTGGAATTTGACTGAAGATGGAAGTAATTCTATACTTTTGAAACCGGTATCGTGAAGACACGCAACTTTGTGAGGTGAGATGTTAAAACATTTTCTCCAACTCATTTATTAATATAAATACCTCATAGTGTTTCCTCCCACTGTAAATTTAACTAATTCTAGTATTGACTGTATGGAAATAGCAGGTAAAATATCAACAGAAACCATCCAACAACCGCTCAATTATATGAACACGGACTTACCAGATTTAAATGCTTTTATTGGAGCACTAACAATATTCTTCTCTGTCTTCACAAAATTATTCAACTTTGAACGTTCTTCTGCTGCTGCAAGTTCTGCCAGTTCTGTCTATAAAGATAAAACAAATCAATGGAAAGAGAAAAATTTTTAATTATATTATTTTTGGTCTGGACATCTTACCTCAATATTAATGTTGTTTTGAAACATGTCCAAGAACAAATCAACATTAATATTGAGGTAAGATGTCCAGAGCAAAAATAATATAATTAAAATAACCTCAAAATATAACTTCCTAAAATTAAATAGAAAAATTTTTGCCTGAACCAGGAATTGAATCCCGAACCTTCAGCTTTACATGCTAATGCAATGGTCAGAGCATCAGCACGTAAAGCTGAAAGTTCGGGTTTTGATTCCTGGTTCAGTCAAACATTTTTCTAAGATTAAATTAAAATACTTGATTAAGTTATGCGATGGGCAGGACATGTGGCACGTATGGGGAATGAAAGATTTGCATGGAAGCTTCTTGTAGGAAAGCCAGAGGGAAAACACCCAGTTGGTAGACCAAGAATGAGGTGGGAGAATAACATTAACTATGATTTGAGGGAAGTAGATTACACAGGAAATAATTTGAAAGCATTAGCTCAGGATAGGGATGTATGGAGAGCTTATGTCCGTGCGGCCATGAACCTACAGGTTCGATAGTGCCAGTGAGTAAGTAAGTACTTGATTAAATTATGTAGGTAGGAAATAACACTATGAGGTTTATTTTAATTTATGTTGAGTTGTTTTTGACTCACCTCACACTTCTTAACTCCCCTGCAGACTCGAGTTTCTTCACTTCATTTGTGACATTCTCAATGCTGTATCACATTCACAACTGATGTCCAATGGCCTCCTCTCCTGCAGACTGACCTCCGCACCATCTGATGGCTGACTGACGAGCTTCCAAATCAATCCCCTCTCCTTATACCTGGTGATAAGGAGAGGTGATTGATTTGGAAGTTTGTCGGTCAGCCATCAGATGGCGGGATTGATTTGGTAGTTCGTCGGTCAGCCATCAGATGGCGTGGAGGTCAGTCTGCAGGAGAGGAGACCATTGGACGTCAGTTGTGAACGTGATACAGCATTGAGAATGTCACAAATACAGTGAAGAAATCCGGATCTGCGAGGGAGTTAAGAAGTGTGAGGTGAGTCAAAAACAACTCAACATAAATTAAAATAAACCTCATAGTGTTATTTCCTACCTACATAATTTAATCAAGTACTTACTTACTCACTGGCACTATCGAACCCGTAGGTTCATGGCCGCACGGACATAAGCTTCATACCTCACCTCACATCCACTCTTCTAATTATACTGCAGTTTCAAAGCTTTGGTAGCTTCATCTTCAGTAATATCTCGTCGACTGATGTTATGTCAATCAGAAGACATCTTATTAAAATAAGCCGAGGCAGGTATTATCAAAAAATGAGCGATATCCAACAATTAGTAGTGGACATTTACTTAAAACCCAAAATTAAAAACTGCCTAAACGACTGGACCAATTTTGATGACATTTTTTGTGTGTGTTTAAGTGGGTCCCTGGATGGTTTAGATTCACAATCGGACTCGGTAGGTGGTGCTGCGGTAGGGTTATAGGAATTTTTTTTATGTCAGATGAGTAGTCATCTGTATTATCGACATATTCCATGCAACAAAAATGTGACATCATCATGCATGCTTCTTGAGCCACAACAGATGGCAATGAGGAGTTTTCTTGCAAATTTAAAAAAACCATACTGGCATTTATAATGTAATGTTGGTTGATTGGCATCTAATGTCGAGCACTTGATAATGAAATCATTCGCTCTCTTGCACTCCAATATTTAGCAGAAATTGTATTGGAGTACAATAAACTAGTTGTAACCGTTTAGTAGCAGTCACCACATGTGGTGGTTACGTCACCCGTAGAGAGAAAGTGGGTATAGGAAGGAAGGGGAAATGGGGTTATTATACTTTACCTCTTCTTTTCGTTTCTGTTTTTCATACTCCTTTAATTTCCGGCAGTATTCATGCTTCTTTGTTATGATATATTCAAGTATTGCTTCTTTATCAAACAATATTCCATCCGGTCTGTAAGACAAAACCCAAACACAATAATTGGTTCAACTGCACTTCTACTAGCGCTTGATTTTTCAGTTATATTGTTGTAAACTATAGCTCTTCTTCTGTATTTACTAACATTATTTAATATATTAAACTTTTTCAAACATTATTAGACAATTTTGAAGTATTTATTTAAATATGCAAATCACAATATTATGACACTGTTAGACAATATTGTGATGCTAACTGCTATTTTCTCCACAGAGTATATTATTTAGTTTATGTTTTTTCTATCACTGTTTTGGGTTATCACTGTTTGGATCAGCGTTAGGGACTGATAAATAAGTGTACACTCATTTTTAATAAACGTTTTGTAATTTTAATATTATTAATATAATTTTTAACATAGATTTGAGGATTTATTGCAAATATTGGTCATTTAAATTTTATAGCGACGGATAGTAATCGAGGATGATAATCGATATGTGGTTCGAATGTGGGTTATCGCTGGCTCTATAAACTCTGGCGCATGCGCAAACTGTTGTTCTATAGGACTTTGAAAATATTTCACACTAGTTTAAGTGCAGTTTTTCTGGAAGGTTATGTTTTTGGACAATGCTACATGTCATCCCAAGCTAAGTTTTTCACACGTGAAACTTGTTTGTTTTCCCCAAATGCAATAAGTGTATAGCAATCTACGCATACGGACGTGATACACTCATTTAGGTCTTATACTTCTTCCAGTGTCTGAAAAACATTACCCCTACACCACCATGTTTGTATGTCTAATATTGCAATTAGAATAAGCACAGCTGCTTAGATTGCAGTTTAGAACCATATATGCTTTTTATTTAGAAAGAAAAGATAAAAATACAAGGTTGAGAAGTATCAACTTTAGAATACTTCTATGATTTTCCATACTACATTCTTACGATAGGCCCTACTGTTGCTCTAGTACTTTTTCCGTCTTTACTAACATTTTGTACTATTCTAAACATTTTTCCAATTATATATTTTTTACGCTAATTAAATATATATCTACATATGCAAATTGTCTTTTTTTGTTTTTCCAAATTCATCAAAATTCTAGTTCGCATGCACAAATGCTTATAAAATTGCCACCAGATGCCAGGACATATATGTGAAATCGGAATGACCAACATTCACAATTAATACCAAAACTTTAAGGATTGGACGTTCACTCACTTTATTTTGTTAGGCTCCGATAGTACAAGTTGGTGTACACCAGATTAGTTGGGTTTCCGATTAGTTTATAGTTTATTAAATAATATGTATTTAACTTATTCCGTTAGGTTATGAAGGGGTAGGTTAGTGTACATCCATTTCTTATAAACACATTTGGGAATTTATTATGAACATTTGTGCATGCGCAGAGCTATTCTATGGAACGAGTTATTCTAAAGTTTTTCTGGTGAAGATTATTTCAAAGCAAATGCTAAATACTTCTATCCTTTATTTGCTCCCAAGCAAATGCTCCTACCTCTATATTATGCTAATAAACAAATCCTTGAAGAATTTTATTCAAATGACCCCAAAAAATTGCTAAACTTATAACAAATTTAATAACTAACGTAGGTTACACTAAACAATCTTTTTCTTTTTAATTCAATGAGAAGTCCAAAATTCTTACGTGACAACTGGATGTATACAAGGTTGCAAAGTAAGGGAACAGCAATCAAAATCCTTAATTGAATCTTTTCCAACTCGTTGCGTATTTGTGCCATATCCAGATGCTTGAGCATCCTTTTTCTTTTCGTGATAGGTATAAACAGCTCCTGCTGTGCAATTTCTTGCATGTCGAGTCATATTTTCGTACTTTAACAAAAACAATCAAACTTCCAAACACTTTTCAATGGGCGCATTCAATCTAGGACATAGAGAACAGAGAACAAGGGCTGTTCTTGCTCTATGGTCAGAAATCTTGTGTATTCCGTAACATCATAAGTTAATGTAACGCGGTATTCTGAAATTGTTCCCATTTATTTGTAGATCTTTATTATTAGCCATTTAAAAACAAGTTAATAATATTCTGATGATTTAATCGTTTGTAATATAAAATAATTTTATTGTATTTCAGGCTGATTTGTTTCAAAACACGCATCAAGTCATGCTTTCTTTTCAATGACGTGGAATTTTAGGTTATATCAAGAAGCAGTCATTCATATATAGTTAATTAATTTAAAATGTTTGAAATAACAGATGTCCAAAGTAAGTGAATAAATTGATTTTTAATTACATTAAACAGCATTACTTCATTAAGTTGAATAAAGAATTACTGAAGTTTGTAGATATATCTTCAAAATCAAAAAGTCATGTATGACATGAATTGGTTACATTTGATTAATTAAAAATATTCTAGTCATTTATATACAAAATCACTATCAAATAAATTAGGCTATGGTGTAATCAATATATCTCATATCATTCTTAAAATAATGGGATTAATATTTTAGGAAATAATAGATAATAAGGACTTTCTGACTCTGGTTAGGTTTCAAGTTTTACTTGTTAGATAATTTATGAATATTTTAAAAACTAATCATGAATGCTAGTAATATATTCAACAACGTATATACATGTGAAACTAATCATATGTGTTAGGATTGCTTCCGTTAAATTACCAAATATTAATTTAAACTTATGCTGTAGGTGATTTGAATACAGTAATTCCCATCTCTTTAGCTAGTTGCATTACAAGGGATAGTGTGATTTCTCAGCCTTTAGAATCCTGGTTGCTAGGTCATATGGGCACAAATGAATAAAATCTCTTTCCATTGAAACTGGTGATCCAAACCGTAAATGCCCTGTTTATGAGTGGATTATTTTGAACTTTATTTTTGCTCTGTTATTTTGTGCACACATTTTAGGTACTCTTTCGGAAAAACTGCACTTACACTATCTCAAAACTGCAAAGAACTGTGAATACACGGTAAAAGTAAGTAAAGTATTCCCACTACAGGCCTCAGGAGGCCCTTGGGGTAGTGAGACGTTAAGGCTCCCACTATTTCTAGACAATCGGCACTTGATGTCAGCCGGGTTGTCAGCCCTGCGTGATGGCCGCCTTTACCCCAGAACAAGCGTCTGGTACTCATTTCAGTTAGAGGCTGAGTCGACCCCAGGGCCATAGTGCCGCCAGAAGGTTTGTGTCAGTTTAAAAATCCTGACCCCACCAGGACTTGAACCCTCGACCTTCCGGCTTGTAGCGCAGTGCCTTAACCACTACGCTACGGCGTGCCCCGAATACACGGTAGCAGTTAGAAGTAGCAGCGATAACGTTATCATTGAATGATAACCCACAAACATCATAGTGAGTTACCAAATGTTTATTAAAAATGAGTGTACACTTACTTGTCACTCCCTAACGCTGATCCAACCAGCGATAACCCAAAACAGCGATAGAAAAATCATAGACTAAGTAATATACTCTGTGGAGAAAATAGCAGTTAGGGTCAACAGTCTCATAATATTTCGATTTGCATATTTAAATAAATACTTTAAAATTGTCTAATAATGTTATAAAAATTGTTTTAAAACATTTTAAAATATTAGAAAATGATGGTAAGTACAGAACAAAAGCTATAGTTTACAACAATATAACAGAAAAATTTTTAGATAGTAGAAGTGCAGTTGAGCCACCTTTTCTTTTCAGTATAATAGGGATTTTTCTTCCCTGAATTTTATTGCCAATTCTTACATTCCAAAGTAGCTCATTTACCAGTAACTGAACTATCTGCTTCATAAAGAAACCCAAAGTCCCGCTCCTTTAACAATGCTTGCCCTTGGTAGAGACAAATTTTAGGAAAATAAATACTGGTATTCCAGTTGACTTGCAACACTTCTCATGTGCACTTGCATTTATACTGTATTTCAAGATGGGAAAGAAAAATAACAATTACACAGCATCATATAAATTGAAAGTGATAAGTTTCATAGAACATTCAGTTATGTAGGTGGGAAATAACACTATGAGGTTTATTTTAATTTTGTTTGGTTGTTTCTTGACTCACCTCATACTTAACTCCCTTGCATATCTAGATTTCGTCACTGTATTTGTGACATTCTCAATGATAATAATTAAATGAATCGTGATTTTTTCTTACCTCATACATCTATGTTTCTTTAAACACAGCACTGCAGTATCGGCGACACTTTGTCGTCATCGTCAGCTGTTTTCACGACTGTCAATTTTTTCTCCTTTTTGCCGGTAATTATCTAGACTGCCATCTGGTGTTCTTTTGAAGGAATTCCTCTTCAAACTGCCATCTGGTGTTATTTTGAAAAAATTAAAAATTGACAGTCGTGAAAACAGCTGACGATGACGACAAAGTGTCGCCGATACTGCAGTGCTGTGTTTAAAGAAACATAGATGTATGAGGTAAGAAAAAATCACGATTCATTTAATTATTATTAATTGAACCTCATAATGTTAAAAATTCCCAAATTTAATGAAAAAAAATTGACAGTCGTGAAAACAGCTGACGATGACGACAAAGTGTCGCCGATACTGCAGTGCTGTGTTTAAAGAAACATAGATGTATGAGGTAAGAAAAAATCACGATTCATTTAATTATTATTAATTGAACCTCATAATGTTAAAAATTCCCAAATTTAATATATAAATTCTCAATGATGTTCATGTTCACAACTGGTATTGAGAATGTCTCAATTACAGTGACAAAATCTAGATATGCAAGGGAGTTTAGAAGTATGAGGTGAGTTAAGGAACAACTAAACAAAGTTCATAGAACATTTTGGCAATTGTACAGCAGTAAGAGAATTTGGAGTTCTCGAATCCAATGTGCATTATTGAAGGAAACAAAAAAGATGCGCTAAATAATTATTATGGTATTTTAATTGTTTCATTTGTATGATAATATTATTGTTTATAGATTTATTTTTGTATGTTTATTATAGTCGGCTGCGGTGGACTAGTGGTTATGCTCCTTGCCTCTGGTCCCGAGGGTCGCGGGTTCAAACCTGGCCGGGGGCGATGGATTTTTTAGGATGGAAAAATCCAAGGAGCAAGTCCTCCGGGAGGGACTTTAAGCCGTGGGTCCTGAGTCTGAAGTTTTTCAGGCTCATAAAAATCCTTAAGCCTGAATGAAAAGGCCTCTAAGCAAAATTTACCAAATTTTCCCGCCCTAGTACTACCTTGGTTTCCTAAATGTCAGTATGAGGCGGAACGCTGACCACGGACCACTCAAAAAATGACATCTATACGAAAACAAGTGTAACTAAATTAGTATGGTTCAATTTCTTCCCTGTAGGGGGAGAGCGCCTAAATCTCTGTAAAGGGAAAGCATAGGCTTACAATACAAAAAATGTGTATTATTTGTATAATTCAAGATTACAGTGTTATGCTATAAAATTATAAGAGATGACAAAATTACTGTATTCTGAACTACTATATTTACCTACCATAATTGAGATAATTCAGAACAGATAACTCAGCACTCAGGGGTGCCAATTTTGGAATATATTAAACAGTACCAACTAAATTGGAAACACCATCTTGAAAGAATGAGTTCAAATCGGATCCCCAAAGCTGTTTATAATTATATACCAAGAGGACGAAGATCACTGGGCCGTCCTATGAAACGCTGGAGGGAAAATTTTCTATAGGATCGTAACAGGCCTTGACCTAATACTTGGAAGGAAGAAGAAGAAGAAGAAGATAACTCAGCGAAGTATTCACCAGATTAGTATACAGATTTTTGGATAATTTGACACACCATAAGGAAAAAGTGGCTATTCTGCTTGAAAATTACTAATGTGTGTTTTCCATTGTAAATACGGTGATTTTAAGTTAAAATTTTTTCAACTTCTCATTCAATTTTGAGGCATTTCTCGCATTTTTTAAATCAACCTACATATTTTCCTCACGTAATTATTCACGTACTATAACAATAATTTGTGCATTTTTTGTTTTTTTTTTACATGCTTGATATTAGCTTGACCAGAACATTGGATCAACTTGAAACTTTGTATTCTTCTAAAGGACCAATGACAATACATAAATTTCATAAATTTTTCTAAAATCCTGGCCAGAATCATCAGAAAATAAAAACCAGTATAATAAGTTGGTGACTTACTGTCTTTTTAGTCAGTCGTTGTAAGAGCTCAGTTGGTAGAGTGGTGGACTGTAGTGCTATATAATTTCAGTAATCCATAGGTCGCTGGTTCAAATCTGGTCCAGAGGATTTTTTTAGAAGAGTATTAAGCAATTAAATTTTCATGGGTTTATGACAATCGAACTAAAAATTAAAAAATAAATAATAGTTTAAAAAAACTAAAACAACACGCTTTTTTAGAAAACCAAACTAAAAAATAAATTATTGTAATCAAATGGTAAAGAGAAAAATTTATGCCTGAACCGGGAATCGAACCCCGAACCTTCAGCTTTCCGTGCTGATGCTCTAACCATTGAGCTAATCCAGGCTTCCTTCCCATCCAAGCATAAATCCTTCCTTTACCTTACTGTCTTGGTCCCACATTCAAATGCTATGAATCATCATTCACAAATACACAATGAATGGCTTCTACCTGAAGAAGACATGAAGGGACTCCACATAGCTATAGCATTATTTATTAAATTAATATTTAAAAAAAAAATTTTCTCTTTACCATTTGATTACAATAATTTAGTTGTGTACTTTAATATACTTATTTCAATCAAAGTAACAGCTTTAGCTTCTTAATATTAATTTAATAAAAAATAAATAATAGTTTAAAAAAACTAAAACAACAAGCTTTATTAGAAAACCGAAGTAAAAAATGAAAAATAATTTTAATTACCGACACGCTTGGGATAAAATTAAAGTGGTCAACAAAAAAATCTAGAATAAAACTAGAGTTTTCTAAAAAAATAATAATAATAATTTTGCCATCAAAAGTGTGGGGTGCTTTTTATGGTTTTTACGTTTTCTTCTTAGAGACTGTACTTTTACCAATATCTGTTTATTATCAAATATATTAATTAATATAGAGCACTACACGCTTTTGATGGTAAAATTATTTTTTTTTGTTGATAACTCTAGTTTTATTCTAAATGTGTTGGAGATGATTTTTCTTGTTAACCACTTTAATTTTATCCCAAGCGTGTTGGAAATTAAAATTATTTTTCATTTTTTAGTTCAGTTTTCTAATAAAGCGTGTTGTTTTAGTTTTCTTTAAACTATTATTTATTTATTTCACTTCCATGCAGTTGGACTCGTGACATAGAATCGCCAATCATTATTAAAGAGAATTCTTTGTGGCCAGTTTAAAGACATTTCATAATATTTTCATGAGATTTTGTCTTTAATATAAGTTAATTTTGTTTGACAGAGATTGGTGTGGGTCTTGCTGGATTCGGCGTATCCTTTCTTTTCCTCGGGGGTGCTACTACTGTTTGACAAAGGATTATTAGCAATTGGAAATGTAAGTTAAAATGATAATTATTAATGAGTTGTATATTTTGACTCACCTCATATTTCTTTATTTTTATACAGACTAGTTTTGTCGCTTATGTGTGACATTCTCGATGCATTACAACTGTTGCCTTGCAGTTGTCCTTCCTGCAAGTTGATTTCTGCTCCCTCTGTTGGCTGACCAATGAACTTCCAAATCAATTTTTTTTCTTCTCTTTTGCCGGGAATTTCAGAATTCTTTTCTCTCTCTCTTTTTTTTTTTTTTTTTTTTTGCAAATGCCCCAGGTTGTCTTTGGACATTCCTGGTGTTCTCTCCTGGCATGGCATACTTGTAACCACTTCTGAGATTGGGGCACCTGTAAGGCGATGATATGATGGGTGATGATAGTGGTGCACCAGGAAAGTCCCTAATCCTAAGCCTAATCTATGATGATTATGAATGACAATGATTGTGATGGCCATATGATTTTGGGGACCGTTTGGGCCTTAAAGTTTTCCTGACATTTGTCTTACACGTGAGAAAAACCCCTATAAAAACCTCACCCAGAAAAACTGCCCCGACTGGGGATTGAACCCGGATCTGCTGCATGAGAAGGAAGCATGCTACCTTGAGACCACAGCGGTGGACAAATTTCAGAATTCATGGTTTTCTTTTTATTCTTACAGATTTTAATTTTCTCCCAAATTGTGAGTTCCTTAAATTTTTGTAACTGTTTTAGTAATTTTGCTTTAGTTTCAATCCTATGTTTTTTGACCATGCATGTGCTGATTTGTCCATTTTTAACATTTTTAAAGTGTTTTTCCAATCTTGTATTTAAGTTTCATTAAGTAAGAAAATGAATGTAATATTGAAAAAGTTAATAAAAAAAACAAAATTGTAAAATCATTGGTAAAGATATTCTTAACTTGAGCTGAAATTAAAATAAATAATAGTTTTAAAAAAACTAAAACAACACGCTTTATTAGAAAACCGAACTAAAAAATTAAAAATAATTTTAATTCCAACACGCTTGTGATAAAATTAAAGTGGTCAACAAAAAAGTCATCTCCAATACATCTAGAATAAAACTAGAGTTATCTACAAAAAAAATAATTTTACCATCAAAAGTGTGGGGTGCTTTTTATGATTTTTACATTTCTTCTTAGAGACTTTACTTTTACCAATATCTGTTTATTATCAAATATATTAATTGATCCTTCAATAGTAAATACATTTAAACCGGATGGAAGAAGACAAACAAAAATATGAAATAAGTCCAGAATAAACCAACAATATGGACAGTAATGAAATTATTGAATTAATTAATTCCCTCTGGTTTTCCTACAAGAAACTTCCATACCTCTTTCATTCATCACTCTTGCCACATGTCCTGCCCATCGTAGTGTACGAGACATAACTGTTCTTATTACATCTGATTTCCTATAAATATCATGTAGCTCACTCTTATGTAGTCTTCTCTTTTTGCCTGTAAGTACATCTCTCTTTGATCCAAAAATTGTCCTATTGTTCGCCTGGTTTAACTTAGCAAGAAATTTGTAGAAAGAGACAGCTCTGCTCACCTCTCTCACTCGCACCAGTGTTGTCGGTGTTTTTTTACCAGTTGTTAATAGGGGGAAGACGAAAACTGACAACAGGGTGGGTTCTTTCTTTTGTAACTGGGCAAAAGCGGTCAAGGATCTACCCTTATATCTCCATCTCTCTCATTGCCAAGTTAAGCCAGACATACAATAAGAAAAATTAAATTTGAAGAGAAAAATTTTCGCCTAGACCGGGACTCGAACCCGGGACCCTTGGCTTTCCGGGCCAAGTGCTCTACCAACTGAGCTACCGAGGCGAGTTACGATCTAGACGCAAAGTTTTCTCTTATATACGTTGTAATTCCCTATCGCCAAATGCTTTTGAAACCATTGTTTCTATCTTTGCAAATGGCGGCTTCTTAGTTAAGAAGACATTTATTGGAAATTTAACATTACTTTAAAAGCCAGTAAGGCCTCTAATGATGTTTTTATTATTAATTTAACATTTCTCAATGAAAGATAAATTAAATTTGAAGAGAAAATTTTTTTTTTTTTTCTTTACAACGTATATAAGAGAAAAATTTGCGTCTACATCGTAACTCGCCTCGGTAGCTCAGTTGGTAGAGCACTTGGCCCGGAAAGCCAAGGGTCCCGGGTTCGAGTCCCGGTCTAGGCGAAAAATTTTTCTTTTCAAATTTAATTTATCTTTCATTGAGAAATGTTAAATTAATAATAAAAACATGATTAGAGGCCTTACTGGCTTTTAAAGTAATGTTAAATTTCCAATAAATGTCTTCTTAACTAAGAAGCCGCCATTTGCAAAGATAGAAACAATGGTTTCAAAAGCATTTGGCGATAGGGAATTACAACGTATATAAGAGAAAAATTTGTGTCTAGATCGTAACTCGCCTCGGTAGCTCAGTTGGTAGAGCACTTGGCCCGGAAAGCCAAGGGTCCCGGGTTCGAGTCCCGGTCTAGGCGAAAATTTTTCTCTTCAAATTTAATTTATCTTTCATTGAGAAATGTTAAATTAATAATAAAAACATCATACAGTAAGAACTTTATTCTGAAGTACTCGAAATCTTTTCTCTTCCCTTAAAGTAAGAGTCCATGTTTTGCCATCCATGTAATATAACTAAGAGATATATGTCCAGTTTAATGTTTTTTGAAAGAAGTTGGGCCAACAAAGAGTCTCTGTAATGCATAATACCTTGCATTTCCAAAATTGAGCCCATGTTTAATTTCTTTGTGCATCTCATTTCTATTTGTAATTATTATTTCTGTATATATTTAAATTAATATTGGGAAGTAAACATCATGAGGTTATATCATTAATAGTGAGTGGAGAACATATTTTTAACGACTCATCTCATATAAGTTCAAATTTCTTTGATACCGGCGGTTTCAGACAATATCTTGTTCCTCTTCAGTCATGGCTTTCACTGAAGATATAATTTCAAATTTCACTGCTCAGTGGAAGCCATGACTGAAGAGGAACAAGATATTGTCTGAAACTGCGGGTATCAAAGAAATTTGAAATTATATGAGGCGAGTCATTAAAAATATGTTCTCCACTCACTATTAATTGTTTGTGTATTTGAATTCAGCCATTTCTTCAAAATTTCCCTCTTTTTCGTTAACTATGTGATTTTAATGTAGTTCCTTGTTGTTGTTTCAGATATTATTTATATCAGGACTGGCATGTGTGATAGGGCTTGAAAGAACATTCAGATTTTTCTTCCAAAGACACAAAGTAAAAGCTTCAATTGCATTTTTTGGTGGCATCATTGTTGTGTTATTGGGTTGGCCACTTGTTGGCATGATTATTGAAACGTATGGATTTGTGTTGCTCTTCAGGTAAGTAAATAATGTCAAAATACAGGGTAATTCTGTAAGAGCATGTAAAAATTAAAACAGGACGTAGGGTATGCTCCACTGAACAATTTGAGGTAGGAAATCTAGGGTTCATTTGGAGATATGGAAGTGAACTTATCAATGGAGTGAGGAATTATATGAAATTTCATGTTTTGAACTATTAAGTCCGAGAGAACTGAGACAAATTTCAACTTATACAATGTTCAAACATTTTCTCCAACTCATTTATTAATTATACAGTTCTCTCTTTTTTTTATTAAAATTCATCGGAGAACATATTGTTTAAACAACTCACCTCATAGGATTCATGCTTCCATGATATAGCGATTTTTTTTTATTTAACTTTTATAGGAATTAATCACTATGAGGTTTAATTTATGGTGAAATTAAATGTTTCTTACCTCTCCTCATATAAATCTTCTAAGTAGATCGCGATTTCGAGACCATAACAGTCTCATCTTCAGTACTTCTTTGGCGACTGATGTTATGTCGATCAGAAGAAACTCTTTGGAGAAGTGGAAAAATCAGCAGTAGCTGCTCATGCTTGGTCCGAAAAACATTTAATTGAATCAAAAGCCAGTGTCATTAAACAAATGGACAAACAAAAGGAACTCACCGTTTGGGAAAAGATCCACATTCAGAAAAACAAAGGAAAACATGAACTTTGAAATTCCCGCAAATTTTGACCTGATCCAAAGGTTCATCGGTCCACCAACAGAGAGAAGAAGAAGAGTTTCTTCCGATCGACATAACATCAGTCGCCAAGAAACTACTGAGGATGAGACAGTTGTGGTCTCGAAATCGCGATCTACTTAGAAGATTTATATGAGGAGATGTAAGAAACATTTAATTTCACCATAAAAACTTATTAACTTTACCTTTAATTTAGTTTGTGTCCTTCATTCCTCCAAATTAGAGTTCTACTTGATATTAATAAAATAAAAATAAAACGTAGTTTTATAATTTATTAATAATTATAATTAATAATTTATTTATTAATAATTAATAATTAATTGGCTGTTAATAATGGCTATGACCCTGAAATTATAGAATGTTTAATTAAGAAGGTTCATTATAAAAAAGCAATTAACAAAGTTTTTCCTTTACCCAAAGAAAACAAAGGAATATGTCGTAATGTCATACACAGGCCCTCTTTCAAATAAAATATCTAAACACTTTAAAAAGTTGAACATTAATGTGGCATTTGAAACTAATAAAACTCTACAAAATATAATAAAAAAACAATAAAACCAAAACAAAAAAAGAAAAATTATCAGGTGTATATAAATTGAAGTGTGGCACATGTGACAATGTCTATATACGACAAACTGGTAGACCTTTTATCTCTCGGATAAAGGAACACATGAGAGCATATAACAGAAATTTAGAAAATTCAAAATATGCTAACCACCTATTCCAATTTAATCATTGTTTCGATCCAAATTTTGAAATTTTACATATTTGTGATAAGGGTAAGAAGTTAGATCTTTTGGAGGCTGTAGAAATTAATAAATTTAAAAGTAGTAAAAAACTGTTAAATTCTCAACTTGATTTGAATGAATCCCCTTTGTTAAATTTTAAAATTTGAATAAATATTGTTGTATTGTTGCTTAGATCAGTTGGAACACAATTCATAATTTGTTAACATGTCTGAAGAAGGTACAGTGTACCGAAACAGCTGTCACTGAATTATATAATAAATATGAAAATAAAATAAAACTACGTTTTATTTTTATTTAATTAATAAATATGGATTTTTATGAAGTAAACACCCACTCAATTGATTATTTTACTTGATATTTTTTTCTTTCATTGTATCTATATTTGTCACTGTGAATTGAAAATGTCATGACTGTTAGTTTTCTGTTTATAGTGCATTATTATATGCAAATATTTATTATGCATTTTGCATCTTCAGTGGATTCTTCCCAGTGGCAATCAACTTCTTGAGACGAGTTCCAGTTCTAGGAACAGTATTAAACTTCCCAGGAATTCGAGGGGTATGTATAATTTTTTTTTTTTTTCATTAATGTATATTTTTATATCACACCGAGCATCAAAAAAGAAACTTTATTTTGAAGTTTTTATCATTGATTTAACATTTCTCACTGAAAGATAAATTATATTTGAAGAGAAAAATTTTCGCCTAGACCGAGACTCAAACCCGGGACCTTTGGCTTTCCGGGCCAAATGCTCTACCAACTGAGCTACCGAGGCGAGTTACGATATAGACACAAATTTTTCTCTTATATACGTTGTAATTCCCTCTCGCCAAATGCTTTTGAAACCATTGTTTGTATCTTTGCAAATGGCGGCTTCTTAGTTAAGAAGACATTTATTGGGAATTTAACATTGCTTTATAAAGCTAGTAAGGCTTCTAATGATGTTTTTTGCAAAGATAGAAACAATGGTTTCAAAAGCATTTGGCGAGAGGGAATTACAACGTATATAAGAGAAAAAATTTGTGTCTATATCGTAACTCGCCTCGGTAGCTCAGTTGGTAGAGCATTTGGCCCAGCAAGCCAAAGGTCCCGGGTTTGAGTCTCGGTCTAGGTGAAAATTTTTCTCTTCAAATATAAACTTTATTTTGTCTCAGAAAGAAAAATGTGTGATTCTGATAGTATTTTTTCTCCTGAATTCAAATATGATATCGGGTTTTTTCTATCACACAAGGTTTCCGAGAGACAGAAATTTATAATTTCAAACACTTTAATATTTTCTACATTCGTAACTACACAATATTCAAACATTCAGACTCACCTAGAAAGTAAGAAATGACGATTTTCTGCTGTATTTTGCCTGTTGATGGTCCAACAATAATCGGCCAGCATATTAAGATTCCATTTGCCTTGATATCTCTTTTCCATAGCTGAAATCTCCTGGGTTAGCTCATTTGGTTTTATTTTACAATGGACAAATGGACGAAAAAAACGTTTATTAAAAAAATAATTATTTAAATTAATTAATTGAAATTGAAATAAAAAAACTGTGGGTGATGGAGAAATTCCGAATACATATTTGAAAACACGATAAACTATTGGTACTCATGAGACAAAAATCATGTTGACCTGTGTTATTAGTATCTAAATGGGTCAGATGGCTGGCTATGAACTGGATGACCTGTGATCAATCCAGGTCCAGAGGGGTAGGGGACATTTTTCTTCATTCATTTGAACTAAATTGAATTTTTTATTAATTCAGCTTCCTGCAAAATGAGTACATTACTTTTTTCCGAGGCAAGTCAGCCAGAGCATAGGTTTAGCTATTATTGATTGTGTTTTTTCCAAGCCTTCCCTCCTATGGACCTTAATTACCTATTAATAAGTTACCTCTGTCTTTTAACGATAATTGTATTGCAGATTTTTAAGGTGAGATGTATCCAGTTTTGTGCCAAAAACCTGAATTTTCAAAAAGTGGTCCCACAACAGGCCCGGAGGCTCTTGGGGTAGTAGGAGATTAAGGCTCCCACTTTTTCTAGACAATCGGCACTTTATGTCAGCCCTGCGTGACGGCCGCCTTTACCCCCAGAACAAGCGTCTGGTACTCATTTCCATTAGAGGCAGAGTCGACCCCAGGGCCATGGTGCCGCCAGAGGGTTTGGGTCAGTTTAAAAATCCTGACCCCAACGGGACTTGAACCCTCGACCCTCTGGCTTGTAGTTCAGTGCCTTAACCACTACGCTACGGCATGCCCCGAATTTTCAAAAACCGACTTGTATTTTTCTTTGATACCGATGATTTCAGACAATATCATGTCCCTCTTCAGTCATGGCTTCCACTCATGAAATTCTGTGATTGTTGATTTCTCTAATGACATCACCTCTTGTGCTGCCATCTTTCGTTGGGATTTCATCAGTGGAAGCCATGACTGAAGAGAGACATTATATTGTCTGAAACCGTCGGTATCAAAGAAATTTGAAATCATATGAGATGAGTCGATAAAAATATGTTCTCCACTCACTATTAATGATATAACCTCATAATGTTTACTTCCCAATATCTTCTTCTTCCTTCCAAGTATTAGGCCAAGGCCTGTTACGATCCTATAGAAAATTTTCCCTCCAGCGTTTCATAGGACGGCCCAGTGATCTTCGTCCTCTTGGTATATAATTATAAACAGCTTTGGGGATCCGATTTGAACTCATTCTTTCAAGATGGTGTTTCCAATTTAGTTGGTACTGTTTAATATATTCCAAAATTGGCGTAGTCTTCAATTCTTTTAAGATATCGGTGTTCCTTTTCCGATCCCATATGGTGTAACCCGCTGTTCTGCGCATGAATCTCATTTCACAAGCCGTTATTCTGCTTTCATGTTGTTTTTTTAGTGTCCATGCTTCACTACCATAGGTCAACACTGGTCTAGCCAAAGTGTTATATAAACGTAATCTGGTGTTTTTTTGTACAAGGGATGGTTTCATAATTTGATTAATAATTCCTAAACTTTTATTATAACTAGTAACTCTTTCAGGGATATCCTTTTCATCCCAGATAGAGAGATTATATCCAAGATATTTAAATTTATTAGATCTCTCTAAAATTTTATTCTGGAGACAGATTTTACTTTGTATGGGGTCCTTCCCATGAAATGCCATAATTTTATACTTCCCAATATTAATTTAAATATAACCAACTTGTAGTTTAGTTTATATGTCCATGGCTGTGGAAACTTTAAGGCCCAAACGGTCCCTCAACATCATCTGGCCATAGCAATCATCATTAACATATCATTAAGTTTAGGATTAAGGCTTCTCCTGGCACATCATTACCATCATCATCACCTATCATATATCATCGGGGCAACGTAACTCCACCTTCCAGGTGCCCCAACCTCAGAAGTGGGTTACAATAATGCCATCCATCCATAGTAATTCTGCCTGAAGGCAGGTCCTTCACTGCAATCATGGCATTTTCATGCTATGCTTGCAGCTTTACTAGGGAATTTTAGGTGTGGTAGCTTCCCGTTGCTTTCCACACCGGTGAAGAATGATGATGATGACCATATGATTTCGGGGACCGTTTGGGCCTTAAAGTTTTTCTGATATTTGTCTTACAGGTGAGGAAAAACCCCGATAAAAACCTCACCCAGAAAAACTGCCCCGACTGGGAATCGAACCTGGGCCCGCTACGTGACAAGGCAGAACGCTACCTCGAGACCACAGCGGTGGACTAATAATGCCATGCAAGGAGAGAATACCTGAAAGCTGAAATGACAATGTGGTGGCATTGAATAAAAAGAAAAAAAGGTTACTTTATGTTGAGAATGTGTTCAAAAATATCATGTTGGATTTTGGTCTCCAAACATATCAAAATTATTTTTTTTATTATGAGCTTCACTGGCAGGTATTTTTCTTCAAGCACGACAAGTCTAGAAGGCCCTTGGCCGGCTGCTGGCCTCACATCCACATGTGTTAATCACAGAAGTAGACGATCATCTAGCCAGTGTAGGGGTGACATGTGGTCAGCATGTCGGGTCCCCCAGTTGTCATAGCTGGTTTTCTCAACCTGGAGCCGCTACTTATTGTAGCTACACAAATGCCTTAAGATGCTGGTTGGGCATCGGTCCCATACTGGCCAAAATTCCATGAGAAAATTTCTTCTCCCATGGAGGCTCAAACCAGCGCAAGTCCTGTAGCTCTGCGCCAAGGCTTCCTGCTTTAACCACTCGGCTATGGCACGGGACTAAAAAAAAGTATTACTTATTGTTATAATTTGTTTTCAGTGCAGTCCAACAGTTTTAAATAAGCTGGGATTAGAAATTTAGTTTCTCCCATTTAACCAAATAAATATAATCATGTAAACCAGCAAAATGGGAACATAAATTTGACTCATTGAAGAATTTGCATAGTTTATGTAGTTCCTGTGTGACAGATATTTCAGACTTAATACATTTTTCTTGTAAACCCACAATATGATGTTGGATTGTCTTTTTAGTTATTAACACTATGAGGTATTCATATAATTCCTATGTTATGAGGTTTTCTTAATAAAAATCAAATGAATTGTGAATTCTTCTTACCTCATACATCTATGTTCTTTAACACAGAACCAGAATGATGTTTCCCGCTACCATGGTTCTGTGTTAAAGAACATAGATATCTGTGGCAAGAAGAATTCATGATTCATCTGATTTTTTACTGTGAGGTATTATTTATTTAAGAAAAATTGTATCACCTCACCTCGTATCCTTCTTATTATTAGATCAGTTTTGGGACCTCAGTACTTTCACGACTGTTGTTATGTCGTCTTGAAGAACTGCCAGCTGCTTCCTCTATTGGTGTCTGAATTACCTCCCAATCAAATCACTTTTCCCGGGAATTTCAAAATTCATTTATTTCTCCTTTATTTTCACTTCTTTTTCCTTCAACGATAAACAGCAACGAGACCGTACAAATGGTTTTCCAGAAAGAGGGAAGAACAGTGGCAAGTGATAATCTAAAACTAGGAGAAGAACCGATAAGAATGTTGAACAAATTCAAATACATAGGCATAACACTGCAGCGCACATGTGCAGGAGCAGCTATAAGAGCTATGTGCAATATCAAAGACATTACCTCATTAAAATTAGACACAGCCATGAAATTATTCGTATCAGTGATCACCCCGATTGCCACATATGGGATAGAATTAATATGGGGGAAACTATCGGCCAGCAATTTGGAGAGGTTAGAAAAAGTGAAAGCAAAAAAAGGCATTAGGTACAAGTAAATACACACCAAATTGAATGGCCTATATGCTAGCCAGAGAAACCTACTTCCTAGAGGACCTGAGACAAAGGATATTACTGCCAGCAAAAAAAAAACTCCTGGCACGACAGGCCTACAAGGCCCTTAGCCTACCAGCCGGCTGCTGGCCTCACATCCACATGTGTCAATCACAGAGGTAGATGATAATCAGCCAGTGTAGGGGGTGACATGTGGTCAGCATGTCGAGTCCCCCAGCCGTTATAGTTGGTTTTCTCAACCTGGAGCCGCTACTTATTGTAGCTACCCAAATGCATCACAATGCAGGGTGGGCACCGGTCCCATACTGGCCGAAATACCATGAGAAAATTTCTTCCCCCATGGAGACTCGAACCAGCGCAAGTCCCGTAGCTCTGCGCCAAGGCTTCCTGCCTTAACCACTCGGCTACGGCGCGGGACACTGCCAGCAACGGAGCCATATAAAAAAGGAAACAGAAGGAAAAAGAGATCGACGAGGAGTTCTATGCCTTAGATGCCATGGTGAAGAGGGAGTGGGCCGGAAGCAACCAACCACAAAGGCACACAATCATAGGCCTAGCAACACATGGATATCACCATAAAATGTGCAAAAATACAAAATTCCACCAACTGAGTGACTCGTGTGAATGCAAGATATGTGAACAAAAATGCGAGTGATGTCATTACAAACAATGCACAAGATGGACGGGATCGTTGAATGAACTGATAAAACACAAATCATAAACCTTAAACTTAATGCTCTTTCGAGTGCCACTTACATACTTATTATTATTATTATTATTATTATTATTTACCTTCAACGAAAAAGAAAAATTAATGAATTTTGAAATTCCTGGGGAAAGTGATTTGAATTGGAAGTTCTTAACTCTACCAACAGAGGGAGCAGGAGGCGGTTGTTGAAGATGACTTAAACAGTCGTGAAAATACTGAGGATGGAGCCTAATTAGGTCCTGAAACCGGTCTAATAAGAAGAAGAGAAGCTTATGAGGTGAACTGATGCAATTTTTCTTAAATAATATTTGGATACTTTTTAAAATAGTAAAAGAAATGTTGTGTTTTTGTATTGGTTTCAGCTGTTGGACAGGTTAGCAGGAGACTCGAGTAGAACGACTGTCTGAGATTGGGAGTGAGGGCAGCTCCAGATGCACAGTGAAAATGGTTGCGACTGTAGTCATCAAATGCCAAGGTGATAAGCATGTTATATCAATAAATTTATTTCCTCTTTCTCTTCGAGTTCTTCTTTGAATTTAAATTTCTTAAGTAATTAGTACCATTCAAAGTTAAAATTGGGAAACACATTATGAGGTTCTTAATTAATAAATTAATGAGTCATTTTAACATCTTACCTCATATTTCATGTTTTATCAAACACGGTAACTATAGTTTTCAAATGATCTTGTCATTCATTTTCAACCGTCATAATGGCAGTTGAAAATGAATGACAAGATCATTTGAAAACTATAGTTACCGTGTTTGATAAAACATGAAATATGAGGTAAGATGTTAAAATGACTCATTAATTTATTAATTAGTACCATATTGGTAAGTCACACCTTAGAACTCTCTGGAAGGAAATAAAAAAAAACAACAATAAGAGATATTTAAATTAATATTGGGAAGTAAACATTATGAGGTTATATCATTAATAGTGAGTGGAGAACATATTTTTAACGACTCACCTCGTATAAAACCGCCGGTATCAAAGAAATTTGAAATTATATGAGGTGAGTCGTTAAAAATATGTTCTCCACTCACTCAAGAGATATTGAGAGCTGGTAAACTCTGCTTTGTATATTTTTTTTGTCTTGTGCTAAAGTAAGTTTTTTTTTAACATAAACTGAGATATTACCATTCTCGGGTGGGTGTGTAAAAAGAAATATCTCCCGTCTTGGTTGGGTGGCAAAAGAGAGATATTATATTTGAGTTGGAAATTTTAACTCACCTCATATTTCTTCACTAAAGAAGAAATCTCTATTTTAATTTTGTTGAGTTGTTTCTTGAATCACCTCATACTTCTTAACTCCCTCACGGATCCGGATTTCTTCACTGCATTTGTGACATTCTCAATGCTGTATCACGTTCACAACTGACGTCCAATGGTCTCCTCTCCTGCAGCCTGACCTCCGCACCATCTGATGGCTGACCGACGAACTTCCAAATCAATCCCCTCTCCTTATCACCGGGTATTTCAAAATTCATAGTTGTGTTTTTATTCTTGCATATGTAAATGTTTTCCCCAAATTGTGAGTTCCTTCAGTTCTTCTAATTGTTTCAGTAATTTTGTTTTGTATTCTGTTCTATGTTTTTCTGTCCAGGCATGTGCAGCTATTGCAGATTTTCCTGTTTCTCCAATTTTTAACATTTCTGAGGTGTTCCTTTAATCTTGTATTAAATTCCTTTTTGTTTTTCCTATGTATATCTTTTCATAGAATAGAAACCAAAACAAAACTACTTAAAAATTAGAAAAACCGTAAGAACTCACAATTTGGGAAAAAAATTTACATATGCAAGAATAAAAACATATTCCCGGTGAAAGAGAAAAAAAAATTTGATTTGGAAGTTCATCAGTCATCCAGCAGAGGGGGCAGAAGTCAACTTACAGGATGGACGGCCGCCAAGCAACAATTGGAATGCATCGAAAATGTCACAGAAAAGTGACGAAACCATTCTGCATAAAAACAAGAAATATGAGGTGAGTCAAAATATCAAACTCAATAATTGAAAGAAATGATGTTTTTATTATTAATTTAACATTTCTCAATGAAAGATAAATTAAATTTGAAGAGAAATTTTTTTTTTTTCCTAGACCGGGACTCGAACCCGGGACCCTTGGCTTTCCGGGCCAAGTGCTCTACCAACTGAGCTACCGAGGCGAGTTACGATCTAGACGCAAATTTTTCTCTTATATACGTTGTAATTCCCTATCGCCAAATGCTTTTGAAACCATTGTTTCTATCTTTGCAAATGGCGGCTTCTTAGTTAAGAAGACATTTATTGGAAATTTAACATTACTTTAAAAGCCAGTAGGGCCTCTAATGATGTTTTTATTATTAATTTAACATTTCTCAATGAAAGATAAATTAAATTTGAAGAGAAAAATTTTTTCCTAGACCGGGAAAAATTTGCGTCTAGATCGTAACTCGCCTCGGTAGCTCAGTTGGTAGAGCACTTGGCCCAGAAAGCCAAGGGTCCCAGGTTCGAGTCCCGGTCTAGGAAAAAAAAAGTTTTCTCTTCAAATTTAATTGAAAGAAACTTCATAACATTATTTGCTACGTATATTTAATGGAGATATCTTTCTTTACACCCCATCCGAATATGCCTTATTCATTGTAATCTGTATTTTCATAAATATGTTGAGTCTATATTTCATCATACTTCGTATTGACAGTTTCTTGTAGAAGAAAATTATTTTTTTCACCTTTTTAGTTTCATAAAAACATTTAAAAAAACTGTAGATGTCTGGGAAAATAATTAAATTCATGTTCCCACCATTAGAATAAATTAACAATTTTAATTCTCTTTGTAATTATATTATTTTTAGTCTGATCATCTTACCTCATTATTAATGTTGATTTGTTCTTGGACATGTTTCAAAACAATTCTGTTTTATTGTCAGCTTGTCCAGACTGGTTTGATATATGTTGCACACCCTGGATGTTAATGTCAGCTCCATCCTGTGGTTGGCCTAAGAACCTCCAAACAAGGTCACACTCCGTCGGTATTTCAAAATTCATAACTCTGTTTTTGTTCTTCTGAATATAGATTTTTTCCCAAATAGTCAGCTCTTTTGTATTTTTTAACTGTTTTAATAATTTAGTGCATATATAATATAAATTCAGACACTAAATTATTGTATATATAATATTTAGTGTATCCATCCATAGTAATTCTGCCCGAAGGCAGGTCCTTCACTGCAATCATAGCATTTTTCATGCTATCTTTGCAGCTTTACTAGGGAATTTTAGGTGTGGTAGCTTCCCGTTGCTTTCCACATCCCATTGCTATATAATATAAATTCAGACACTAAATTATTAAAACTGTTAGAAAATACAAAAGAGCTGACTATTTGGGAAAAAATCTATAATTCAGAAGAATAAAAACAGAGTTATGAATTTTGAAATACCGACGGAGTGTGACCTTGTTTGGGGGTTCTTTGGCCAACCACAGGATGGAGCTGACATCGAGATCCAGGGTGTGCAACATAATGCAACATGAATCAAATCAGTCTGGACAAGCTGACGATAAAACAGAATTGTTTTGAAACATGTCTAAGGACAAATCAACATTAATATTGAGGTAAGAAGATCAGACTAAAAATAATATAATTAAAATAACCTCAAAATATCACTTCCTAAAATTAAATATCTCTTTGTAATTTTGATATTACATATTTGATACATATTTTGTAACATATTTATGTACATATTTCTTAGGGCAATACTACATAAAAAACCCGGCCTCTACTGATGATGCTGGTGTCAAGTCTGCCCGGCATTTTCTCATCACATATCGTCATACCATTCATCTTGTGTTGTTTGAAAGAGTGGATATATCGATGTATGAAACACAAATTATTATAAAATACATTTCATTGTTTCTTGATGTGGTTGCAGTTCTTGAATTTTTGAGTTGAGATAAATTGGAAGACTATAATGTTTACTTGATACCATATTGGCCAGAAAATAAGCCCCATTTTTATCCAAATTTCAACTGCAACTTATATTCATTGCTCTAATTTTTCTAAAGGTTCTTTAAAGTACGAATGTCTTATATATGTGATGGCAGGTCCATGCCCTCTACCGTTGAAAGACACATACAGGGTGATTCTGTAAGAGTATGCAAAAATTAAAGAGGACATGGCGGATGCACCACTGAACAATTTGAGGTAACGAACCTAAGGTTCAAAAAGTAGCCTAAGGAGATATGGAAGTAAACTTGTCTATCATTAAATTATTTTCAGTCTGATCATCTTACCTCAATATTAATGTTGATTTGTTCTTGGACATGTTTCAAAAGGGGCACGCCGTAGCGTAGTGGTTAAGGCACTGCGCTACAAGTCGGAAGGTCGAGGGTTCAAGTCCTGGTGGGGGTCAGGATTTTTAAGCTGACCAAAACCTTCTGGCAGCACTATGGCCATGGGGTCGACTCAGCCTCTAACGGAAATGAGTACCAGACGCTTGTTCTGGGGTAAAGGTGGCCGTCATGCAGGGTTGACAACCCGGCTGACATCAAGTGCCGATTGTCAAGAAAAAGTGGGAGCCTTAATCTCCTACTACCCCAAGGGCCTCCTGAGGCCTGTAGTGGGATCACTTTACCTTTTTTTACCTTTACCATATTTCAAAACAATTCTGTTTTATCGTCAACTTGTCCAGACCGGTTAGATTTATGTTGCACACCCTGGATGTCGATGTCAGCTCCATCCTGTGGTTGGCCAAAGAACCTCCAAACAAGGTCACGCTCCGTCGGTATTTCAAAATTCATAACTCTGATTTTGTTCTTCTGAATATAAATTTTTTTCCCAAATAGTCAGCTCTTTTGTATTTTCTAACTGTTTTAATAATTTAGTGTCCGAATTTGTTTCGAGGTTCTTTGGCCAACCACAGCATCGACATCCAGGGTGTGCAACATAAATCTAACCAGTCTGGACAAGCTAATGAAAAAACAGAATTGTTTTGAAACATGTCCAAGAACAAATCAACATTAATATTGAGGTAAGATGATCAGACTGAAAATAATTTAATTAAAATAACCTCAAAATATCACTTCCTAAAATTAAATATTGTCTATCATTACTGTTTTCCAGCTGATTTGCAACTAACATGTGTACAAGTTTACATGTACTGTGCTGTCTATTTAGTTGCACTACACCCTTTAGTTCATGCAAGGAAGAGCCTGATGACTAGGAAATCATGATGACCTGACCCTCCTTGGCTATTTCCTATGGGGATATCTAAAGTCACTTGTGTTTGAGACTCCAGTGGAAACTGACATGGAATTATGATGATCTTGAAGAAGAATTCCAGGCTGTTGGCACTGGTCTTGAGACCGATGTTTCGCCAGAGACTGTGTCTGGCATCCTCAAGGGTTGTCTTGATGCCGGATGCAGTCTCTGGCAAAATGTCAGGGAACTTAAAGTCTCAAGACCACGGCCAACAGCCTGGAAATCTTCAAGATCATCATACTAACTCCGGCCGTGAAAGCCTATGTCAAAACATGGAATTAGTTTTCTAGGATTGTAGCTGCCTGTGATGTGATTCGAAACACACCAGAGTATAGCAGAATCTTATACCTGATGCCATCTTGCATTGAGATTGGTGGCTGTCAGTTTGAGCAACTGTTGTTAGATACAAAAATGGTACATTAATTATGACATTGATAGCACTTGCAATAAACTGATAAATAATGTAATTAAAAAAGACTACACAGTAATATGAAAGACAAATTTACTCACATATCTGCTTGAACTGACTTCTCAGACCCTAAGTTTCCTATCTCAAATTGTTCAGTGGAGCATCTCCCATGTCCTGTTTAAGTTTTGCACACTCTTACAGAATCTCCCTGTGTTGTGGCTGCAACTTTAAGCAGGTACGAGACATTTATGAGATGTTATAAAATTGTACAAACAAATCACGACTCTTGTCAGTGAGTCTTTTCTGCAAAAAAATCAAGTTAAGTCATTCTTCATTTAGTTTTTTATTTACTTCCAAAGTTGAAATTTCTTCAATTATGAGGTTTTCAATTTATAAAAATTTGTTGAGTCATATCTCACCTCATACTTCACGTTCTTCAAGCACAGAAACTGCAGTTTTCAAGAGGAATCCCTCCCATCTTCGGGCATCATCATGACAATTAACTTTCACAGGGAAAGAACACTATGAGGTTTAATTTAAGAATTAAATTAATGTTTTTATTACCTCACCTCATATCCTTTTTCTTCTAGACTGCAGTTTCGGAGCTTATCTCCATCATCAGTAGCCTCCGGTCGACCGGTGTTATGTCGTTTATTGGCGGTTTTCTTCTTACTTCTATCGGTGGACCGATGAATTTCTGGATCAGGTCAAAATTTGCAGGAGTTTCGAAATTGATGAGTTTATCTTTCTTGTTTTTTTGGATGTGGATTTTTTCCCAGACTGTGAGTTCTTTTAGCTTATTTGTCTGTTTGATTAGGCTAGCTTTTGTATCGATTAAATGTTTTTCAATCCAAGCATGGGCTGACTTGTCCACTTCACCCTTTTTTACATTTCTAAGGTGTTCTTTCAATCTGGTTTTTAAATTTCTTTTTGTCTTTCCTATATAGATTTTGTCACAGTCCTTACATTTGATCTCATATATTCCTGATTTGTATTCTTCTTCAATTTTTTTCATTTTTGTTGGTTTTAATTACCCTGTTTAGGCTGTATTCATTCTTCGGAGCCAATCGAATGTTAAACTTATTGAAAATTTTCTGGAACTTGTGGTGTTTTAAAGGAAGGTAAGTGAATTTCTTTAATCTTATGTTCTCTTCTGTTGAATCAATGAAAGCACACTTAAAAAACAAACAGAGGTTCATCGGTCCACCGATAGAACGAAGAAGAAAACCGCCAAGAAACGACATTACACCGGTCGACCAGAGGCTACTGATGATGGAGATAAGATCCAAAACTGCAGTCTAGAAGAAAAAGGACATGAGGTGAGGTAATAAAAACATTAATTTAATTCTTTTATCGTCACGACAATCGAATTTCGGTCTAGTTCTTCATCTTCAAAGTTGCGGGAGGAATTCCTCTTGTAAACTGCAGTTTCTGTGCTTGAAGAACACAAAGTATGAGGTGAGATACAACGTATTCAATCAATTTTTATTAATTGATTTTTTTTTTCACATTTGGATAGAGGTTATTATAATTAAATTATTTTTAGTCTGATCATCTTACCTCAATATTAATGTTGATTTGTTCTTGGACATGTTTCAAAACAATTCTGTTTTATCGTCAGCTTGTCCAGACTGGTTTGATTTATGTTGCACACCCTGGATGTTAATGTCAGCTCCATCCTGTGGTTGGCCAAAAAATCTCCAAACAAGGTCACGCTCTGTCGGTATTTCAAAATTCATAACTCTGTTTTTGTTCTTCTGAATATAGATTTTTTCCCAAATAGTCAGCTCTTTTGTATTTTTTAACTGTTTTAATAATTTAGTGCACATATAATATAAATTCAGACACTAAATTATTGTATATATAATGTTTAGTGTATATATAATATAAATTCAGACACTAAATTATTAAAACAGTTAAAAAATACAAAAGAGCTGACTATTTGGGAAAAAAATTATATTCAGAAGAACAAAAACAGAGTTATGAATTTTGAAATACCGACAGAGTGTGACCTTGTTTGGAGATTCTTTGGCCAACCACAGGATGGAGCTGACATTAACATCCAGGTGGTGCAACATAATGCAATATAAATCAAACCAGTCTGGACAAGCTGACAATAAAACAGAATTGTTTTGAAACATGTCCAAGAACAAATCAACATTAATATTGAGGTAAGATGATCAGACTGAAAATAATATAAAATTTGAAGAGAAAAATTTTCGCCTAGACCAGGACTCAAACCCGGGACCCTTGGCTTTCCGGGCCAAGTGCTGTACCAACTGAGCTACCGAGGCGAGTTACGATCTAGACGCAAATTTTTCTCTTATGTACGTTGTAATTCCCTATCGCCAAATGCTTTTGAAACCATTGTTTCTATCTTTGCAAATGGCGGCTTCTTAGTTAAGAAGACATTTATTGGGAATTTAACATTACTTTATAAAGCTAGTAAGGCTTCTAATGATGTTTTTATTATTAATTTAACATTTCTCAATGAAAGATAAATTAAATTTGAAGAGAAAAATTTTCGCCTAGACCGGGACTCGAACCCGGGACCCTTGGCTTTCCGAGAAAATTTTTCTCTTCAAATTTAATTTATCTTTCATTGAGAAATGTTAAATTAATAATAAAAACATTATATGAAAATAATATAATTAAAATAACCTCAAATATCACTTCCTAAAATTAAATATTAGAGGATATTTTTCTCAAAACAACATGCTATATAAATTTGATGACTAGTTTCTTTAAGCTTAACGTTGCCATCAGATGTGTAACTGTACTCGTAAAATATTCTGTAAACATCAGTGCTGGATTTGTTAGCGTATGTGTTTCGATTAAGTTATGTAGGTAGGAAATAACACTATGAGGTTTATTTTAATATTGTTTAATCTTTCTTGACTCACCTCATACTTCTTAACTCCCACGCAGACTCGAGTTTCTTCACTTCATTTCATGGCGCGGAGGTCAGTCTGCAGGAGAGGAGGCCGTTGGACATCAGTTGTGAACGTAATACAGCATTGAGAATGTCACAAATGAAGTGAAGAAACTCGAGTGTGCAAGGGAGTTAAGTATGAGGTGAGTCAAGAAACAACTAAACAATATGTTTCGATTAGACTGGTTGGATTTATGTTGTAAACCCTGGATGTCGATGTCAGCTCCCTCCTGCGGTTGGCCGAAGAACCTCCAAACGAGGTCACAGTTAGAAAATACAAAAGAACTAACTATTTGGGAAAAAATCTACATTCAGAAGAACAAAAACAGAGTTATGAATTTTGAAATACTGACTGAACATGACCTCGTTTGGAGGTTCGTCGGCCAACTGCAGGAGGGAGCTGACGTCAACATCCAGGGTTTACAACATAAATTCAACCAGTCTGGCCACGCTAAGAATGATTAGAAGACTAAACAAAACATGTTCGATAACAAATCAACATTAAATTGAGGTAACATACTACAGTTTAATTAAATTTACAGTGGGAGGAAACTCTATGAGGTATTTATATTAATTAATGAGTTGGAGAACGAGAAAATGTTGTACCATCTCACCTCACAAAGTTGCATGTCTTCACGATACCGGTTTCAAAAGTGTAGTATTACTTCCATCTTCAGTCAAATTCCAACTGTTGAAATTTAACGACGAAATTTCAACAGTTGGAATTTGAATGAAGATGGAAGTAATACTATACTTTTGAAACCGGTATCGTGAAGACATACAACTTTGTGAGGTGAGATGTTAAAACGTTTTCTCCAACTCATTTATTAACTTACTACAGACTCAATAAAATTTGATTAAAAAGAACCTCAAAATATCACTTCCTAAAATAAAACATTTGGATCTTTAATTTATATTCATTCTTTATATGATTCAATCTTGTGCAGCCTTTTGTTCTTCTAAGGAAGTTCATTTCTATGCTTTGTATTCTACTTTGTAATTTTTTTGTTATTACCCAAGTTTCACTTGCATAAAGTAATGCAGGAACTGCCAATGTTTTATAAAATTTCAATCTAGTATCTCTTCTTGTTTTGTTCTGTAATGTTGGTTGGTTGGTATCTAATGTTCAGCACTTGATAATGAAATCATTCGCTCTCTTGCACTCCAATATTTAGCAGAAAGGCTATTCTCTTCTACAAAAGCTGGACAACGGAGGAGATAGTTTCTTTCCATATCTTCATTATGTAATGTTTTGTGTATAGATCCGCATATCATTTGAAATTTCGTCAGTTTCATATGTATGTCTCTTTCAGTTTTTGTGTTTATAGTAAAATTACTACCCAAATAATTAAAATTTGTTACTTGTTCCAGAGGTTTGTTTCCTATTATGATTTTTGATCTTACGTGTTCGTTTCCCCCAACATGTAACTATTCCCATCGTATATTGATTTCTAGATAAACCTGGTACCTCAAGACAGCAGAATGATGTCATGGTGATGGGAACGTACAGATTTATACTGTTATAGTTCAAAATTAATATAAAATTATGGATTATTCACCTGAAAGGTCCGTCTCCTCAACTTAATTAATCATTTAACTGTTAACAGTTTAACGGACCTTTCAGGTGAATATTCCATAATTTTATATTAATTTTGAATAAACCTCAACGGAACACATCATGAATCTTATAAAAGTTGGTTATAGTTCACATAGCCCATTATCTGCATAACTGTCTAAAGGATTACACTGAGCAACAAAAAGAAACTTTTTTATGTCTCAAAAAGAAAAAAATATGCGATTCTGATAGTATTTTTTCTCCTGAATTCAAATATATCGGTTTTTCTCCATCACGCAAGGTTTCCGAGAGACAGGCATTTATAATTTCAAACACTTTAATATTTTCTACATTCGTAACTATACAATATTCGAACATTCGGACTCACTTAGAAAGTAAGAAATGACGATTTTCTGCTATATTTCGCCTGTGGAGCATCCCTCTTGATGGTCCAACAACAATCGGCCAGCATATAAGGATTCCATTTGCCTTGATATCTCTTTTCCATAGCTGAAATCTCTTGATGAAAGTGTTCCCTGTGCTCATCGCTCACTGCGCCAAGATTTTCCGGGAAGAAATGTAGGTTTATTAAAAAAATTATTATTTAAATCCATTAATTGAAATTGAAATACAAAAAACTGTGGGTGATGGAGAAATTCCGAATACATATTTGAAAACACGATAAAAACTGCATTAAGTACAACTATTGGTACTCGTGAGACAAAAATCATGTTGACCAGTGTTATTATTGTTGTGCCCATTGAAAAATAAGAGAAGGAGCACTCTGTATTTTGTGTGAAGTGTGGCATTGGTTATGTATGGACTGTTTTGAAAGATGGCACAAGCAAGTGTGTGACTGTCCGTAAGCGCCATCATACAAATTAATTGTATATATTCTTACATATAAACAATTTTTTATGCATCTGAAAATTATGTAAAATTTATAAATTAGTGTAGAGTGAATTAGTTCTTGTGTAAATCAACAATGTCTATAAGTACGCTATTTTAATCAATACATGTACAAATTAAAATTAATTATATTTGTATGTCTTAATCTAACAGCCGTGTTACTATGATAATTTGTTAGAACAAACAGTGATATCAAACTGAACCATTATAGGAAATATCATGAGGTTTAATTTAATATACATAGTTAAATATGGGAAATAACATTATGAGGTTCTTAATTCATAAATTAATGAGTCATTTTTACATCTTACCTCATATTTAATGTTTCTTTAAACACGGGAACTAGTTTTGAAGAGAAAAATCTCTCTCATTTTCAACCGACATTGAGTCATAATGTAGGTTGAAAATGAGAGAGATTTTTCTCTTGAAAACTAGTTCCCATGTTTATGGTAGTGAAGCATGGACACTAAAAAGGCAACATGAAAGCAGAATAACAGCTTGTGAAATGAGATTCATGCGCAGAACAGCGGGTTACACCAGATGGGATCGGAAAAGAATTGAAGACTATGCCAATTTTGGAATATATTAAACAGTACCAACTAAATTGGAAACACCATATTGAAAGAATGAGTTCAAATTGGATCCCCAAAGCTGTTTATAATTATATACCAAGAGGACGAAGATCGTTGGGCCATCCTATGAAACGCTGGAGGGAAAATTTTCTATAGGATCGTAACGGGCCTTGGCCTAATACTTGGAAGGAAGAAGAAGACTAGAGAAAAAAGATGAAGGCCACAAGTCATGGAGGAGTAAGTCAGAAGGAAAGGAAAGACATGGGGAGAGTTGAACAATACGGTGCACTGGAATTTATATGTCAAATTTGGGAATTTTTAACATTATGAGGTTCAATCATAAGAATTAAATGAATCGTGAATTCTTCTTACCTCATACTTTTATGATTTTTTTAAACACAGCACTGCAGTATCAGCGACCCATTGTCACCATCATCAGCTGTTTTTCACACTGTCAATTTTTTTCTTTTGCCAGTAATTATCCAAACTGTCATCTGGTGTTCTTTTGAAGGAATTATTTTCTAAACTGCCATCTGGTGTTCTTTTGAATGAATCATTTTCAAAACTGCCATCTGTTGCATTTTTGAAGAGCTTGATTACTAAGTTCTTCAGAAATACAACAGATGGCAGTTTTGAAAATGATTCATTCAAAAGAACACCAGATGGCAGTTTGGATAACTACCAGCAAAAGAAAAAATTGACAGTCGTGAAAAACAGCTGAGGATGGTGGCAATGGGTCGCTGATACTGCAGTGCTGTGTTTAAAAAGCATAGAAGAGTATGAGGTAAGAAGAAATCACAATTCATTTAATTCTTATGCACTGGAGTTGATGTCATAAGAGCAACTAGATGGCTCTTGTTACAAACCAGTAATACAATTATCATTAACATGTTAAGTATTTTGTAAGCCATTAAGTTACTTAACACTTAATATTTATGAACATGTGATCAGAATTTAATTACACTTAATTTCTATGTCACTGCTCTCTCTATGCAAAAGTGGAATCAGTTTCATGTATTGATTTCAATTATTGACATTATTTGATAAAATACACAACACCGAAATTAGGGACAAATGTCATATTCAAGACATAACCAAATTTATTATAGATAGACGAAAATATTGGAAGGGTCATATAGAAAGAATGGAAGAAAACCGGCTTGCAAAAAGAGCTAAAGAAGATGGGCCAATGGACGGGAGAACCAAGAGATGGATAGACAGTGAATGCACATCCAATACGACTTCCTCCGAGGAGTGACTTTGGAAATAAACAGGATGAAAATCCTACAATACTTCGACCAGTTATCGTATATGGAGCAGAAACTAGGGCTGATACAACAAAAACTAAACAAATAATAAGCACATGTGAAATTAAAATCTTAAGAACTATTCAGGGGAAAACATTATTTGATAAAATACACAACACAGAAATTAGGGACGAATGCCATATTCAAGACATGACAAAATTTATTATAGATAGATGAAAATATTGGAAGGGTCATATAGAAAGAATGGAAAAAAACCGACTTGCAAAAAGAGCTAAAGAAGATGGGCCAATGGACGGGAGAAGAACAAGAGGAAGACCAGCCAAGAGATGGATAGACAGTGAATGCACATCCAATACGTCTTCCTCCGAGGAGTGACTTTGGAAATAAACAGGATGAAAATCCTACAATACTTCGACCAGTTATCGTATATTGTGAAAGAAACTAGGGCTGATACAACAAAAACTAAACAAATAATAAGCACATGTGAAATTAAAATCTTAAGAACAATTCAGGGGAAAACATTATTTGATAAAATACACAACACAGAAATTAGGGACAAATGTCATATTCAAGACATGACAAAATTTATTATAGATAGATGAAAATATTGGAAGGGTCATATAGAAAGAATGGAAGAAAACCGACTTGCAAAAAGAGCTAAAGAAGATGGGCCAATGGACGGGAGAAGAACAAGAGGAAGACCAGCCAAGAGATGGATAGACAGTGAATGCACATCCAATACGACTTCCTCCGAGGAGTGATTTTGGAAATAAACAGGATGAAAATCTTGCAAATTAAGTTTAAGAAGAAGAAGAAGAAGACAGCAAATAAATGTTATTACGCAGTCAAACACATATTGTAGGTGGGATGGTGTAAGTATAACCCAAAATTCAGCTAGATCACCCTTAAGCATTGATATCATCATTGGACCAATGGATCTATGCCCCTTTAGCACTGCAGTCATTCTTAGAAACGTTAACACCTGCACGCGCTTCCCTCCCCCTATGTCAAACAGCAGCCAGGATAACTTTCCGAGTAGAGATGTTGCCAAACTTCCTGCAAACAGTGTCATGGATCTAGAATACCAAATAAGTAGAGGTCCGTGAAAGTGGTTTTATTTTTAGGGAAAATTTGTTTTAAAATTTCAAGATTTCGATGTTATTGGGAATTTGGCAGTGTTACGCTGGAGGGAAAATTTTCTATAGGAACGTAACAGGCCTTCGCCTAATACTTGGAAAGAATAAGAAGGCAGTGTTATTCTAAAAAAAATGTAAATTTGAGTAATTTGTTTACAAACATCGCCGTTTACATTAAATATATACATTTTTTAAATAACTATATTTAAATAATGATTTATGAGTAAACAGCTTAATTTTATTCGTTAAATAGTCCTAACAAATGCCACTCTTGATTTCCAAATTCTCTAGATAAATTGGAAGTCACTCGTGACATTACTTATTGATCTGTCTATCTATCTATCTTCGGATTTTTACAGCTGCTGCCATCTTCCCATGCCAAACCTCCAAAGCCTACGATCTTGGGCATCTTCGATGCTTCGCCCTCCAGCTTGCATTACTGTCTTCATGTTTTCCTTCCATGTTAACTTTGGTCTCCCTCTTTCTTCTTTCTGTTCGGATGCCATTGATATAGTTGCTTCGGCCATTCTTAAAACATGTCCAAACCACTTTAATTCCTTCTCAATTCTTTCAATTATACTTTCTTCTGCTTCCATTATGTTTCCAATTTCCTTATTTGTGACATGTTCTAATTTAGACTTTCTGGCAGTTCTGCGTAAATAATCCATTTCTAGAGCTATTAGTCTATTCTTGTTGTACTTATTGTCTTCAAGAAATCTACAATTTTGAAGTGAGTCGTTAAAATAATTCAATCTATCTATTAATCTTCATGTCCCGCGTCGTAGCCGAGTGGTTAAGGCAGGAAGCCTTGGTGCAGAGCTACGGGACTTGCGCTGGTTCGAGTCTCCATGGGGGAAGAAATTTTCTCGTATTTCGGCCAGTATGGGACCGGTGCCCACCCAGCATCGTGAGACATTTGTGTAGCGGCTCCAGGTTGAGAAAACCAGTTATAATGGCTGGGGGACTTGACATGCTGACCACATGTCACCCCTACACTGGCTGATGATCTGTGATTGACACAGGTGGATTTGAGGCCATCAGCTGTTGGTAGGCTAAGGGCCCTCTAGGCCTGTCGTGCCAGGAGTTTTTTTTATTAATCTTCATATTTGCTATGTTCAGTGTGAATGGTGCACTTCATCTTAAAATTGTGTTGTCTTGGAGGAGACGCTGATTTTGAGCTGATCTCTCATTCGGGGAAGCCCTCCATGTCCTTGTGTGGTCAAAAAAGTGTGGGTGTGTTGCATAGTTTAAATCCCTCTCCCAACAGGTCATGTCACTCTAAGGCCCGGGTGACATGTGGCATGTAAAAGTACCTGTAAGGAGAGAGCTTAAGCTGTGTTAATGGAATGTATGTTAAAAGGTTGAATTATTTAGTTAAAATGTAGTGATTGTATTGAATAATATTTTTAAAATATTTTTGTCACCAAAGCATTATCTTAAGACAATTTGTATGTAAAAAATTAAATGTAATGTATAGAGACTGGATTATATGCAACAAAACAAGCACGAAATATGCATGAAAAATGCTTAAAATATCTTCTTGTAAGCCCATGTTTCCCTTAACAGAGATTTAGGCGCTCTCCCCCTACAGGGAAGAATTTGAACCACACTAATTTAGTTACACTTGTTTTCGTGTAGATGTCATTTGAGTGGTCCGTGGTCAGCGTTCCACCTCATACTGACATATAGGAAACCAAGGTAGAATGGGAAAATTTGGTAAATTTTGCTTAGAGGCCTTTTCATTCAGGCTTAAGGATCTTTTACGAGCCTAAAAATCTTCAGACTCGGGACCCATGGCCTAAAGTCCCTCCCGGAGGACTTGCTCCTTGGATTTTTCCATCCTAAAATAATCCATCGACCCCGGCCGGGTTTGAACCCACGGCCCTCGGGACCAGAGGCAAGGAGCATAACAACTTGTCCACCGCGGCCGATTGCTTAAAATATACAATACCAAATAATAAAAGAACATAATAATTACACTGGGCAAGAAAAAAGAAACTTTTTTTTGTCTCAGAAATAAAAATATGTGAGTTTGATAGTATTTTTTCTCCTGAATTCAAATATGATATTGATTTTTCTCCATCACGCAAGGTTTCCGAGAGACAGGCATTTATAATTTCAAACACTTTAACATTTTCTATATTCGTAACTACACAATGTTCGAACATTCGGTCTCACCTAGAGAATAAGAAATGATGATTTTCTGCTGTATTTCTCCTGTGGAGCATCCCTCTTGATGGTCCAACAATAATCGGCCAGCATATTAGGATTCCATTTGCCTTGATATCTCTTTTTCATAGCTGAAATCTCCTGAGTTAGCTCATTTGGTTTTATTTTACAATGGACAAATGGATGAAAAAACATTTATTAAAAAATAATTATTTAAATCCATTAATTGAAATTGAAATAAAAAAAACTGTGGGTGATGGAGAAATTCCAAATACATATTTGAAAACACGATAAAAAACTGCATTAAGTACAACTATTGGTACTCATGAGACAAAAATCATGTTGACCAGTGTTATTGCTTTATTATATATTTTATTTCTAAATTAACATAATAGTTAGTATTTTTATTAACCATTAATAATATGATTTATCACTGACAAATGATAAATTATCAGTCAGTATCAGGCAAAAGTATTGTTCACAAATTAAAATATATTACAGTTTGCTGCTATTGTAAACAGAAACGATCAGGTACTGTTCCAAATTATATTTCAGAAGAAAAATATATGCCTAGACTGGGGTTTGAACCCAGGACCTTTGACTTTCTATGTCAATGCTCTTCCATCTGAGCCACCTAGGTCTCCAATCTAAACGCGTATTTTTCTCTTACACATAGTTAATTCCCTAACCTCAAATGCCACGAGCCATTTCTACAATTCTTGCAAATGGCGGCTTCTTTATTAAGAAGACTTTTTATTGGGAATTTAAACATTACTTATAAAGCCAGTAGTGCTTCTTTCAATGTTAATATTATTCATTTCTAAACATCTTAATGACGGACAAATTATATTTGAGAAGAAAAATATAATTTGTCCGTCATTAAGATGTTTAGAAACGAATAATATTAACACTGTTCCAAATGTTCGGCAGTAAGGTGGTGTCTTCGATTGCTTAACAGAAAAGGACCATTCTACGTCAACTGAAGTAACTGGGCAGTATTTGAACTTGGGTCCTATTTTGACACATATTATTTCTGGCAAAAGCTCGCCCGTCCCATTTATAAAACTATTAATTTGACACAAAGGTTGAAAGCCTGGGTTATCATTCAAAATGTTTTGAAACTTTTCCTTAAGTTTGCTTGGGAATACCTCTGGCAATAAGGAGTTCAGTTGATGGATTTTATCCATTAACTGAATAGAATCAATCAATGACAAACCTTGAGTTTCAAGATTTTTAACAGTTGCAGGTATATGGAAAAAATGAGCGCTAATCACAGCTATGTTTTTTTTTAAATACTGGAATCGTTAAATGCTTCCTTGCACTGACAAACTGCCAAAGCCCCTGCACTATCAAATACATTTACTGCACTCTTGATGGCCTCAAAATGTTTTAAATGTTGTGAATATAGCACAAAAATATGTATTACCATTAATTTCTAGTTCTTCTTCCTTTCATGTGATAGACCTAGTGGTCTGTTACGGTTTCAATCCAACGTTTGAAGGGTCTGCCCAAAGATCTCTTGCCTGGTGGCTGGTAATTTAAGATGTGATGTGGTATTCTTGTTCTGCTCATTCTTCTTACGTGAGATTTCCAGTTGTTTCTGTATTTTTGTACATATTCCATGACTGATTCTGTTTATAATTCTTTGAGAATCTCAGAATTCCTTTTATGGTCTGTTCTTGAGTAACCTGCGGGACGTCTCATAAATTTAATTTCTGCCGCAGTTAGTCTTTGTTCATCTACACTGCGAATTGTCGAGGCCTCACTGCCGTAACATAATATGGGTCTGGCCAGTGTTTTATAAATTCTAGTTCATGTGTGTTGCTGTACTGTGTTTGGCTTGAAAATATTATTTATAATTCCTGTTAGTCTGTTAAATTTTATAATGTTTTGACTAAAATCTTTTTCCTCTTCGTATGTAACTTGGTATCCGAGATAGTTAAATGTGTTGGTTTGTTCTAATATTTTATTATTAATAACAATTTTACTGCGAACTGGGTTTATCAATCCGGCTATTCTTCTGCTGAAGTTTATGAGTAAGTTATTTTTTACTAGTAGAGGTTACCAGCCTCTAGCCAAACCCCTCTTCCTGGAGGGCAGGGAACTGGAATTTCGGAGTGTTCGTCTCCTAGAGAAGTTGCCTTAACTACGGCTTTGGGGACTTCTCTTCTCCCCACGTAACCCTGTGGACGGGGCCCTACCCAGGTACGGTAAAACGATCACTAAATAACAAAACAAGAGAGACCCAATTGAAATTTTATAAAATGTTGGCAGTACCGGTACTGCTCTATGGATCAGAAGCCTGGATACATAAAAAACAAGATCTAAGTAGGATAACGGCGGCAGAAATGAAATTTTTGAGATCTGTTAAAAGGTGCACTAAGGAAGACAGAATCAAGAACACAGAAATAAGACAGGAACTTGAAATATTTGCAATAACTGATAAAATAGATACATATAGACAAAAATGGAAGCAACGCATAGACAGAATGAATGAAGATAGATATCCAAAACAAATAAAATACAAACCTAAAGGCACCCGAGATGTGGGCAGACCTAGAAAGAGATGGGCTGAAGTCTGAACGGGTCAACAGACCTAATCCATGAATGCAGATGATGATGATGATGATGACTGCGAACTGGGTCTTTTCCTAGGAAAGCCATGAGTTTAGATTTTTCTGTTGAGATTTCCATATTGTAGTTTATTGCAATTTGGTGAAAAGAGTGGAGTGAACGTTGTAGGTCATCTTCTGAATTCGCTATAAACACAATGTCATCTGAAAATAATAGGGTGTCTAAATTATAACGGGCTTCCAATATAAATCCGGACCGGCCTCACGGAGTTTCACCCGGCACGCAATGCTGTCTCTTCCTCCCGCAATTCACCCTGCCTCCCACCCGTCCTTGAACTGTTTCTTACCTTATAGAAAATGCTGGAAATGTTGTCCTCCCGCACACGTGCTATGGGATCACCTTGGTTTAGACAATGAACACGTGTACACTTGTAAGGTTTGAGTTTTAACAATTTTGTTGCTGTATGTGCAGAAGATACTGAAATCCCAACTTGTTGTGCTAATATAGGTAATGATTTTTGTGGTGAACGTTCCAAATTTTCGCCAATTCCGTCTAATTTTTCTTCGGTGAGAACCGTACGCCTTCGCGTGTGTTTCTTATTTTGTACTGAACCAGTGGTCCCAAATTTAGTCACAAGATCGTGGATTGTCGATCTGGAAGGAGGTAATTGTCCAGGGAAGTTCCGAATAAATTCCTCGCGAACGCGACGAGCTGATTCGTATTTATAATAACATTTACACACATAAATGCGCTGCTCTAATGTCAGCTGACGTCTCATCTTGTCGAACGATAGTAAACTGTCTAGTTCAAGGACGAGCGGCTGGCAGAGTTAAATGCGGACGAGGAGAGAGCGCTGCCTGACGCGTGAAACCCCGTGAGGCCGGTCCGGGTTTATATTGGAAGCCCGGTATAATCTATTAAGTGGTATACTGCCATGTGGTTGTAGTCTCCATTCTTTAATAAGTTTAGTTTTTAGTTAAAATATGCAATAACAGGCGGAAAAGGTTTAACTGTGCAGCATGCAAATGCATATAATCCGGTCTCTAGTAATGTAATTGGAGTATGTGATACTTTTTGTAAACGTGTGTACATGTTTAGCTTCTTCACACACAATATCTTCTTGCCGTGATGTACAACTTAATAATTGGTATGAATTGGATGTGGCATTGAGCCAACTGTTATGTAATTTGCTGTTTGTATGGTATACTTAATTTAGAATGGATGTTCTATTGTGTATACATTTGTTATTTTTCCATACACCATTTATAATACATTTTAACATAATTTTAAAATATACCTTAATTTTAAGAGTATTTTATATTTTCCAATTGAAATGCATTAGCAAAATCAGCCCCATTTTTCCAATAATTCTCAGCTAATGTTTTCCATTATTCCTTGTATAATCAACTTTCCTCAATTTTATGGTTAATATTATGATGTTATATTTTAAACGTCCAGCGCTGTGGTCTCGAGGTAGCGTGCTGCCTTGTCACGCAGCGGGCCCGGGTTCGATCCCCGGTCGGGGCAGTTTTTCTGGGTGAGGTTTTTATCAGGGTTTTTCCTCACCTGTAAGACAAATGTCAGAAAAACTTTAAGGCCCAAATGGTCCCCGAAATCATATGGCCATCATCCTTCACCGGTGTGGACAGCAACGGGAAGCTACCACACCTACAATTCCCTAGTAAAGCTGCAAGCATAGCATTAAAATGCTATGATTGCAGTGAAGGACCTGCACTAGGACAGAATTACTATGGATGGATATTTTAAACATTGGATATAGTATTATTTTAGAAGTCCTGCGCCATAGCCGAGCGGTTAAGGCAGGATGCCTTGGCGCAGAGCTACGGGACTTGCGCTGGTTCAGGTCTCCATGGGGGAAGAAATTTTCTCATGGTATTTCAGCCAGTATAGGACCGGTGCCCATCCAGCATCGTGAGGCATTTGGGTAGCTACAATAAGTAGCGGCTCCAGGTTGTGAAAACTAGCTATAATGGCTGGGGACTCGACATGCTGACCACATGTCACCCCTACACTGGCTAGATGATCATCTACCTCTGTGATTGATACACTATATATAAATATTAGATTTATATAAATTAAATATATATAATTAAATTATTTATATTATATGTGAGGCCAGCAGCCGGATGGTAGGCTAAGGGCCTCCTAGGCCTGTCGCGCCATGGAATTATAAAAAATATATAAAAATTATTTTAGAAAGAAAAATTATTTTTCTTTCTAAAATGGTGAATATTATTCCCCCACCTCATGCTTGACCTGCCTTCTGGGCACTTTCCCTCTAGTTTCCTACAAGGAGTTCCTATTTCCCTGTGTTTGTGTATAAGAAATAACAGCTCGAATCTACTATACATGGAAAAGAAAAGTACATCATCCGGTATCATGGCAGCTGCCACCGTCTTCCGGAAACCAAACGCCATTCCTCTCTGTTCATCCATTGATCTTCCTCCTTTCCATTGGGATCCATTCCATAACAATTTTTGGCATTCTTTTGACATGGCCATACCACTGTAATCTTTTCTTTTCTATAATGTCTATGATGTCCGGTTCCTCTTGTACACCCATAATTTCCCTTATTTCTTTATTTCGTATTCTATCCATTCTAGATTTTCCAGCTGATCTTCTTAAAACATCCATTTCTGTACTTAAAATTCTTTGATTTCCCCAGTAGGAATTTGCCAGACTTCAGCACCATATGTTAAAATGCTTTGAATTATGGTTTGATATGTTTGTAATTTTCTATTTTTTGTAATATTTTTGCTCCACCAAACAGAGTTTAAAGCATTTATTGTTTGTTTTGTTTGTGCGATTCTATTTTTAATTTCCACTGTGTTATAGCCTGAATGGTCTAATTTTGTTCCTAAATAAGTGCATTCAATACTAGGTTTTAGTTCTTCTCCATTGTTGAAATTTATATTTTCCATTTCTTCTCCTATACATAGATATTTAGTTTTCTCGGTGTTTGTATAAAGTCCCCATTTTTCATATTCTTCTTTTAAAAAAGTACAAAGAAAGTAATAAACTGTAATGAATTAATCTATCGCTTATACGAGGGCGGATCGGAAAGTAACGGACAATAATTTTTTTCTGCCTTGGTATTGCAGCTAGAATGTTGAAATTTTCACAGAGATATAGTTTGAAGTTTTCACTGCAGATGGTATTTTTTTCTCAGGTGCACCTCTTGCGAGAAAAGCTTGAACTATGCAACAAAGATGGCGCGCATGCTACAGTCGTCCACCTGTGAGGATCGGAAAGTAACGCACAATAATTTTTTTTTAAAAAGTTTAATAGTAAAAAAAAAGGAAAAAAATCACAAGTGAACTTACATCTTTTACCTACTTTTCGACATAGTCACCAACTTTCTCAACCCATTTTTTCCATCGTGTTACCAGTTTCAATATGCCCTGTTCGTAGAAGTCCGTTTGGTTGGAGTGTAGCCATCTGCGCACTGCTGATTTCACTTCCACATCTGTCTCAAAGCGTTTGCCGGCCAGGAATCACGTGGCGAATCACTAAGGTTCACGCGTCCCTCTTGGAAGAATGTGCACCACCTGGAGACATTGCTACGGTCCATACAATCATCCCCATACACGCCACGCATGTCCCTGTGAATTTCACTGGGTTTATGCCCTTTGGCCCACAAAAATCGAACAACACTTCTCTGTTCCTCACAGGTGGACGACTGTAGCATGCGCGCCATCTTTGTTGCATAGTTCAAGCTTCTCTCGCAAGAGGTGCACCTGAGAAAAAAATACCACATGTAGTGAAAACTTCAAACTATATCTCTGTGAAATTTCAACATTCTAGCTGCAATACCAAGGCAGAAAAAAATTATTGTGCGTTACTTTCCGATCCGCCCTCGTATATACACCATGTTCTTAAAGTCCAGTAACACTTTTCTAATTTAATTACTCAAAAACAAAACATGATACAGGTTTTGTTTATATGTCACATGAAACAGTATCTCATGTGTGGGTTCACAATCCCTCAACGTGGGAACCACGTGTAACTCGGCATATGTAGTATGCGAACATCGTCTGACCATCAATATCATATTCACCTCATTACATTAAGATTAGGTTTAAGGACTCTCCTGGTGCATCATTACCCATAGTCATCATCTATCATATCATTGGGGCGGCGTAACCCCTCCTTCCAGGCGCCCCAACCTCAGAAGTGGGTTGCAATATGCCAATGCCAGGAGAGAATACCTGAAACAGGTGGCATTGAACAAAAAGAAAAGCAATATATATATATATATATATATATATATATATATATATATATATATATATATAAATCTTGGCCCTAGCTGAGTGGTTAAGGCAAAAAAAAAGCCTTGGCGCAGAGCTATGGGAAATATGCTGATTCGAGTCCGCATGGGGCAAAAAAATGTTTCTCATCGAATTTCGACCAGTATGGGACCGTGAGACATTTTGGTAGCTACAATAAGTAGTGACTCCAGGTTGAGAAAACCAGCTATAACGGCTGGGGATCCCGACATGCTAACCATATGTCACCCCTACACTGGCAGGATGGTCGTAAACATCTGTGATTAACACATGTGGATGTGAGGCCAGCAGTCGGCTGGTAGGCCAAGGGCCTTGTAAACCTGTTGCGCCGTGTTTTTTTTTATTTAGTTACGCTTACCTACCTGTAGACAGCAGGTGGCAGGTGGTTAGCACATCGCCTCAATGAAACATCTAAGGTATTATTTTAATGGGTGAAGGTGGGTTAAATTTTGCACAGAGGTATTTTTATTCGGAGACTTGTGGTTCTTTTACGAGCGTGAAAATCTTCAGACTCGGGACAAACTATTGAACGATTCTCGTGAAGTTTTAAATATTTTTCACAAAGCTTTGTACAATTTTGTTGTAATATTTGTAAGATATGAAAAACAATTACAAGCCGGAGGGTCGAGGGTTCAAGTCCCGTTGGGGTCAGGATTTTTAAACTGACCCAAACCCTCTGGCGGCAATATGGCCCTGGGGTCGACTCAGCCTCTAACGGAAATGAGTACCAGACGCTTGTTCTGGGGTAAAGGCGGCCGTCACGCAGGGCTGACAACCCGGCTGACATCAAGTGCCGATTGTCTAGAAAAAAGTGGGAGCCTTAACCTCCTACTACCCCAAGGGCCTCCTGAGGCCTGTTGTGGGATCACTTTACTTTATGAAAAACAATTTGACTTGGTATATATAGTGTGTTTGTCATTCGCCCCTATTATGACGGATAGTTGTTTGCTTCCAGTGGCTAATTGTTATTTATAGAGTCTTGAAACCACCGTTATGATTTACGAGATAACATAACTGAGGTATCCTATACATAAAAACATCTTTGTGATGTCAAGAAAATTCATTACAGGGACTCCTGTCGTCTTAACGTCACTCACAAAATCTTAAACTAAAAATATATAAAAATGTTATTCTCCCAGTTATATTAATAATAATAATAATAATAAAACATTCATAGTGATATTAGAAAACGAAGGTTAAAATTTTATGGCCATATTAAACGAATGAACTCAAATAGGCTTACAAAACAGATAATGGAATTCTACGAAAACAGAAGTAAAGCTCCAGTGGATACTATGAAGTGGATTGATGAAGTCAAAAAGGACTTAAAATTGGCAGGAATTACTAAAGAAGATATCCCAAACAGAGATATATTTAGAATTAAAGTGAATAAGTGGCAAGTTGACCAAGAGGACAAACCGAAGAAAAAATTGGAACAACTTGGACAGATGATAGAAAACAAGCTCATAGCAAAAGAATGAAAGAAATTTGGGCGCAAATGAAACGCCTCTAAGTACTTTGCGTAGTCCTACATGGGCTCATCCTCAATATAAAAAATCTTTCACTTATTCTGGCAGAGTTAAGGCCATAAGGCCTTCTCTTCCACTCAATCAGCACAAGTTACAAGTACATATTTGACAATACAGATTATAAAGAGTCCTCTTCTTCCTTCCAAGTATTAGGCCAAGGCCTGTTACGATCCTATAGAAAATTTTCCCTCCAGCGTTTCATAGGACGGCCCAGTGATCTTCATCCTCTTGATATATAATTATAAACAGCTTTGGGGATCCGATTTGAACTCATTCTTTCAAGATGGTGTTTCCAATTTAGTTGGTACTGTTTAATATATTCCAAAATTGGTGTAGTCTTCAATTCTTTTAAGATATCGGTGTTCCTTTTCCGATCCCATCTGGTGTAACCCGCTGTTCTGCGCATGAATCTCATTTCACAAGCCGTTATTCTGCTTTCATGTTGTCTTTTTAGTGTCCATGCTTCACTACCATAGGTCAACACTGGTCTAGCCAAAGTGTTATATAAACGTAATCTGGTGTTTTTTTGTACAAGGGATGGTTTCATAACTTGATTAAAAATTCCCAAACTTTTATTATAACTAGTAATTTTTTCAGGGATATCCTTTTCATCCCAGATAGAGAGATAATATCCAAGATATAATAAGAACTGTTAAGTCTCGAAGACTGCGATAGACAGGACACATGACACAAATGGGAATGAAATAGGGGCATGGAAGCTTCTTGTGGGAAAATAGAGAGTAGACGGCCTGTAGGTAGACAAAAATGAGGTGGGAAAATAATATTAACCGTGATATGAGGGAAATGGATTATACAGGGGATGAATCGAAAACATTTAAGGATAACGATGTATGGAGAGCTTACTTCCTTGCGGCCATGAACCTACCGGTTCTATAATCCCTGTGATTTAGTTAATGTGTAGAAAACGTTTGATTTTAAACATCATTAAATAGGATCCACCGCTGTGGTCTCGAGGTAGCGTGCTGCCTTCTCACGCAGCGGGTCCGACTTCGATTCCCGGTCGGGACAGGCTCCTGGGTGAGGTTTTTTCGGGATTCTTCCTCACCTGTAAGACAAATGTCAGGAAGCTTACGGTCCAACGGTTCCCGAAAATCATCTGGCCATCATCATCCTTCACCGGTGTGGAAAGCAACGGGAAGCTATCACGCCTATAGTTCCTTAGTAAAGCTGCAAAGCATGGCAAGAAAATGCTATGATTGCAGTGAAAGACCTGCCCTCAGGTAGAATTACTATAGAATAGAAATTGTTAGGGCTAAAGAAGATAGACCAATGGACGTGAGAAGAACAAGAGGAAGAGCAGCCAAGAGATGAATAGACAGTGAATGCACATCCAATACGTCTTCCTCCGAGGAGTGATTTTGGAAATAAACAGGATGAAAATCCTACAAATTAAGTTTAAGAAGAAGAAGAAGAAGAAGGGCAGTTGAATATTTGTAAAGATAATTGAATTTTTTTAAGCAGGCGAACAGTTTTAAATATCTAGGTTTCAATTTATCATACGTTAAAATTGAAGATATTAATGACAAAATAAATAAATTTAATCTAATGTGCGGCACTATTAAAATAACCCTTAAAACACAAGAAAAGAAACAAAAATTGAATTTTATAAAGTAATGGCTGTTCCTGTACTGATGTATGGATCAGATTGTTGGACAAGAACAAAGATTGGAAGCAGCTGAGATGCGATTTTTAAGAAATATAGCAGGATATACTCTGCTGGATAAGAAAAGAAATGAAGATATAAGAAAGGAACTAAATATTTTCAAACTTACAGACCGAATAATTAAATATAGGAACGACTGGAAAGAAGGGGGCACGCCGTAGCGTAGTGGTTAAGGCACTGAGCTACAAGCCGGAGGGTCGAGGGTTCAAGTCCCGTTGGGGTCAGGATTTTTAAACTGACCCAAATCCTCTGGCGGCACTATGGCATGGGGTCGACTCAGCCTCTAACGGAAATGAGTACCAGACGCTTGTTCTGGGGATAAAGGCGGCCGTCATGCAGGGCTGACAACCCGACTGACATAAAGTGCCGATTGTCTAGAAAAAGTGGGAGCCTTAACCTCCTACTACCCCAAGGGCCTCCGGGCCTGTTGTGGGATCACTTTATTTTAGACTGGAAAGAACATATTGATAGAATGCCAGAAGGAATATTTCCAAAATTATTGCTAAAATATAAACCGCACGGAAGAAGAAATGTTGGACGCCCACACAGAAGATGGTCTGAACAATTTTAACAATTCTAGCTTTCATGAAACCGGAACGAGCCAACAGGCTTAATCCCTGGATGATGATGATGAATTGGATTTTTTTTTTCAGAAAAAAAATTTGAGGAGAAAGATGAATATCTACGTTGTTGAAGATGTTGGTATCTTGGGAATTGAAAGAAATGCACATGAATTGGAAATGAACTGGGCAGGCGTAAAGGAATGAATCAATACCGTAGTCTGGTTAGGATGAAACCCGTCGATCCCACATTCCTGTCTTCGTCACTTTAAGGGCTGCAAATCATCACGTGGAATTTAAAGTTGCACTTTACGCCTGTTTTGTACTCAATTTTCATATTAATGACATTTTTACATGCATTATGTCGAGATAGAAGATAAATTGTTATAGATTCATCATCTTCTTCTTCTTCTTCATCACGGTTTAGGCTTATTTACTACCCTGTTCCGGCTCCAAATTGCTGCTGTTTCCATCTTTTCCTTGGTCTTCCCAAACTTCTTCTTCCTCGTGGTGAATAGTTGTATGCTGCTTTTGGTATTCTATTCTCAGTCATCCTTGCCAAGTGTTCTTTCCAGTTTGTTCTGTATTTCACTACTGTTGTGTTTAATTCCTCTACTTTTAGTTGTCTTATCTCCTTTCAAAAAACGTTAAGCTGAAAATATATAAAACTATTATTCTACCAGTTATATTATATGGGTGCGAAACATGGACTCTTACTTTAAGGGAGGAAAGAAGATTACAGGTATTTGAGAAGAAAATTTTTGGACCAAAGAGAGATGAACAGACAGGTGAATGGAGAAGACTACATAACAATGAACTACATGGTCTTTATAGGAAGCCAGATATAATAAGAACAGTTAAGTCTCGTAGACTGCGATGGGCAGGACATGTTGCACGTATGGGGAATGAAAGACGTGCATGGAAACTTCTTGTAGGAAAGCCAGAAGGAAAACGCCCAGTTGGTAGACCAAGAATGAGGTGGGAGAACAACATTAACTATGATTTGAGGGAAGTAGATTATACAGGGAATGATTGGAAAGCATTAGCTCAGGATAGGGATGTATGGAGAGCTTATGTCCGCGCGGCCATGAGCCTACGGGTTCGATAGTGCCAGTGAGTAAGTAAGTAAGTTTAGTTGTCTTATTTCTGTGTTATGTTTTTTGTCTGTTCTTTGATATCCTGCTATTGGTCTGAGGAATTTCATTTCAGCAGCTTGTATTCTGGCAGATTGTTGTGTTGTCACTGTCCATGTTTCGGATCCATAAGTAATAATAGGAACTGCCATTGTGTTGTATAATTTCATTATATTTCGTTATAGATTCATAATTTCCTAATTAACTCACCGGCACTATCCAACCCGAGCGGACATAAACTCTCCATACATCCCTATCCTGAGCTAATGATTTCCAGTCGTCCCCTGTATAATGTACTTCCCTCAAATCATCGTTAAAATTATTCTCCCACTTCAATTTAGCCAACTACTGGGTGATTTTCTGCAAGGAGTTTCCATTCCCCCTTTCACTTCCAATTCGTGCCACATGCCCTGGCCACCGCAGTCTACGAGTCTTAATTTATTGTTCTTATTATATCTGGTTTCCTATAAAGATCATGTTGCTCACTGTTATGTATTCTTCTCCATTCGCCTGTATGTTCATCTCTCTTTGGTCCAAAATTATTCCAAAGAACTTTATTCTCAAATATTCGAAATCTGTTCTCTTCCCTTAAAGTAAGAGTCCATGTTTCACATCCATATAATATAACTGGTAGAATAATAGTTTTATATATTTTCAGTTTAACGTTTTTTGAAAGGAGTTGGGACGTCAAGAGTCTCTGCAATGCATAATAGCACGCATTTCCAGAATTGAGCCTATGTTTAATTTCTTTGTGCATCTCATTCCTGTTTGTGATTATTGTTCCTAGGTATTTGAATTCAGCCACTTCCTCAAAATTTCCCTCATTTGTCATTAACTGTCCATTTCCATTATAAAAAAATAATCATACTGATGTATTCAGGTGCTGTCCCATACCGTAGCCGAGTGGTTAAGGCAAGTTGCCTTGTCGCAGAGCTACGAACTTGTGCTGGTTCAAGTCTCCTTGGAGGAAATTTTTCTCATGGAATTTTTCCAGTATGGGACCGGTGCCCACCCAGCATCGTGAGGCATTTGGGTAGCTACAATGAGTAGCGACTCCAGGTTGAGAAGACCAGCTATAACGGCTGGGGGACCCGACATGCTGACCACATGTCACCAGTACACTAGTTGGGTGATCGTATACCTCTGTGATTAACACATGTGGATGTGAGGCCAGCAGCCGGATGGTAGTCCATGGGCCTTCTAGGTCTGTCGCGCCGTGGAATAGTGGAGGAATATTAGGTGCTAATTTCTAATGATGCGTTGTTCAACAAATGCTCAATCATTATTTTCTGTACAATTTAGTGTCGATTACTCGAGTGTCAGTGGAAGGTTACAAGTATTTTATGATTTAGAAAAAGGGTTCTTGAGGACGTTTTAGATAGATAGATAGATCATCGGTTGATTAATGTCTTTGACATCGTCCGATTCCTAATAGCCAATTTTGTCGGTCCATCCAATCTCCTGGTTGTAGATGTTTCTCCTTCATGTATAAACATATTCCCTGACTCCAGGAGGTTTTAGGTCTTCCTCTGCCTCGTCTTCCCTTAGGTTCCCATTCCAAAACAGATTTTGGTAGTCGATCCTCTTCCATTCGCTGAACATGTCCGTACCATTTTAATTGCTGAGTTTTAATATAATCTAAAATAGTGTCTTCAATCTTCATTTTCTCCCTTATAACTGACTTCCTAATTTTTTCTCTTCTTGAAATTCTTGCTGGCCTTCGTATAAAATCCATGTCCGTTGTCAAAAGATACTTATTTGTTTTTGTTGTTAATGGCCAAGGTTCTGCTCCATAAGTAATGATGCTTTTAACAATTGTATGATATATATTCATTTTATTTTTATTACTTATATTTTTATCATACAATATTCCATTGAGGCAAGCAATTGCAAATTTTCCTTTATTATTTATATTTCTTATTTCCTCTTCATAACTCCCATATACAGAGACTTAGATCTGCTGAAATGAGATATCTTCGGAGGACTGCAGGATACACACGACTGGATCACAAAAAAAATGAAGACATCTTAGAAGAATTACACATGGAACCTTTAGAAAACAAAATTTCTGATTATAAGTCAATATGGATGCAACATGTTCATCGAATGGAAGATCACAGAATACCCAAACAAATGTTAAGATATCAACCTGCAGGAAGAAGAAGACCAGGACGTCCACTCAAAAGACTTTTGAATGGTGTTTCTCTTGAGGCCGAAACAGGTCAACAAATGGCCTAAATTCGTGAATGTACTATTATGATGATGATGATGATGAACTCCCATTTTTATTTATTTTAATTCCCAAATATGTGATCTCACTATAAGATTTTATTCCGAAAGTTTAAAGTCTCTCTTCCGACAGATCATTATACGGAAACCCGGGTCGCGTATGGTACGTAAATGTACCTATCAAGTGAGAGGTTAAACTACTATGGAGGGAAAGATACGAATTCTGTATAGGCTACTTGGAGTTTGGAAATGTCAAACTTTGCAATTGAGATCAAAACTAACATAGGCTGATGAAAGTTATGTACGACGAATGATGTTCGAGAAATGGAAGACTTTATTGATCAAGTAGACACGCCTCCGTGCGAAGCCAGGAATATGGGTCACCGAAAACATGGAGCTTAAAGTTTGTTGCTGTACCGGTAAAATACGAGAAAAAGCCTATTTTTCTCATTAAGAATAAATTATAACTAATGATGTAGATACAAGTTATACGGAAGAAATTAATTGTGCCTACAAACTCCTGTTTTACCCATTGAACCCTATTTTGTTACTTACTCACTCACTGGCACTATCGAACTCGTAAGTTCATGCCCTATCCTGAGCTAATGTTTTCCAATCATTCCCTGCATAATCTACTTCCTTCAAATCATAATTAATGTTATTCTCTCACCTCATTCTTGGTCTACCAACTGGGCGTTTTCCCTGTGGTTTTCCTACAAGAAGCTTCCATGCACGTCTTTCATTCCCCATACGCGCAACATGTCCTGCCCATCGCAGTCTACGAGACTTAACTGTTCTTATTATATCTGGCTTCCTATAAAGACTATGTAGTTCATTGTTATGTAGTCTTCTCCATTCACCTGTCTGTTCATATCTCTTTGATCCAAAAATGTTCCTAACTACTTTATTCTCGAATACTTGTAATCTCATTTCCTCCCTTAAAGTAAGAGTCCATGTTTCGCACCCATATAATATAACTGGTAGAATAATAGTTTTATATATTAGTTTAACGTTTTTTGAAAGGAGTTGGGACATCAAGAGTCTCTGCAATGCATAATAGCACGCATTTCCAGAATTGAGCCTATGTTTAATTTCTTTGTGCATCTCATTCCTATTTGTGATTATTGTTCCTAGGTATTTGAATTCAGCCAATTCCTCAAAATTTCCCTCATTTGTCATTAGCTATTCATTTCCATTATATAATATATTTCTATGTGTGACCATTCTGTATGTATGTATGTGTATATATATATATATATATATATATATATATATACATACATACACATACATACATACATACATACAGAATGGTCCCACATAGAAATATATTATATAATGGAAATGGATAGCTAATGAACAATATTAAAATGTTCCCATAGCATTGGTAATAGGATTACAAAATTTATGAAGGACCCGGTTGGTTAGATCATCATCATCATCATAGTACATTCACGAATTTAGGCCATTTGTTGACCTGTTTTGGTCTCAAGAGAAACACCATCCAGAAGTATTTTGAGTGGACGTCCTTGTCTTCTTCTTCCTGCAGGTTGATATCTTAACATTTGTTTGGGTATTCTGTGATCTTCCATTCGTTGAACATGTTGCATCCATCTTGACTTATAATCAGAAATTTTGTTTTCTAAAGATTCCATGTGTAATTCTTCTAAGATGTCTTCATTTTTTTTGTGATCTAGTAGTGTGTATCCTGCAGTCCTCCGAAGATCTAAGTCTCTGTATATCCTGTTTCAACGTCCATACTTCGCTACCATGCAAAAGAGTTGGAAGAGCCAGTGTTTTATAGACTTTCAGTCTTGAATGCTTTTGGACTAACTGTGGCTTGATGATAGAATTTATTAACCCTAAAATTCTTTAAAATTTAGATATTTTTGCATTTACATCCTTTTCTTCTTCATATGAGATATTGCATCCTAGATATGTAAAATTATTCACCTGCTCCAAAATTTTATTGTCTAGTACAATTTTACTTCTGACAGGATCTACACCTTGAAATGCCATAATTTTTGTTTTTTCTGTAGATAATTTTTATTTTAAGGGGGGTAGAATTTAAGTTGGAACATATCTGATTCATAATCATCAATAATTCTGAATGTACATTTACACACATTCTTCTCACGTCAATTTCAGATAAAATGAGGATTTACAGATATAACTTTTATTTGTGCTCCGTTAAAAAGAGTAGATTTTTCCCAAGCTCGATTCTTGGATCAATGAAGTGTTTGTGTCAAGTAGTTACGTAGGCAGTCTGTACGCGTAATTATGTTAATGACCCTCGTTTCAACTTGTGTAACATCATTATCACGCGGGAGGAAATAATCAAGAATACATACTTACAGTTATTTAAAATACCAACTCAGCTGGAGTCAAGGAGAATTTCCACAATTATTATTCCGTTGTAAAATATATTAGAATCGAACCCTAATTTTTTAGGCAAACAATATCATTTGAGACTCGTAATTTAGAGGTTTTATATTGATCATCGAACAGTCAAGGATAAAGGTTAATGACCTGTTCCGGTCTCATTATCCATGCAGACTATTTAAAGTGGTCGACCTTGTCTTCGTTTCCCAAATGGGCAGTATTTGAATATTAAACTGGGCAGCTTTTCTCTAGGGCTAACATGCACACTACGGTTATAACTAGAGAGAGGAATTTTATGAAATTTCATATTTTTAACTATTTGTCAGAGAGCGCTGAGACTAAGTATCTTTACATTTCATGATATGTAGAATCAAATAAGACCAACAAAAAACTTCATATTTCATAATATTTTAGCAAAATGTTCATATTTTAGTGAAAATTTCATATTACTTCATATTTCAAATTCCCGTACTTTTTTTCAATAAACGTTCTAGGAATTCATTAAAATATTTCTTGAAATGGGGGCACGCCGTAGCGTAGTGGTTAAGGCACTGAGCTACAAGCCGGAGGGTCGAGGGTTCAAGTCCCGTTGGGGTCAGGATTTTTAAACTGACCCAAACCCTCTAGCGGCACTATGGCCCTGGGGTCGACTCAGCCTCTAACGGAAATAAGTACCAGACGCTTGTTCTGGGGTAAAGGCGGCCGTCACGCAGGGCTGACAACCCTGCTGACATAAAGTGCCGATTGTCTACAAAAAGTGGGAGCCCTAATCTCCTACTACCCCAAGGGCCTCCGGGCCTGTTGTGGGATCACTTTACTATTGTCCCGCGCCGTAGCCGAGTGGTTAAGGCAGGAAGCCTTGGCGCAGAGCTACGGGACTTGCGCTGGTTCGAGTCTCCATGGAGGAAGAAATTTTCTCATGGTATTTCGGCCAGTATGGGACCGGTGCCCACCCAGCATCGTGATGCATTTGGGTAGCTACAATAAGTAGCGGCTCCAGGTTGAGAAAACCAGCTATAACGGCTGGGGAACTCGACATGCTGACCACATGTCACCCCTACACTGACTGATTATCATCTACCTCTGTGATTGACACATGTGGATGCGAGGCCAGCAGCCGGCTGGTAGGCTAAGGGCCTTGTAGGCCTATCGCGCCAGGAGTGTTTTATTTCTTGAAATAAATGTATTTATGTAATTTTCTTCTTCTTCCGAATGCAGTATTGGGTGATGGTGCCCGTTCTGCGACTACAAAAACTGATCTTTCCATCGGTTGAAGAGTCTTCCGAGGTCTCTTTTGCCTTTAGGGTTGAGGTGGTAAATCATCTTTGGTAAACGGGAATTTGACATTCTCTGGACGTGTTGGAACCATTTAATCTGATAATTTTGTATATGTTCAACCATTTCCCTACTATTCCACTGCATCTTTATTTCATCACTTTTCATTCTATCCCTTAATGTTACTCCAGTTAGTGATCGGAGGAATCTCTGACAGTTTAATGTGGTAGACAAGTGAAAATTCTTCAGTATCCCTTATGAACAAGATAGATAGATTTTATAAAAGCAAATAATTAGATGAGTCACAGAGTGACAGTGTTAGATGGAGGTTTTTGTCCTAAACTCGATCCCCAGACAAGAACATGAGCCTAGATGAATAAGTAGAACAATGTTGGAATATTCTATAGTCAGGTATAACAGCTGTCAACTCGTTATTGCTACCTGAGAGCAGTCCTTACTTTGTGAACAGATTACAGCATTTAAATTTAGGAGAGACTGAGCTGGTAAACTTGAAGCAATAAAGTGAAGAAATCAGTTATTATATGCAGAGGAAGAAAAAACAAATACACCTCCCTGTCCCACAGAAGAATATAATGCTATAAAATTGGATGAAGTCATAGAAACTATCAAGAAAATGAAAAATAGAAACGCTAGTGGAGTAGATGGTATACCAATGGAGCTTTGGAAATATGGTGGGAAACCACTCTATATTAGATTGGTACAAATTTTTAATGATATATGGCCACATGGAATAATACCTCAGGACTGGAAAACATCATTAGTAATACCCATCATCCATAAGAAAGGAGACAAAAGTAACTGTTCAAATTATAGAGGAATATCATTGTTGACAACAGCATCTAAAATATATACATCCATTTTAAAACGAAAACTTCAGAAAATCACAGAAGATAAAATTGGAGAGGAACAATGTGGATTCCGAAAAGACCGATCGTGTATCGACGCTATATTTGTTATAAAACAACTAATTGAGAAGTGGAAAGAATTTAATATCCCCCTATATATATTATTTTTAGATTTTGAAAAGGCCTATGATAGAGTCATACGGGACATAATGTGGAAAATATTGGAAAGCTACCAAGTCCCCAATAATCTAATAAATGCTATAAAAAGTTTATATGAAACCACATTTATAAAAGTAAAGTTAGATCATGGGAAAATAACAGATAAATTTGAAATTAACCAAGGTTTAAGACAGGGATATGGACTATCTCCATTACTGTTTATTCTATATCTAAATAAAATTGTCCAGGAGTGGAAAAAACTAAACCCCCCCAGGAGTAAAAATATGTAGAGGAAACCAAATACAAACAATAATCTTCGCAGATGATCAAGTACTTCTAGCGGAGAATGAAGATGATTTGCAGAGATCAGTGTTTAAATTGCAGAGAATACCCTGGAAAAATACAACATGAAAATATCTGAAAATAAAACCAAATCCATGGAAATCACTGGAAAGGGACTTTCGAGAGTAAAAAATAATATAAATAATAAACCAATAGAACAAGTAACACACTTTAATTATTTAGGTAATAATATATCACAGTTTCATAATCAAAAAGATGTGGAAACAAATTTAGAAAAATATAACAGATTAAATGGTATAATTAGGAGAAATTTTGGAAAACAAATGAGGAAGAAATCCAATTGAGATTTCATAATGCCATAGCCAAACCTGCTCTACTATACGGAAGTGAATGCTGGACACTTCGAGCAAAAGATAAATCCCGCATTAATAGTTCACAAATGAGATTCCTCCGATCACTAACTGGAGTAACATTAAGGGATAGAATGAAAAGTGATGAGATAAGGATGCAGTTGAATAGTAGGGAAATGGTTGAACATATACAAAATTATCAGATTAAATGGTTCCAACACGTTCAGAAAATGTCAAATTCCCGTTTACCAAAGATGATTTACCACCTCAACCCTAAAGGCAAAAGAGACCTCGGAAGACCCTTCAACCGATGGAAAGATCAGTTTTTGTAGTCGCAGAACGGGCACCATCACCCAATACTGCATTCGGAAGAAGAAGAAGAAGATAACAAATGATGAACAGATTCCTTGATATTACTGAGTTGTTTTCCAAAAAAAATGAATAGCCTATAATGTTGACTGTAATATATAGTTTTATGTGTTTCATTATTTCTCCACTAGAGTGCACTCTTACAATATTGCGATCTTATTTGGCAATAAATAATATGATCAAAGTTGCAGTGATTAACAAGTGAAATATAACCAAATATATCTCATTTGTTTTCAAACATCGCTGTTTACATTAAATATATAAATATTTTAAAATAACTATATTGAAATAATGATTTGTGAATAAACAGCTTAATTTTATTCGTTAAATAGTCCTAACAAATGCCACTCTTGATTTCCAAATCCTCTAGATAAATTGGAAATCACTCGTGGCATTACTTATGACAATTTTTTTATTCGTTCAGAGCCTAACTTTACATTTTGCTATTAAATGACGTACTTTTTATCACGGTACTGTACTGTAATGTTAATATCTCTCGCATTTTAATCGTTTTATTGGATCTTGACATAAGAATGTAAAAGAGAGTTGATTTCATCATAGCACTCTGATAAGATTAATTCAAGACAGATCAGTCTTTTTCACAATCAGTACGTCTGGCTTTAAAACGAGTAAGTTCTAAAGTACAGTGTGTACATAAAATATTATAGTAGTTTCAAGTAATAATATTATCACTCAGATGAGGCGTAGAAAGTTGTGTGTAGACTGAAATGAAACAAGAAAGAAGATAGTTTTAATATTTAATTTTAGGAAGTGATATTTTTAGGTTATTTTAATTATATTATTTTTAGTCTGATCATCTTACCTCAATATTAATGTTGATTTATTCTTGGACATGTGTTTCAAAACAATTCTGTTTTATCGTCAGCTTGTCCAGACTGGTTTGATTTATGTTGCATTATGTTGCACACCCTGGATGTTAATGTCAGCTCCATCCTGTGGTTGGCCAAAGAACCTCCAAACAAGGTCACACTCCGTCGATATTTCAAAATTCATAACTCTGTTTTTGTTCTTCTGAATATAGATTTTTTCCCAAATAGTCAGCTCTTTTGTATTTTCTAACTGTTAATAATTTAGTGTCTGAATTTATATTATATATACACTAAATATTATATATACAATAATTAAGTGTCTGAATTTATACAGGGCTTCCAATATAAAACCGGACCGGCCTCAAGGAGTTTCACCCGCCACGCAGTGCTGTCTCTTCCTCCCGCAATTCACCCTGCCTGCCATCCGTCCTTGAACTGTTTCTTACCTTATAGAAAATGCTGGAAATGTTGTCATCCCGCAGTTAAACAGACATTATACCGAGTAAACACATTTAGATTGACACGCTGTAGTTCGGGCACTGTCAAGTTTCTGATTTAATTTCTTATGTTCTTCAGTTCTTCCAATGTGTGCGGATTTGTTTTGTACACTTTGTCTTTCAGGCTACCCCACAAATTTTCGCCAATTTCGTCTAATTTTTCTTCGGTGAGAACCGTACGCCTTCGCGTGTGTTTCTTATTTTGTACTGAACCAGTGGTCTCAAATTTAGTCACAAGATCGTGGATTGTCGATCTGGAAGGAGGTAATTGTCCAGGGAAGTTCCGAATAAATTCCTCGCGAACGCGACGAGCTGATTCGTATTTATAATAACATTTACACACATAAATGCGCTGCTCTAATGTCAGCTGACGTCTCATCTTGTTGAACGATAGTAAACTGACTAGTTCAAGGACGAGCGGCTGGCAGAGTGAAATGCGGACGAGGAGAGAGCGCTGCCTGACGGGTGAAACCTCGTGAGGCCGGTCCGGGTTTATATTGGAAGCCCGTTATTATATATGCACTAAATTATTAAAACAGTTAAAAAATACAAAAGAGCTGACTATTTGGGAAAAAAATCTATATTCAGAAGAACAAAAACAGAGTTATGAATTTTGAAATACCGACGGAACGTGACCTTGTTTGGAGATTCTTTGGCCAACAACAGGATGGAGCTGACATTAACATCCAGGGTGTGCAACGTAATGCAACATAAATCAAACCAGTCTGGACAAGCTGATGATAAAACAGAATTATTTTGAAACATGTCCAAGAACAAATCAACATTAATATTGAGGTAAGATGATCAGACTAAAAATAATATAATTAAGATAGTTTTAGTTGTGTGAGTGACCGGATAGCTTTCTTTTGTTTTGTTTCTATGGCAACAGTAATAACAAGGATGGCAACTCCTCAACAGAAAGCGTTTTGTGTTTTGCAGTTCGAGAGTTGTAAATCAGTTGTGACAGTTCAACGTGCGTTTTGTACGCAGTTTAATCGTGATCCCCCCAATGCAAAAAAAAAACATCGGTTGATGGCATAATCAGTTTACAACGACCGATTGTCTGTGTAAAGGCAAAAGTGTGGGATGACCTAGAGTGTCTGAGGAGAATATTGCTGCTGCAACATTTCAAGCGCAAAGTCAGCGTAATCAGTAGACGTTAGAGCCTGTAACAATTGTAAACTGTAGGGACGCACATGTAAGTGTTTTCGTAAGACCTTCCACACTGTCATTACTGGATTGGTTGTCATGGTCCTGATGACAGGGTTTATCTCCAGTGGCCTCCTAGATCACCGGATCTCACCCCATGCGATTTTTTTCATTTCTGATTTTGTAAAGGACAGAGTCCACGTGCTTCCACTGCTAACCTGTTCGAGTTGAGAGACAGGATTCGAGAAGGTGTTGCTGCCATCAATCCAGACATGCTTATTAATTAAAATATAACATTATGGAATATTCACCTGAAAGGTCCGTCTCCTCAACTTAATTAATTATTTAACTGTAGCGCTTTCGGGACTTGTCCCATCATTGGCAGGATTCAAAACTGGTGTTTCACTGAAGATCTGGTAGAGGGGGTTATATGTATTGGGTTCGTTTTCGTTTATCAGATTGTCATTGTTGTGAGCTGCTTTCATGATATCCATCTCTTCGAGTACGTTTATCTTCGCTGGATTATTTTCTCTGTGCATTACTGTTAGGGTGTTTTCAATATTTAACATGCGATGTCCTTCATGGATAACTTGTTTTGCATAGATTTATTTTCCTTCTGCGTGAAAAAAATCAAGCAATGCAAAACATGTTATCCATGAAGGACATCGCATGTTAAATATTGAAAACACCCTAACAGTAATGCACAGAAAAAATAATCCAGCGAAGATAAACGTACTCGAAGAGATGGAAATCATGAAAGCAGCTCACAACAATGACAATCTGATAAACGAAAACGAACCCAATACATGTAACCCCCTCTACCAGATCTTCAGTGAAACACCACTTTTGAATCCTGCCGATGATGGGACAAGTCCCGAAAGCGCTACAGTTAAATAATTAATTAAGTTGAGGAGACGGACCTTTCAGGTGACTTTTTAACTCATGCCCCAAATGGGAGTCAATGACCAATCACGTTTCAATGATTTCTGTTTTACAACCAATCAGAGTCGTGTTTCACGAAATATTTATCAGTGTTAAAATTTACCATATTAAAGAAAGCTCCTCCTTTTTAATATTCTGAACAGGTCTGACCATTATTTTGCAGTGACTGAGCCTATAAGAAATACAGCTACCAGATTGTATATATAGTGCATATATGTCAACACTTAGCGCTTGCAGGAGTTAATATAAAAACATTTGTACCAATTGATTATACCACCAAAAAAAGAAACCACTGTTTGCACTTTCTTAAATGTATTTTTTCCCAGGTAAGAATCCAGAAAAATATAATTGTCATATTTACATCATACGACATCAGAAATTAATTAATATACAGTTTGATGTGTTAAATTTTTTCTCCACTAGAGAGCATTCTTACAATATTGCGTTCCTTTGGCAATAAATAGTATGATCTGGTTGCAGTGATAAACAAAAGAAGCAGTAGAAGCGTATCTATCGTTTCTCATTTGTTTTCAAACATCGCCGTTTACATTAAATATATAAATATTTTAAAATAACTACAGTTAAATAATGATTTGTGAGTAAACAGCTTAATTGTATTCGTTAAATAGTCCTAACAAACGCCACTCTGATTTCCAAATTCTCTAGATAAATTGGAAATCATTCGTTGCATTACTTATGAATATTCCATAATTGTATATTTTAATTTTGAATAATACCTCAACGGAACACATATGAATCTTATAAATGTTGATCATGCTTATTAATGTGTGGGAAGAATTAGCCTACAGGTTGGATGTGTGTCATGTAACAAATGGGGCTCACATTGAACACCTATCAACTTATAATGTAAATTGGAGATGTTACTCTTTCATTTAACATGAGTTTTGTTTTGTCATAGTTAGTTAAAATCTTCTTCTTCACTTCATGGGCTAGGCAAATTGCCTGTTCCGCCTCACAGTTGTACTGTCCATCTTTTCACTGGCCTTCCTACATTCCTTGAACCTCTTGGCTTGTAGTTGAATGCTGCTTCTTGGTAATCTTGTTACATTCATTCTTTCCACATGTGTAAACCATTTCTCTCTATATTCTCTGATTTTCTCATCCAATGGATATATATTTAACTCTGTTCTTATATCTTCATTCCTTATCCGATCCAATCTTGTGCAGTCTTTCGTTCTTCTAAGGAAGTTCATTTATGCGCTTTGTATTCTACTTTGCAATTTTTTAGTCATTGCCCAAGTTTCGCTCCCATAAAGTAAGGCACGAACTGCCAATGTTTTATAAAACTTCAGTCTAATATCTCTTCTTGTTTTATTCTTTAATGTTTTATGTATAGTTCCGCATATCATTTGAAATTTCGACAGTTTCATATGCATGCCTCTTACAGTTTTTGTGTTCGCTTACCTTCTCCTCTCACTAGATAGCAAGCTAGTTAAAAACCAGACTTCCCTGTCCAGTCGTCTGGGTCATTAGGTACTGAGCCCCTCCACCACGACAAGTCTAGCACGTGGGGGGGGGGGTTAGTTAAAGTATAATTCATTATTTTTGTGTTTTCTTTTGATATTTAAAAATTATATTGTTGGCATAACTGATTTAATTGATGTGCGGAGTACTGCAAATTATTTTCCTTTTCTTGAATAATAACCACGTCATCGGCATACATTAAAACGTTTAATATTATATTGTTAATAGAAGATTAAATGAATAAATTAAGAATCAGTGAGTGCAGATACTGTCATTGAGTAGTCGCTAGATTTCTACAACGTATAAATAACTATTCAGCTGATGGAAGTGTAAAATACGTAACATCAATTAACAACATATTTATCAGAGCAATAGGGTCGCTATGATATAATGACTACGCAAGGGGCAAGGTATTTTCAGCTCATCTTTTGCATCACGTCATTGGCTTGCCAATATTTGCCTCTGCCAAACTTTCAAGTGTAAATGGGTTACTAGAACTCCTTCATAAGTCTTTTGCATTACACCAGGAAATCACCTTTAACATAGGTAATGCCATGAGTGATTCCCAATTCATTTACAGGACTTGAAAATCAAGAGTGGCATTTGTTAGGACTATTTAACGAATAAAATTAAGCTGTTTACTCACAAATCATTATTTAAATATCATCATCATCCGGTATCATGGCAGCTGCCACCGTCTTCCGGAAACCAAACGCCATTCCTCTCTGTCCATCCATTGATCTTCCTCCAATCCTCTGATATTCATAGCTGCTTGTACCCCTTCTATCCAAGTTTTCTTCGGTCTTCCTCCTTTCCATTGGGATCCATTCCATATTTGGCAATCTTTGCTCTGCCATTCGTTTAACATGACCATACCACTGCAATATTTTCTTTTCTATGATGTCTATGATGTCCGGCTCCTCTTGTGCACCCATAATTTCCCTTATTTCTTTATTTCGTATTCTATCCATTCTAGATTTTCCAGCTAATCTTCTTAAAACATCCGTTTCTGTACGTAAAATTCTTTTCATTTCCCTGGTAAGAATTGGCCAGACTTCTGCACCATATGTTAAAATGCTCTGAATTATGGTTTGATATATTTGTGATTTTCTATTTTTTGTAATATTTTTGCTCCACCAAACAGAGTTTAAAGCATTTATTGTTTGTTTTGTTTGTGCGATTCTATTTTTAATTTCCACTGTGTTATCGCCTGAATGGTCTAATTTTGTTCCTAAATAAGTGCATTCAATACTAGGTTTTAGTTCTTCTCCATTGTTGAAATTTATATTTTCCATTTCTTCTCCTACACACAGATATTTAGTTTTCTCAATGTTTATATAAAGTCCCCATTTTCATATTCTTCTTTTAGTTTTTTAGCCATATATTCTATGTCATCGTGGTCCTGTGCTATTAATACCTGGTCATGTGCAAAATTTAGTGAATATACATGTGTATTTTGGATAGGTTTGCTCATATTTAAATATAGTTACCGATATTTTAAAATATTTATGTATTTAATGTGTTCGGCGATGTTTGAAAACAAATCAGAAATGTGAGGTTATGTAATTTCACTGCAGCTTGATCGTATTATTTATCGCCAAATAGGATCGCAGTATTGTAAGAATGCACCCTAATGGAGAAATAATGAAACACATCAAACTGTATATTTTAATCAATATTATAGGTTATTAATTTATTGTTTTAGTAAACAACTCAGTAAAATCAAGTAATCTGTTTATTTATTAAATAAAAATAAAAATAAGTTTTATTTTTATTTAATTAATAAATATGGATTTTCATCAAGTAAACACCAACTCAATTTATGATTTAATCTAATCAATTGAGTTGGTGTTTACTTGATGAAAATCCATATCTATTAACTAAATAAAAATAAAACGTAGTTTTATTTGATTTTCATATTTATTTTTATTTGATTATTTAATCTGTTTATTATTTACTATATTCAATCGTTGGAGAAAAATAATACTCTGAGCTGTTCACAATATTAAAAAGGATGAGCTTTCTTTATCATAAAAGCAGGAGCTGAGAAAGAGAAATCGATAAAGAGCGAGGTGAAACACGACTTCATTGGTTGTAAAACAAAATTCATTGAAACGTGATTGGTCATTGGCTAGCATTTGGGGCATGAGTTAAACAGTCCGCTTAAATTGACACTTAAATATATACTGTGGAAAGAAACGGGAAGCTACCACACCTACAATTCCCTAGTAAAGCTGCAAGCATAGCATGAAAATGCTATGATTGCAGTGAAGGACCTGCCTTCAGGCAGAATTACTATGGATGGATATATACTTATTTATTTGATGTGATATACTATAAGGCTTATAGGAAAATATATAACTGAACTAACTCACTGCACTATCGAACCCATAGGTTCATGGCCGCGCGGACATAAGCACTTCATATATCCATATCCCGATTCAACGTTTTGCAGTCATCCGCCATTTAAATACACGTCCTTCAAAACTTGGTTAAAAGTTATTGTCTCGCCTCATTCTTTGCCTACTGGACGCTTTCCCTCTGGTTTTAGTACAAGGAGCTCCCGTGCCCTTCTTTCATCCATCATTCGTTGCACATGTCCTGCCTATTTCAGTTTAGGAGAGTTACTTACTTACTTACTCACTGGCACTATCGAACCCGTAGGTTCATGGCCGCGCGGACATAAGCTCTCCATACATCCCTATCCTGAACTAATGCTTTCCAATCATCCCCTGTATAAACTACTTCCCTCAAATCACAGTTAATGTTATTCTCCCATCTCATTCTTGGTCTACCAACTGGGCGTTTTCCCTCTGGCTTTCCTACAAGAAGCTTCCATGCAAGACTTACTTTCTCTTATTACATCTGGCTTCCTATAAAGATCATGTAGCTCACTGTTATGTAGTTTTCTCCATTCGTCCGCTGTTCATTTCTTTTTGGTCCAACAATTGCCCTGAAAACTTTATTCTCAAATACTCGTAATATTTTCTTCTTCCTTAAAGTAAGAGTCCATGTTTCACATCCTTTTACTTACTTACTCACTGGCACTATCGAACCCGTAGGTTCATGGCTGCGCGGACATAAGCTCTCCATATATCCCTATCCTGAGCTAATCCTTTCCAATCATTCCCTGTATAATCTACTTCCCTCAAATCATAGTTAATGTTATTTTCCCACCTCATTCTTGGTCTACCAACTGGGCGTTTTCCCTCTGGCTTTCCTACAAGAAGCTTCCATGCAAGTCTTTCATTCCCCATACGTGCAACATGTCCTGCCCATCGCAGTCTACGAGACTTAACTGTTCTTATTATATCTGGCTTCCTATAAAGACCATGTAGTTCATTGTTATGTAGTCTTCTTCATTCACCTGTCTTTCCATCTCTCTTTGGTCCAAAAATTTTCCTAAGTACTTTATTCTCAAATACTCGTAATCTCCTTTCCTCCCTTAAAGTAAGAGTCCATGTTTCGCACCCATATAATATAACTGGTAGAATAATAGTTTTATATATTTTCAGTTTAACGTTTTTTGAAACGAGTTGGGACATCAAGAGTCTCTGCAATGCATAATAGCACGCATTTCCAGAATTGAGCCTATGTTTAATTTCTTTGTGCATCTCATTCCTATTTGTGATTATTGTTCCTAGGTATTTGAATTCAGCCACTTCCTCAAATCACATCCTTATAACTAAGAAAATAAAAGTTTTATATTTTTCCAGTTTAATGTTTTTTAGAGAAATTAAAATATAAAATTATGGAATATTCACCTGAAAGGTCCGTCTCCTCAACTTAATTAATTATTTAACTGTAGCGCTTTCGGGACTTGTCCCATCATCGGCGGGATTCAAAACTGGTGTTTTTGTTTTTTTTAGAGAAGTTGGAACGACAGGAGTCCTTGTAATGCATAATAGCATGCGTTTCAAGAAAATTATTAAAATATATTGTAAATAATTTTGAAAAAAAACAGAATAAAGAGTCTATAATTATTGCATTTAACTCTATAACGCAAGCATAATAGTTGTAAAACTTGGTTTCCGTTTGTATGCCCTTGACAGCAATCCTCGTGCTTATCTTTGCACGTACAAAACTTATCTTCAGATTAGAATAGTAAGTAGTGCATGAAGACAACCTGATAATACAAATAAAGCCATATTTTAATTCTTCTTCTTCTTCGTTACGGTTTAGTCTTATTTACTAGCCTGTTCTGGCTCCAAATTGCTACTGTTTCCATCTTTTCTTTGGTCTTCCCAAACTTCTTCTTCCTCGTGGTGAATAGTTGTATGCTGCTTTTGGTATCAAAATGCAAGCCAATGTATCGGCGGTGCGTTCTTTGCCGGGCAGATCTAGGGACTATACCCTCTGTAGACGTCGCAGAGAGCACGAAACCCTTGCACACGTCCTTGGGGCTTGTCCGTTTGGAGAACCACTGAGAAACATTCAGCACCACACTATTCGAAATATGATGGCAGAAGCCTTGCGAGATTATGGATACACAGTTTATGAGGAAGTTCATGGTGTGGCCACTAATGGAAGTAACAGATAACAGACGAATAGATATTATTGCATTTAGACCATCCTCTAAAATTGGTATGATATTAAATCCCACAATCCGTTTTGAGACTCATAGTGACCAACCTGAGGAAGTTGACTGTGAAAAGAAAGCCATATATGAGCCAACAATTGACTATTACAAAGATAAATACTAATTAGATAGTATAACTGTAACAGGATTGATGATCGGGGCAAGAGGTACTATACCAGGATTCTTAGCCAAATTTTGGAATTCCTTAGATTTGGTCAAAGCGTATCTTTCTAAAATTGATAGACAGTATTAAGATGAGGAGGGAAGTAGTCTGTAGCAAAGAACGAATTAGGGTCAATTTACTCGTATGTCATATAACAAAGTTCGATAACAGCGTAGATTTTGACAGTTTACAATAGGGAGAAAAAATAGATAGTAATTTAGTTATCATTAAGTAAATAATAGGTTAAACAAAATCAGGAACAGAGTACAATAATATTGTACTTATTGTAATATTGTAATTATTACTAGAGTAACAAGATACCGTAAAATAATAAGCATGTAGTATTTTTTTAATTGGACATAATTTCTAGAAAGGACTATAAAATAAAAAAAACATAAAAAAAGAAATAAAACCTAGTTTTATTTTTATTTAATTATTAGATATGGATTTTCATCAAGTAAACACCCACTCAATTGATTATAAAAAAAGAAAATTGATATATAGGAATTGCAAGTTGTGAGCATTATAATTATGGTTCAATTAAAATCTAATATTCATTAAATAAAAATAAAACGTAGTTTTATTTGATTTTCATATTTATTATATAATTCAGTGACAGCTGTTTCGGTACACTGTACCTTCTTCAGACATGTTAACAAATTATGAATTCTGTTATTATAGTACATATCAACTGATCTAAGCAACAATACAACAATAATTTATTTATTTTTTTTAATTTAACAAAGGTGATTCATTCAAATGAAGTTGAGAAATTAACAGTTTATTACTACTTTTCAATTTATTTATTTCTACAGCCTCCAAAAGGTCCAACTTCTTACCCTTATCACAAACATGTAAAATTTCAAAATTTGGATCGAAACAATGATTAAATTGGAATAGGTGGTTAGCATATTTTGAATATTCCAAATTTCTGTTATATGCTCTCATGTGTTCCTTTATCCGAGAGATAAAAGGTCTACCAGTTTGTCCTATATAGACATTGTCACATGTGCCACACTTCAATTTATATAACCTGATAATTTTTATTTTTTTTATTTTGGTTTTTTATTATATTTTGCAAAGTTGTATTAGTTTTAAATGCCACATTAATGTTCAACTTTTTAAAGTGTTTTAAAGTGTTTAGATATTTTATTTGAAAATGGGCCTATGTATGAAATTATGACAATGTTTTTATGTTTTCTTTTGGTAAAGGAAAAAATTTGTTAATTGCTTTTTTGAAATGAACTTTCTTAATTAAATATTCTATAATTTTAGGGTCGTACCTAGAAACAATAGTCACAAATAGGAATGAGATGCACAAAGAAATTAAACATAGACTCAATTCTGGAATTGCGTGCTATTATGTATTGCAGGGACTCTTGATGTCCCAACTCCTTTCAAAAAACGTTAAACTGAAAATATATAAAACTATTATTCTACCAGTTATATTATATGGATGTGAAACATGGACTCTTACTTTAAGGGAGGAAAGGAGATTACAGGTATTTGAGAATAAAGTACTTAGGAAAATTTTTGGACCAAAGAGAGATGAAGAGACAGGTGAATGGAGAAGACTACATAACAATGAACTGCATGGTCTTTATAGGAAGCCAGATATAATAAGAACAGTTAAGTCTCGTAGACTGCGATGGGCAGGACATGTTGCACGTATGGGGAATGAAAGACTTGCATGGAAGCTTCTTGTAGGAAAGCCAGAGGGAAAACGTCCAGTTGGTAGACCAAGAATGAGGTGGGAGAATAACATTAACTATGATTTGAGGGAAGTAGATTATACAGGGAATGATTGGAAAGCATTAGCTCAGGATAGGGATGTATGGAGATCTTATGTCTGCGCGGCCATGAACCTACGGGTTCGATAGTGCCAGTGAGTAAGTGCACGCCGGGTATTAGCTAGCAAATAAAATAAGAGGTGAACTTCATAAACATTTTAAAGCAGGAAGAATCAAAGAATAGCATTTTAAATACTAGTTAAGCAGTTTTATTTGTGGAGATTATCGTTAATTTATGGGAGTGTGTCATTCAATGTCGAATAGCCCGGTATCAGGTACAGTGAACATGCACGATCGGAACTCGGCGAAGGTCGTACAACTTGGACTGGTTACGCATATTTTACTCGTCCCAGTGACTCTTACAGCATTCGACGATTCGTCTAAGACCTTTCAACCCGTACAGATGTCACTACTTGGCTAATTCGCCCTGCCTCTTGTTTTCTTCTCTGTTGTTTCGAGATTTCAAACCAGGAAAACTTTGCTCAATTACCTTTGCACTTAAAACTCTATGACGCATAACTAAACAAGCGAAGCATAGTTTAAATAATGGACATTTGATTCTCAGTTCGGCTGTTCTATGTCACGGCGCCACCTGTGAATATTCGATCGGAAAAAAAAGTGATTGCTGCGTCATGTTGGCCAATGTGATGGCACACGTTCCCGCTAGAGCCAATTGCCAACATGTTTATTCACATATAATGGAATTCTATCTCACCTAAATTAGTGGATAAGTTAGGGTGATAAAATGGGTAAAATAAGTGTTAAGATTGAATTAAAATGCTATTTGCAGAGACTCTTGATGTCCCAACTCCTTTCAAAAAACGTTAAACTGAAAATATATAAAACTATTATTCTACCAGTTATATTATATGGGTGCGAAGCATGGACTCTTACTTTAAGGGAGGAAAGGAGATTACAGGTATTTGAGAATAAAGTACTTAGGAACATTTTTGGACCAAAGAGAGATGAACAGACAGGTGAATGGAGAAGACTACATAACAATGAACTACATGGTATTTATAGGAAGCCAGTTATAATAAGAACAGTCAAGTCTCGTAGACTGCGATGGGCAGGACATGTTGCACGTATGGGGAATGAAAGACTTGCATGGAAGCTTCTTGTAGGAAAGCCAGAGGGAAAACGCCCAGTTGGTAGACCAAGAATGAGGTGGGAGAACAACATTAACTATGATTTGAGGGAAGTAGATTATACAGGGAATGATTGGAAAGCATAAGCTCAGGATAGGGATGTATGGAGAGCTTATGTCCGCGCGGTCATGAACCTACGGGTTCGATAGTGCCAGTGAGTAAGTAAGTAAGTAAGTATAAACATCACCTCATATAGGTTTTGAAGGCTGGAAGTAAAACTCAGTGTATATTGTCACACACAGAAATAAGTTATACAATGGAAATGACAAATGAGGGAAAATTTGAGGAAGTGGCTGAATTCAAGTACCTAGGAACAATAATCACAAATAGCAATGAGATGCACAAAGAAATTAAACATAGGCTCAATTCTGGAAATGCGTGCTATTATGCATTGCAGAGACTTTTGACTTCTCAACTCCTTTCAAAAAACGTTAAACTGAAAATATAAAACTGTTATTCTACCAGTTATATTATATGGATGTGAAACATGGACTCTTACTTTAAGATAGAACAAATTTCAAGTATTTGAGAATAAAGTTCTTAGAAAAATTTTTAGATCAAAGAGAGATGAACAGACAGGTGAATGGAGAAGACTACATAAAGTAAGCTACATTATCTTTATAGGAAACCTGATCAATAAGAACAGTTAAGTCTCGTAAATTAAGATGGACAGGACATATGCCACGAATGGGGAATCAAAGTGGGGCATGAAAACTCCTTGAAGGAAAATCAGAGGGAAAGCGCCCACAAGGTAGGCCAAGAATTATGTGAGAAAATAACATTAACAATGGTTTGACTCATTCTCATCAAGTTATCTTTTTTTTTTCACTCTAATATAATTGTAATATGACGGTTCTTAACTTATCTGCAAAGGAGGGTACAATTCTAATGTTCATGACTGTGTGACGTCATCATTCACACTTCTTGAGCCGCAACAAAAAAGGCTGTAAGAGGTTTTCTTGCGAACTTATTTAATAATATCTACTTATGTCCTAATTTCTGCATTTTATGGTAAAAAAGTAACATATTTTTATCGTCCGCCCATGACATGAGAATTGAACGTTCGGGCAGGACAACGTGTGCCGAGTGTACGCTAGTAGGTTATATATTTTTAAGTGCAATTACAAGTGTCTCATTCCACCGCAATTCTTTCACATCGTTATATCAAGAATCTCTTGAATTTAAAGTGTGTATCTGTTACCATATTTGGCAATGATGGAGCAGCAGGTATTTACCATAAAAGATAATTTTTATCACAAGTGGTAGGAACGTCAGCACACATGTGGTATCTTGATTTGAGAGATAAGAATGTTAAGGAAGACAGACGTTATATAAGGATATTATGAAAGTCGAGCAAATGTAGATAAAGTTACTCCAGGCATTGAGAACAATCACAAGAAATATACTTCTAAATTACATTAACTATATTATACAATGTTCTGTTTTCGAGTTTATTTTAATATAGCTTACTAATTACATTCACACATAGAAACACATTATATAATGGAAGTGGACAGCTAATGACAAATGAGGGAAATTTTGAGGAAGTGGCTGAATTCAAATACCTAGGAACAATAATCACAAATAGGAATGAGATGCACAATGAAATTAAACATAGGCTAAATTCTGGAAATGCGTGCTATTATGCATTGCAGGGATTCTTGATGTCCCAAAATGGCCCTGGGGTCGACTCAGCCTCTAACGGAAATGAGTACCAGACGCTTGTTCTGGGGTAAAGGCGGCCGTCACGCAGGGCTGACAACCCGGCTGACATCAAGTGCCGATTGTCTAGAAAATGTGGGAACCTTAACCTCCTACTACCCCAAAGGCCTCCTGAGGCTTGTTGTGGGATCACTTTACCACTTTTTATATGAGACGTGCCGCAGGTTACTGAAGAACAGGCCATAAAAGGAATTCTGAGATTCTCAAAGAATTACAAACAGAATCAGTCATGGAATATGTACAAAAATACAGAAACAACTGGACATCTCACGTACGAAGAATGAGCAGAACAAGAATACCACGTCAGATCTTAAATTACCTGTCACCAGGCAAGAGATCTTTGGGCAGACCCTTCAAACGTTGGATTGAGACCGTAACAGACCACTAGGTCTATCACATGAAAGTAAGAAGAAGAAGAATTACATGATTATTATATTATTGGATCATAATTTGTATGCTACATTGCATATTTTTTTGCATAATTTGTATGCTACATTGCATATTTTTGCATAATTTGTATGCTACATTGCATTTTTTTGCATAATTTGTATGGTACATTGCATATTTTTGCATAATTTGTATGCTACATTGCATATTTTTTTGCATAATTTGTATGCTACATTGCATATTTTTTGCATAATTTGTATGGTACATGGCATATTTTTTTGCATAATTTGTATGGTACATGGTATATTTTTTGGATAATTTGTATGGTACATGGTATATTTTTTGCATAATTTGTATGGTACATGGTATATTTTTTGGATAATTTGTATGGTACATGGTATATTTTTTGCATAATTTGTATGGTACATGGCATATTGTTTTGCATAATTTGTATGGTACAAGGTATACTTTTTGGATAATTTGTATGGTACATGGTATATTTTTTGGATAATTTGTATGGTACATGGTATATTTTTTGCATAATTTGTATGGTACATGGCATATTTTTTGGATAATTTGTATGGTACATGGTATATTTTTTGGATAATTTGTATGGTACATGGTATATTTTTTGCATAATTTGTATGGTACATGGCATATTTTTTGCATAATTTGTATGCTACATTGCATATTTTTTTGCATAATTTGTATGCTACATTGCATATTTTTTGCATAATTTGTATGGTACATGGCATATTTTTTTGCATAATTTGTATGGTACATGGTATATTTTTTGGATAATTTGTATGGTACATGGTATATTTTTTGCATAATTTGTATGGTACATGGTATATTTTTTGCATAATTTGTATGGTACATTGCATATTTTTGCATAATTTGTATGCTACATTGCATATTTTTTGCATAATTTGTATGCTACATTGCATATTTTTGCATAATTTGTATGGTACATGGCATATTTTTTTGCATAATTTGTATGGTACATGGTATATTTTTTGGATAATTTGTATGGTACATGGTATATATTTTGCATAATTTGTATGGTACATGGTATATTTTTTGAATAATTTGTATGGTACATGGTATATTTTTTGCATAATTTGTATGGTACATGGCATATTTTTTTGCATAATTTGTATGGTACATGGTATATTTTTTGGATAATTTGTATGGTACATGGTATATTTTTTGCATAATTTGTATGGTACATGGTATATTTTTTGCATAATTTGTATGGTACATGGTATATTTTTGGATAATTTGTATGGTACATGGTATATTTTTTGCATAATTTGTATGGTACATGGTATATTTTTTGGATAATTTGTATGGTACATGGTATATTTTTTGCATAATTTGTATGGTACATGGTATATTTTTTGGATAATTTGTATGGTACATGGTATATTTTTTGGATAATTTGTATGGTACATGGCATATTTTTTTGCATAATTTGTATGGTACATGGTATATTTTTTGGATAATTTGTATGGTACATGGTATATTTTTTGCATAATTTGTATGGTACATGGTATATTTTTTGGATAATTTGTATGGTACATGGTATATTTTTTGCATAATTTGTATGGTACATGGCATATTTTTTTGCATAATTTGTATGGTACATGGTATATTTTTTGGATAATTTGTATGGTACATGGTATATTTTTTGCATAATTTGTATGGTACATGGCATATTTTTTGCATAATTTGTATGGTACATGGTATATTTTTTGGATAATTTGTATGGTACATGGTATATTTTTTGCATAATTTGTATGGTACATGGCATATTTTTTTGCATAATTTGTATGGTACATGGTATATTTTTTGGATAATTTGTATGGTACATGGTATATTTTTGGATAATTTGTATGGTACATGGTATATTTTTTGCATTTTGTATGGTACATGGTATATTTTTGGATAATTTGTATGGTACATGGTATATTTTTTGCATAATTTGTATGGTACATGGCATATTTTTTGGATAATTTGTATGGTACATGGTATATTTTTGCATAATTTGTATGGTACATGGTATATTTTTTGGATAATTTGTATGGTACATGGTATATTTTTTGCATAATTGTATGGTACATGGTATATTTTTTGCATAATTTGTATGGTACATGGTATATTTTTGGATAATTTGTATGGTACATGGTATATTTTTTGCATAATTTGTATGGTACATGGTATATTTTTTGGATAATTTGTATGGTACATGGTATATTTTTTCATAATTTGTATGGTACATGGTAGTATTTTTTGACATAATTTGTATGTACATGGCTATTTTTTGGATAATTTGTATGGTACATGGTATATTTTTTGCATAATTGTATGGTACATGGTATATTTTTTGGATAATTTGTATGGTACATGGTATATTTTTTGCATAATTGTATGGTACATGGTATATTTTTGGATAATTTGTATGCTACATTGCATTTTTTTTGCATAATTGTATGCTACATTGCATATTATTGCATAATTTGTATGCTACATTGCATTTTTTTGCATAATTTGTATGATACATTGCATATTTTTTTGCATAATTTGTAAGCTACATTGCATATTTTTGCATAATGTGTATGCTACATTGGCATATTTTTGCACTATTTGTATGCTACATTGCATATTTTTGCATAATTTGTATGCTACATTGCATATTTTTTGCATAATTTGTATGGTACATTGCATATTTTGCATAATTTGTATGGTACATGGTATATTTTTTTGATAATTTGTATGGTACATGGTATATTTTTTGCATAATTTGTATGGTACATGGTATATTTTTTGCATAATTGTATGGTACATGGTATATTTTTTGCATAATTTGTATGGTACATGGCATATTTTTTTGCATAATTTGTATGGTACATGGTATATTTTTTGGATAATTTGTATGGTACATGGTATATTTTTTGCATAATTTGTATGGTACATGGCATATTTTTTTGCATAATTTGTATGGTACATGGTATATTTTTTGGATAATTTGTATGGTACATGGTATATTTTTTGGATAATTTGTATGGTACATGGTATATTTTTTGGATAATTTGTATGGTACATGGTATATTTTTTGCATAATTTGTATGGTACATGGTATATTTTTTGGATAATTTGTATGGTACATGGTATATTTTTTGCATAATTTGTATGGTACATGGTTATTTTTTTGGATAATTTGTATGGTACATGGTATATTTTTTGCATAATTTGTATGGTACATGGTATATTTTTTGGATAATTTGTATGGTACATGGTGTATTTTTTGCATAATTTGTATGGTACATGGCATATTTTTTGCATAATTTGTATGGTACATGGTATATTTTTTGGATAATTTGTATGGTACATGGTATATTTTTTGCATAATTTGTATGGTACATGGTATATTTTTTGGATAATTTGTATGGTACATGGTATATTTTTTGCATAATTTGTATGGTACATGGTATATTTTTTGGATAATTTGTATGGTACATGGTATATTTTTTGCATAATTTGTATGGTACATGGATATTTTTTGGATAATTTGTATGCTACATTGCATATTTTTTGATAATTTTGTATGCTACATTGCATTTTTTTGCATAATGTGTATGCTACATTGCATTTTTTTGCATAATTTGTATGCTACATTGCATTTTTTTGCATAATTTGTAAGCTACATTGCATATTTTTGCATAATGTGTATGCTACATTGCATATTTTTGCACAATTTGTATGCTACATTGCATATTTTTTGCATAATTTGTATGCTACATTGCATATTTTTGCATAATTTGTATGCTACATTGCATATTTTTGCATAATTTGTATGCTACATTGCATTTTTTTTGCATAATGTGTATGCTACATTGCATTTTTTTGCATAATGTGTATGCTACATTGCATTTTTTTTGCATAATTTGTATGCTACATTGCATATTTTTGCATAATTTGTATGCTACATTGCATATTTTGCATAATGTGTATGCTACATTGCATTTTATTGCATAATTGTGTATGCTACATTGCATATTATTGCATAATTTGTATGCTACATTGCATTTTTTTGCATAATTTGTATGATACATTGCATTTTTTTGCATAATTTGTAATGCTACATTGCATATTTTTGCATAATTTGTATGCTACATTGCATATTTTTGCATAATTTGTATGCTACATTGCATATTTTTGCATAATTTGTATGCTACATTGCATATTTTTGCAATAATTTGTATGGTACATTGCATTATTTTTGCATAATTTGTATGGTACATTGCATATTTTTTGCATAATTTGTATGCTACATTGCATATTTTTTTGCATAATTTGTATGGTACATTGCATATTTTTTGCATAATTGTATGCTACATTGCATATTTTTTTGCATAATTTGTATGCTACATTGCATATTTTTTGCATAATTTGTATGCTACATTGCATATTTTTTGCATAATTTGTATGCTACATTGCATATTTTTTGCATAATTTGTATGCTACATTGCATATTTTGCATAATTGTATGCTACATTGCATATTTTTTGCATAATTGTATGTACATTGCATATTTTTTGCATGATTTGTATGCTACATTGCATTTTTTTGCATAATTTGTATGCTACATTGCATATTTTTTGCATAATTTGTATGGTACATTGCATATTTTTTTGCATAATTTGTATGCTACATTGCATTTTTTTGCATAATTTGTATGCTACGTTGCATATTTTTTTGCATAATTTGTATGCTACATTGCATATTTTTTGCATAATTTGTATGCTACATTGCATATATTTTTTGCATAATTTGTATGGTACATGGTATATTTTTTGGATAATTTGTATGGTACATGGTATATTTTTTGCATAATTTGTATGGTACATGGTATATTTTTTGAATAATTTGTATGGTACATGGTATATTTTTTGCATAATTTGTATGGTACATGGCATATTTTTTTGCATAATTTGTATGGTACATGGTATATTTTTTGGATAATTGGTATGGTACATGGATATTTTTTGCATAATTTGTATGGTACATGGTATATTTTTTGCATAATTTGTATGGTACATGGTATATTTTTTGCATAATTTGTATGGTACATGGTATATTTTTTGGATAATTTGTATGGTACACTGGTATATTTTTTGCATATTTTGTTATGGTACATGGTATATTTTTTGATAATTGTATGGTACATGGTATATTTTTGGATAATTTGTATGGTACATGGTATATTTTTTGGATAATTTGTATGGTACATGGTATATTTTTTGATAATTTGTATGGTACATGGTATATTTTTTGGATAATTTGTATGGTACATGGTATATTTTTTGGATAATTTGTATGGTACATGGTATATTTTTTGCATAATTTGTATGGTACATGGATATTTTTTGGATAATTTGTATGGTACATGGTATATTTTTTTGGCATAATTTGTATGGTACATGGTATATTTTTTGCATAATTTGTATGGTACATGGTATATTTTTTGGCATAATTTGTATGGTACATGTATATATTTTTTGCATAATTTGTATGGTACATGGCATATTTTTTTGCATAATTTGTATGGTACATGGTATATTTTTTGCATAATTTGTATGGTACATGGATATTTTTTGCATAATTTGTATGGTACATGGTATATTTTTTGCATAATTTGTATGGTACATGGTATATTTTTTGGATAATTTGTATGGTACATGGTATATTTTTTGGATAATTTGTATGGTACATGGTATATTTTTTGCATAATTTGTATGGTACATGGTATATTTTTTGGATAATTTGTATGGTACATGGTATATTTTTTGCATAATTTGTATGGTACATGGCATATTTTTTGGATAATTTGTATGGTACATGGTATATTTTTGCATAATTTGTATGGTACATGGTATATTTTTTGGATAATTTGTATGGTACATGGTATATTTTTTGCATAATTTGTATGGTACATGGCATATTTTTTTGCATAATTTGTATGGTACATGGTATATTTTTGGATAATTTGTATGGTACATGGTATATTTTTTGCATAATTTGTATGGTACATGGTATATTTTTTGGATAATTTGTATGGTACATGGTGTATTTTTTACATAATTTGTATGGTACATGGCATATTTTTTGCATAATTTGTATGGTACATGGTATATTTTTTGGATAATTTGTATGGTACATGGTATATTTTTTGCATAATTTGTATGGTACATGGTATATTTTTTTGGATAATTTGTATGGTACATGGTATATTTTTTGCATAATTTGTATGGTACATGGTATATTTTTTGGATAATTTGTATGCTACATTGCATTTTTTTGCATAATTTGTATGCTACATTGCATATTATTGCATAATGTGTATGCTACATTGCATTTTTTTGCATAATTTGTATGATACATTGCATTTTTTTTTTGCATAATTTGTAAGCTACATTGCATATTTTTGCATTATGTGTATGCTACATTGCATATTTTTGCACAATTTGTATGCTACATTGCATATTTTTTGCATAATTTGTATGCTACATTGCATATTTTTGCATAATTTGTATGGTACATGGCATATTTTTTTGCATAATTTGAATGGTACATGGTATATTTTTTGGATAATTTGTATGGTACATGGTATATTTTTTGCATAATTTGTATGGTACATGGTATATTTTTTGGATAATTTGTATGGTACATGGTATATTTTTTGCATAATTTGTATGGTACATGGCATATTTTTTGCATAATTTGTATGGTACATGGTATATTTTTTGGATAATTTGTATGGTACATGGTATATTTTTTGCATAATTTGTATGGTACATGGCATATTTTTTTGCATAATTTGTATGGTACATGGTATATTTTTGGATAATTTGTATGGTACATGGTATATTTTTTGGATAATTTGTATGGTACATGGTATATTTTTTGCATAATTTGTATGGTACATGGTATATTTTTTGGATAATTTGTATGGTACATGGTATATTTTTTGCATAATTTGTATGGTACATGGCATATTTTTTGCATAATTTGTATGGTACATGGTATATTTTTTGGATAATTTGTATGGTACATGGTATATTTTTTGCATAATTTGTATGGTACATGGTATATTTTTTGGATAATTTGTATGGTACATGGTGTATTTTTTGCATAATTTGTATGGTACATGGCATATTTTTTTGCATAATTTGTATGGTACATGGTATATTTTTTGGATAATTTGTATGGTACATGGTATATTTTTTGCATAATTTGTATGGTACATGGTATATTTTTTGGATAATTTGTATGGTACATGGTATATTTTTTGCATAATTTGTATGGTTCATGGTATATTTTTTGGATAATTTGTATGGTACATGGTATATTTTTTGCATAATTTGTATGGTACATGGTATATTTTTTGGATAATTTGTATGCTACATTGCATTTTTTTGCATAATTTGTATGCTACATTGCATACTATTGCATAATGTGTATGCTACATTGCATTTTTTTTGCATAATTTGTATGATACATTGCATATTTTTTTGCATAATTTGTAAGCTACATTGCATATTTTTGCATAATGTGTATGCTACATTGCATATTTTTGCACAATTTGTATGCTACATTGCATATTTTTTGCATAATTTGTATGCTACATTGCATATTTTTGCATAATTTGTATGCTACATTGCATATTATTGCATAATGTGTATGCTACATTGCATTTTTTTTGCATAATTTGTATGCTACATTGCATATTATTGCATAATGTGTATGCTACATTGCATTTTTTTGCATAATTTGTATGCTACATTGCATATTTTTGCATAATTTGTATGCTACATTGCATATTATTGCATAATGTGTATGCTACATTGCATTTTTTTGCATAATTTGTATGCTACATTGCATATTATTGCATAATGTGTATGCTACATTGCATTTTTTTTTGCATAATTTGTATGATACATTGCATTTTTTTTGCATAATTTGTAAGCTACATTGCATATTTTTGCATAATTTGTATGCTACATTGCATATTTTTGCACAATTTGTATGCTACATTGCATATTTTTTGCATAATTTGTATGCTACATTGCATATTTTTGCATAATTTGTATGGTACATTGCATATTTTTTGCATAATTTGTAAGGTACATTGATTTTTTTGCATAATTTGTATGCTACATTGCATATTTTTTTGCATAATTTGTATGGTACATTGCATATTTTTTTGCATGATTTGTATGCTACATTGCATTTTTTGCATAATTTGTATGCTACATTGCATATTTTTTGCATAATTTGTATTGTACATTGCATATTTTTTTGTATAATTTGTATGCTACATTGCATATTTTTGCATAATTTGTATGCTACATTGCATTTTTTTGCATAATTTGTATGCTACATTGCATATTTTTTGCATAATTTGTATGGTACATTGCATATTTTTTTGCATGATTTGTATGCTACATTGCATTTTTTTGCATAATTTGTATGCTACATTGCATATTTTTTGCATAATTTGTATGGTACATTGCATATTTTTTTGCATAATTTGTATGCTACATTGCATTTTTTTTGCATAATTTGTATGCTACGTTGCATTTTTTTGCATAATTTGTATGCTACATTGCATATTTTTGCATAATTTGTATGCTACATTGCATATTTTTTGCATAATTTGTATGCTACATTGCATATTTTTTGCATAATTTGTATGGTGCATGGCATATTTTTTGCATAATTTGTATGGTACATGGTATATTTTTTGGATAATTTGTATGCTACATTGCATTTTTGCATAATTTGTATGCTACATAGCATATTATTGCATAATTTGTATGCTACATTGCATTTTTTTGCATAATTTGTATGATACATTGCATATTTTTTTGCATAATTTGTAAGCTACGTTGCATATTTTTGAATAATTTGTATGCTACATTGCACATTTTTTGCATAATTTGTATGCTACACTGCATATTTTTTCATAATTTGTATGCTACATTGCATATTTTTGCATAATTTGTATGCTACATTGCATATTTTTTGCATAATTTGTATGCTATATTGCAGAAATTTTAGATTGTAAGTGCGTATATTGTTTTCATATTTTGGTGATTTTTAGGTTATAAAAATTTAGCCCTATTTATGATCATAACACTAAACATAAAAATATTTGCCATTTCGTTCTTATTTTGTTGACACTTGTTGCGGCTATGTAAAAGAAAATTTAAATTTCCCGTTGACTACCTCTTTTCTACATACGCATTTAAAATGATGGCCATTATGCATTTCTTTGGCATAGATTATAGCACGAGGAGTTTTCGTGTTTCATATTATAAATTTGTGCGCGAGAGCACATGATTTGGCAGGGAATGTACTGCTGATTACTGACGTCACGGCTGCACGTGATGCTGCGGGGACACGTGGGGGAGAGAAATTCCTTTATCTGCAACTTGATACATATTCCTCCTCTTCTTCATTCAGAATTTCACTTCACAAAGCTTGTTCCAATAATTTAACTGAATGACATGGGTTCGATTTTAGACATTAACATTATAAACGTTTTGTATAATATGGAGCAAGTTTTAAGTTAATTTCTTACAAGCTGTCATAAATATAGCCCCCAAGCCGCCCCTAATTAAAATATAATTGAATACAGGCGACATGCCGATAAACCCTCATTAGTGTCAGGCACTGAAAGAATTTGCGAGGTTGTCAGCAGTACAATGCAACTCTACGAATCCACTATATATTTCATAAACTTACTATGCCAAACGAATATTTATAAATTCAAATTCTACCCCCCCTTAAAATCAAAAATTTATAAGTACGATGCTGCCTTGTCACGCAGCGGGCCCGGGTTCGATTCCCGGTCGCGACAGGCTCCTGGGTGAGGTTTTTGTCGGGGGTTTTCCTCACCTGTAAGACAAATGTCAGGAAGTTTAGGGCCCAACGGTCCCCGAAAATCATCCGGCCATCATCATCATCCTTCACCGGTGTGGAAAGCAACGGGAAGCTAACACACCTACAATTCCCTTGTAAAGCTGCAAAGCATAGCATGAAAATGTTATGATTGCAGTGAAAGACCTGCCCTCGGGCAGAATTACTATGGAATGGAAGTACGATGCAAATCTGCGGTTTCACTATGTATTTTATAAACTTTTATTGTAAGTGTATTTCCTCAATTTCTGTTTGTATAAGCACGTAGGTACGTTGATTAGCTGTTAAAGGCCAACTTATAAAACAGTGTTTTATTTTTATTGTGTTTTATTTTCACGTTTGTTTAACATTAGAGATCGGCCGCGGTGGACTTGAGATTATGCTCCTTGCCTCTGGTCCCGAGGGTCGCGGGTTCAAACCCGGCCGGGGTCGATGGATTTTTTAGGATGGAAAGATCCAAGGAGCAAGTCCTCCGGGAGGGACTTTAAACCGTGGGTCCCGAGTCTGAAGATTTTCAGGCTCGTAAAAGATCCTTAAGCCTGAATGAAAAGGCCTCTAACAAAATTTACCGAATTTTCCCATCCTAGTACTTGGTTTCCTAGATGTCAGTATGAGACGGAACGCTGATCACGTACCACTTCTTCTTCTTCCTTCCAAGTATTAGGCCAAGGCCTGTTACGATCCTATAGAAAATTTTCCCTCCAGAGTTTCATAGGACGGCCCAGTGATCTTCGTCCTCTTGGTATATAATTATAAACAGCTTTGGGGATCCGATTTGAACTCATTCTTTCAAGATGGTGTTTCCAATTTAGTTGGTACTGTTTAATATATTCCAAAATTGGCGTAGTCTTCAATTCTTTTAAGATATCGGTGTTCCTTTTCCGATCCCATCTGGTGTAACCCGCTGTTCTGCGCATGAATCTCATTTCACAAGCATCACGTACCACTCAAAATGACATCTATACGAAAACAAGTGTAACTAAATTAGTATGGCTCAAATTCTTCCCTGTAGGGGGAGAGCGCCTAAACCTCTGTTAAGGGAAAACATGGACAAGATACAAGAAGTTTGACATTAGAATAAAATGAGATAAATAATAATACAATAATAATTCCACCAAAAATTTAAGAAATTATAAATTAATAAAAATATAACTTTTCTCTAGTATTTAATACAATTAAAATAAATAAATTACACAGAAATAATTGTACTCCATGGATAATTTTAATTGAATCAATAAATACAAAACAATTTGGGCACTGGGAAATACAGCAACTCTGCCAATAATCTCTTCGCCATGTGCTTAGGGGGGTGTGAGTTGGATTTAGCTAAGAGTAAAGGGAGCCCTTGGAAATATATATATATATAAGTATTTTAAGACTTCTGCCAAACTATATGAAAGTACAAAACCTACATTGACTAAAAAAATTGACAGACAGTTGAAGACTAGCAACGCAAAAGTTATGTTACCGACCAGTGATTTAGTAAGTAATAATCTATGAGTGAATGGCGAACTTTGTATTAAATGTTCCTGTTATCTGAGAGGTGGATCTGGTATTGAGATGATCTCTGAACTATGATCCGGGGAATTCCTCAGTGACCTTGCGTAGCAGTGCCCCTTCAAGACACACTCTCTCTCTCTCTCACTCACTGGCACTATCAAACCCATAGGTTCATAGCCGCGTGGACATAAGCTCTCCATACACACCTATCCTAAGCTAATGCTTTCCAATCATTCTCTGTATAATCTACTTCCCTCAAATCACAGTTAATGCTATTTTCCCATCTCATTCTTGGTTTATCAACTGGGCGTTTTCCCTCTGGCTTTCCTATAAGAAGCTTCCATGCACGTCTTTCATTCCCCACTCGTGCCACATGCCCTGCCCATCGCAGTCTACGACACTTAACTGTTCTTATTATATCTGGCTTCCTATAAAGACCATGTAGTCTTCTCCATTCAGCTGTCTGTTCGTCTCTCCTTGGTCCAAAATTGTCCTAAGAACTTTATTATCAAATACTCACAAAATTTTGGAGCAGGTGAATAATTTACATATCTAGGATGCAATATCTCATATGAAGAAGAAAAGGATGTAAATGCAAAAATATCTAAATTTTTAAGAATTTTAGGGTTAATAAATTCTATCTTCAAGCCACAGTTAGTCCAAAAGCATTCAAGACTGAAAGTGTATAAAACACTGGCTCTTCCAACTCTTTCGTATGGTAGCGAAGTATGGACGTTGAAATAGAAGGATATACAGAGACTTAGATCTGCTGAAATGAGATACCTTCGGAGGACTGCAGGATACACACTACTAGATCACAAAAAAAAAAAATGAAGACATCTTAGTAGAATTACACATGGAATCTTTAGAAAACAAAATTTCTGATTATAAGTCAAGATGGATGCAACATGTTCATCGAATGGAAGATCACAGAATACCCAAACAAATGTTAAGATATCAACCTGCAGGAAGAAGAAGACCAGGACGTCCATTCAAAAGACTTTTGGATGGTGTTTCTCTTGAGGCCGAAACAGGTCAACAAATGGTCTAAATTCGTGAATGTTCGATGATGATGATGATACTCATAATCTCCTTTCCTCCCTTAAAGTAAGAGTCCATGTTTCGCATCCATATAATATAACTGGTAGAATAATAGTTTTATATATCTTCAGTGTAACGTTTTTTGAAAGGAGATGGGGAGTCAAAAATATTTAAACATTTACATCATACCACCACGTCTGTGTGATAGGTTACATTTCACATTGTTATCACGTTTATTATATATATATATATATATATATATATAGTAAAACCTGTCTTATCCGCAATCTTTTATAAGAAGGAAACCTGTAGAGACGGAAAAAATCTCCAGAACGGTAAGATTTTATATGTAAAATTGTCCTGTATAAGCCGGAAACCTTCATAACGCGGAAATGGAATGGTTTTTAAAGTACCAATAGTTAATTTTTACCTCAGTAAGACGGGAAATTACTCTTAAGCACGTTCTAATTACAGTATTAATGACCTCACGTGAAAATTCTGCACATGACGCTTTCTGCATTATATCGTTTTATCTTCTTGTGTTGCCATTGTATTGCGGGGATACCCTCGCTTATGTATGACAGCGGGGAATCCCTCACTTTTCCTTGCCTGCTTATGTAACCTGCGAGGGAGTTGGGAAACTCTTCAGTCTTCCTGTAGTTGAGTTCCTTCTCGCTTTTGTGTAATAAAGTTGTTTTGTGTTGCCGTGCAAACTGAGCTGTGTTAATACACTATTTTGTCTGTATTTCAGTCAATACGTTGTGTCCTTAAAGCGTGCATGTAAAACCCTTACACTGCGTGAGAAAATTCAAGCTTGTAATTTGGGAACCCTTCATAAGAAGGAAAACTGCCAAGATGGAAATATATTTGAGGAACCGTTATGTTCCTTCATAGACAAGTTTTACTGTATTATTTTGGAGTTGTTTATATTCTCCAGAGAGATCGTACCCCTTTAAGGTCCAGAAGGTATGTGTAATGTGGAAGTACATACAAAGGGATGCTATACTAAGGGTAAGAGAGAAGGGGGAGCTGGGTTCAGTGATAAGTAGAGAGTGGATGTTAGGGAAAATGCCTATAGTTATTTATTATATATATTGTAAAAGTGACTTCATATAAGTTCATACCAACGACCCTAGAGTTGTTTTCCATGAAATTAATTTTGCCTATAAATGCCTATTTTAGCTTATAATGCCTATTTCTAATTTTTCTAGAAATTAACTCAGAATTTAAATGAAATCAATTGAAATGGACAATCTTCATGGCACAATTCATTTCATAGAAGTTTTCAAGTGTTCTTTTTATAAATTCCCTTAGAATATTTTAGGATAAGGTTGGCAATAACCCAATAACCTAGCAGGTAGAAGGTTTCTCCCTCAATGCACTCCCGTTAGGTAAATATTGTATTTTTCCACCTCATGCATTCCCTTTAACCGAAATAGCCCTATGATATGTCCCATTGTATTATGCTCCGGCTCTAAGGGTCGAATGTTTGAACGCATTAGACAGTAAAAGGCGTTCTCTGCTGAGAAAGTTTTATCCAAATACATTTTGCTTACTCAGAAATCTATTCATGCGATAATAATTGTAAGCTACCTGACGAGGTACCTTAAGATCATAGCTCAAGATAGAAACTTATCGTGAAAATCCCGAAGGGAACCGATGGTAACCGATGTAGTTTGAAACCTTTGCAGCTTTATCCAAGATGTCGGACCTTGAAGACTTCGATCATGTTTTCGGTATACGCGGAGAAGAGGAATTTGATAGAGTCTACCAAAGAATTCAACTGGAAGAACAGGAGAATCGGCGTAATATTGCGCGACGCAGACGTCGTTTTATACGGTATTATTTGCGTAAATGCGTTCCTCTATAGCAGACGAAAATAACGGAAGTGGTTTTATCCCTGAGAATTCTGGGTAATTCGTTGCCAATATTACGAAAACGTCAACTTTCATGCATGACCGGTAAGTCGGCCGTTAATTCGATCTCAGCATTTGCTCACGGTGAGTCAGCTCACCAGTGATTGGAAGTAATTTGAGTAGAGACTAATGTATTTGCATACGACCGTAAGGCTCGGAGAATTTTTTTTTTTTGCTTCTTTTCAATACAAACATTGCAGAGTGACAAAGCGGGTTCTGCTTTTTATAAAAAGGCAAAACAAATTCCAAAAACATCTCTGATATCTTCGCACGCATATGTTTATATTCTTAACGTAAGACTCTAGAAAGTTATGTTGTTGTCCATTTTTTTGTAAGAGCCTTTTTGAATTTTTAGTGCCTATATTAATGATTTGTACTGCCTTTTGCCTGCCTATTTTGAATGTTTTAAGAGCCTAACATCCGGAGTCTAGTGATAAGTATGTGATAAGCCAATAACTGCTGCTCTTCCTAATTGGACACTTAGAACTTTTACTATTCTGACAGTGATTGATGTATGCTAGAGTATTATCAAATCATTAAAATCGTTAACAACTGTTGAATTAAAGCAAATGCTGGAAATCAGATTGTGTCAATATTGATGACATGGCAGTTGTGTTGTACACTCCATATGCATTTTGAATAGCCTATCATCTAAACCAGGCATGGGGAACTGGGGCTCCGGGAGCTCATAACAAATCCTCTCCGCCAATACCCATTCCACTCATTTGTACTTGCACTGCAGACGCAGGTATACAGTGATTGACAATACGCAGAACGACGGATCATTAAAATACATAGTATTTGTCAGCTCTCTACCTGCCAATCAAACAACATAATTCAAAGGACAGGAAGTGGCAACATAGTAAGGAATAGAAAGAGAAAGACAGTTTGTTAGTTAACATATTTTCCGCCTGCACAAAACACTTGGATGGGTAATATAAAGGCACTTTGTGTATTTCACAGATTAAACCAAAAAGACTGAGCACGCTATTTTTTATGCATTTTGAAAATAAAATACGCTAAAATACCTTATAATCCACACAATAAATTCTAATCTTAATGTAAGCTGACGATGTGGTTATTATTCAAGAAAATGAAAATAATTTGCAGTACACTTTACATCAATTAAATCAGTTGTGCCAACGATATAATTTTAAAATATAAAACAAAAATAATGGCATTTTGGGGAAACGAACATGTAAGATCAAAAATCGTATTAGACAACAAACCTATGGAACAAGTAACAAATTTTAATTATTTGGGTTGTAATTTTACCATAAACACAAAAACTGAAAGAGACATAAATATGAAACTGTCGAAATTCCAAATGATACGCGGAACTATACATACAACATTAAAGAATAAAACAAGAAGAGATACTAGATTGAAGTTTTATAAAACATTGGCAGTTCCTGCATTACTTTATGGCAGTGAAACTTGGGTAATAACAAAAAAATTGCAAAGTAGAATACAAAGCGCAGAAATGAACTTACTTAGAAGAATAAAAGGCTGCACAAGATTGGATCGGATAAGTAATGAAGATATAACAACAGAGTTAAATATATATCCATTGAATGAGAATATAGAGAGAAATGGTTTACACATGTGGAAAGAATGAATGTAACAAGATTACCAAGATTGGACGCGGCTGATTCAAGTTCCTCATTGTGATCAATAATTACCGTAGCGTTAAGCTGAATTCCGCTGAGTGCAACGTCGTGAATGGAGACAAGGAATTTTAATGGAAGGTAGAACATGGCTGGAATTCGTGAGGAAGTCCACAATACACATCCAGAGTAGAGTTTCTATTTTTAAGATTCAGCACTCCTGACCTTGTTGGCATTTTTCCTGGCACCGTTTTATGACGTAATAGCCAGTTACTTGCCATCTTAACTGAACCGAACTTGTTACGAAAATGTTTGCATCTTTTACATTGATTTCTGGCAACTAAAAGTTACAAGTACAATGCATAGTTCAATTATAATTTCGTACCAAATCATGAAATGCACGGTATGCCGATTTTGTAACGTATATCAAGTTATAATAATAATAATAATACTTTATTTATTCTGGCAGAGTTAAGGCCATAAGGCCCTCTCTTCCACTCAACCAGCACAAATACAAATAAATATTCGACAAATATAGATATACACTATACTAATTATAAACAGTTAAAGATACAATAAATGTAGCAATGTAAATGTCATGTACAAACAACATTTTATAGGGTAATAACAATAATGATACGATAATAATAATAATAATATAAATATGATACATTATACGGGAAACACCAATTAATATATATATCTTACACTGGATAATAATGAAGTCGAGTTTAGAGCAAATATAAATTTAGATTTCTTTTAAAAGATGCCAATGTCCGGCAGCCCCTTATTTCTTGTCGTAGGGAATTCCAGTTGCGAGAAGTGGAGATGGTATATGACATGGAGTGATGTGATGTCCTATGTTGCGGTATATTAAGCAAGAGACTATGTTGTGATCTTGTGTTTAAGTTATGGTTTGAGGATAGATACTGGAAACGGGATGATAAATAATTGGGAATCGAGGTATGTAGGATCTTAAATAGGAGAATTAGACATTGCGATTTTCTTCTCTCTTTTAGATGTAGCCATGACAATTTGTGGAATAATGGAGAAATGTGATCGTATTTTCGAACATTAAATATGAATCTGATACACATATTATGGACACGCTGCAGTTTGTCCGACAATCCGTCACTTATGTCAGTTGGTAGAACGTCACAGTAGTCAAAATGCGGCATCACTAAAGTTTGGATTGAAATTCTTTTAAGAGTTGTAGGAAGAAAATGTTTAAGTCGCTTTAGGGAATGCATTATGGAGAAGATCCTTTTAGATGTTTGTTTTACTTGCTCATGCCATTTTAAATTAGAATCTAAGTAAAATCCCAAGTTTTTAACGACGTCGGTATAAGGAATTTGTTCATTATCTAATATGACAGCCGGCATATTGCCATTGTTTATGAGGTGTAATAGCCTTGGATGTCCGATAATTATTGCTTGCTTTTTGTTTACATTTAGTTTCAGCCCATATTGTCTGGACCATAAAGATATATGCCTGAGGTCAGTGTTTACTTTGTCGATATATTCATTAATTTCGTCAGGCCTAAAGTGTGTGTAAATCTGTAGGTCGTCGGCGTAAAGATGATGCTTGCAGTTTTGTAGTTTCTTGGTCACGTCATTAATATAAATCGAGAAGAGAAGAGGAGCGAGGACGCCGCCTTGAGGTACACCTTTCCTCACCAAGCGCCAGGAAGAAATGCGATTATTAACAGAAACTGATTGCTGACGATTAGTGAGGTAAGATGCAAACCAATCAAGGCAGTTTCACATGTATGAGTTATCATATGTATTAAATAAGGAAATAAGTTATCCCAGGTCGGGACAAATTTCCTGGGCCTTCCTCCTTATACCGACGTCGTTAAAAACTTGGGACTTTACTTAGATTCTAATTTAAATGTGCACGTCCAAGTAAAACAAACATCTAAAAAGATCTTCTCCATAATGCATTCCGTAAACCGTTTCAAAAATTTTCTTCCTAGAACTCTTAAAAGAATTTTAATTCAAACTTTAGTGATGCCGCATTTTGACTATTGTGACTTCTACTAACTGACATAAGTGACGGATTATTTACTGCCAAATAGGATTGCAATATTGTAATAGAAAAATAATGAAACACATCAAACTGTATATTATCATCAGCATTATCCATCCATAGTAATTCTGCCCGAAGGCAGGTCCTTCACTGCAAGCATAGCATTTTCATGCTATGTTTGCAGCTTTACTAGAAAATTGTAGGTGTGGTAGCTTCCCGTTGTTTCCACACTGGTGAAGGATGATGATGACCATATGATTTCGGGGATCGTTTTGGCCTTAAAGTTTTCCTGACAATTGTCTTACAGGTGAGGGAAAACCCCGATAAAAACTGCCCCGACCGGGGATAGAACACGGGCCCGCTGCGTGACAAGGCAGCACGCTACCTCGAGACCACAGCGGTGGTTAATTTTTTTGGTAAGCAACTCACTAAAATCAGGGAATCAGTTCATTATTTACTATATTCAGTGTATTTGTTGGAGAAAAATGAGGCTCTGAGCTTTCACAATATTAAAAAGGAGGAGCTTTCTTTATCACAAAAGCAGGAGCTGATAAAGGGCGAGGTGAAACGCGACTGTCATTAATTGTAAAAAAAAATTCATTGAAAAATGATTGGTCATTGACTAACATTTGGGGCGTGAGTTATATCGTCAAACTAAACGCATTATTTTTTGGAAACCTGTATAATGATTGCTTCTAAAGATTCAAAGACGCATTGTGACTCGATGTTAAAGGTTATATATGCGTGTGTTGCTAAACCTATGATTCTGTGCCTTTGTGGTTGGTTACTTCCAGTCCACTCTCTGTTTACCATGGCATCTGAGGCGTAGAAATCTTCGTCGATCTCTTTTTCTCTCTGTTTCTTTTTTTCGATGACTTTCTTATATGGCTCCGTTGCTGGCAGTAGTATCCTTTGCCTCAGGTCCTCTAGGAAGAAGGTTTCTCTGGCTAGCATATAGGTCATTCTATTTGGTGTGTATTTGCTTGCACCTAGTGCCTTTTTGATGAATCTTGGTTTTACTTTTTCTAACCTCTCCAAATCGCTGGTCGATAGTTTCTCCCATATCAGTTCTATCCCGTAGGTGACGATCGGGGTGATCACTGATGCGAATAATTTCATGGCTGTGACTAATTTTAACGATGTGATGTCTTTGATACTGCACATAGCTCTTATAGCTGCTGCTGCTCTCTCCTGCACATGTGCGCTGAAAGACTTTGTTGTTGGCTGCAGTGTTATGCCTAAATATCTGAATTTGTTGACTATTCTTATCGGTTCTTCTCCTAGTTTTTAGATTATCACTTTCCGCTGTTCTTTCCTACTTTCTTGAAAACCATTTGTACGGTCTTGTTGCTGTTTATCTTGAACTCATTTTCCATGGCCCCATCGTTGTATCCCATCTATGCCTTTTTGCAATTCTTTGTTTTCTGCCCCAATGGCCATGTCGTCCGCATACCAACCGAGTGATTCGTGTGAATGCAAGATATGCGACCAAAAGTGTGAGCGATACCATTACAAACAATGCAGAATATGGACAGGATCACTGAACCAACTCATAAAAGACAAATCATAAACTTAATGCTCTTTCGAGTGCCTCTTACCAACTTATTATTATTAAAGGTTATATATCTTGGCAGTACCGAAGGGGTATCGGTGGTGGGCCATACCGGAATTTTTTTGGGGTTCTCCCATTTCCCAATTCCATCCCTCCAACACTGTCCACTTCTCTTTCCTCCCCGTCGTATCATTTCATATCACATTTAGGAAAAATAGTCTGGACTGGCAAACCAATGTGCAAAAAATATTTTATTGTGGAGATATGAGGGGGCACATTTGTGTACTTCTTCACGTCTCGAACACACGTCACAACGTAGTGCAGAATAGGGCCAAAGGGAGGATTGTAGCTCTTAGGCCAAGCCCAGAAAATGGCGATGAATCATGCGTGAATGGTTCAAGTGTCAAAACAAGGAACGCCATAACACCTTCTTCTGAATGCAGTATTGGGTGATGATGCCCGTGCTGCGACTACAAAAACTGATCTTTCCATCGGTTGAAGGGTCTTACGAGGTCTCTTTTGCCTTTAGGGTTGAGGTGGTAAATCATCTTTGGTAAACGGGAATTTGACATTCTCTGGACGTGTTGGAACCATTTAATCTGATAATTTTGTATATGTTCAACCATTTCCCTACTATTCCATTGCATCCTTATCTCATCACTAGAACGAGGAAATATATGAAGAAAATTATACGAAAATATGAAATCATAAAGACAAAATATGAAAATTATGACGCAAAAATATTATGAAGCTACTATTTTCTAAACGTTTTACATATATTTATATACATGGCCCACTATAACTTCTAAGTGTACATACTAGCACACAAATAAGACAAACAGAACTTATTTATAGCACAAGAAACCAAGATATTCACTGTATTTCGATTTTAATTAGCTTTTTCATTAATTCTGACCCAATATAAAATATATCTGAAAAAATTTTAATGGATCACGCCATAGTGTAGTTGTATAAGGAAACGTCGTGCAAACAGGAAAGTAGTGGGTTCGAGTCTCGATATTGTCAAGATTTTTAGCTGGACGAGACCTTCTGGTGACATTGTGGACCTGGGGTCGACTCAGATCCTAATGGAAGTGAGTACTAGATGCATGTTCTGGGCACAAATGCGGCCATAAGGCAGATCTGACAACCCGGCGGACATCTCGTGCCTATTGTCTAGAAAGATGGGAGCCTCCCAAGACTGTAGTGGAATCACTTTACCTTCATAAATAAAAACTGAGAGGTTATATATAATACAATTAATTAATGTACTATTTAATTATGAAATCCAAACATACAAGAAACAAAACATTGTAACCAAAACAAACAGGTTTCCATTACATCTAGCACTAACAAAGTTTAGAAAAGGTATAGTTGGATTATTGATATTTTTACATTGCATAAAGATATTAAATTCCTGGAGATGCAAATGTAACAATAACATTAAATTGGACAATTTAAAATACAAGTAAACCATTCCAGATGTCATATTTGGAGAAACAAGATGTTAAAAGTAATTCGTCCACAATTGATCCCAGGGATTATTTCAGAACTCTCTTTGCAATTAAAGTTACATTTAATATTGAACTTCAAACATGGTGAAATGTAGTTAAGAATTATTTTAACTTTTTTTTTCATGAAATGGGTCTAACATAATATCCATAATCTTGATCTAATTGTGTTTTGAACAATCCAATTGTCAATTCTGTTTGTAATACACAGAAGTTTTTTTTTCAATCTTTTCTGATAGTGAACTATAAGGCCTGTTGGTCAGAATTGTTTTGCACAATGAAAAATTATGCTCAACATCATACGATGTTATGGCAGCATACTTGTATCATGCTATATTCGATAGTTTGACACCCTTACCTACATGAACTTTACTAATTTCACAAAGCACTTAAACAGAAATGAGTACCAGACGCTTATTCTGGGGGTAAAGGCAGCCATCACGCAGGGCTGACATCAAGTGACGATTGTCCAGAAAAAGTGGTAGCCTTATCCTCTTACTACCCCAAGGACCTCTTGAGGCCTGTAGTAGGATTACTTTACTGCTTCAAGTTTAGCAGCAGTCTTTCCTACATTTAAATGTTCACAAAGTAAGGACTGCTCTCAGGTAGCAACGAGTTGACAGCTATTATACCTGACTATAGAATATTCCAACATTGTTCTTCTACTTATTCATCTAGGCTCATGTTCTTGTCTGGGGATTGAGTTTAGGACAAAAACCTCCATCTAACACTGTCACTCTGTGACTCCTCATCCAATTTATTTGCTTTTATAAAAGCTATCTATCTTGTTCAGAAGGGATACTGAAGAATTTTCACTTGTCTACCACATTAAACTGTAAAAAATTACATAAATATATTTATTTCAAGAAATATTTGAATGAATTCCTAGAACTTTTATTGAAAAAAAAATACTGGAATTTCAAAGTTGAAAAATATGAAGGAGTATGAAATTTTCACTAAAATATGAACATTTTGCTAAAATATTATGAAATATGAAGTTTTTTTTTGGTCTTATTTGATTCTACATATCATGAAATGTAAAGATACTTAATCTCAGCGCTCTCTGACAAATAGTTTAAAACATGAAATTTCATAAAATTCCTCGCTCTACTCATCACTTTTCATTCTATCCCTTAATGTTACTCCAGTTAGTGATCGGAGGAATCTCATTTGTGAACTATTAATGCGGGATTTATCTTTTGCTCGAAGTGTCCAGCATTCACTTCCGTATAGTAGAGCAGGTTTGGCTATGGCATTATGAAATCTCAATTGGATTTCTTTCCTCATTTGTTTTCCAAAATTTCTCCTAATTATACCATTTAATCTGTTATATTTTTCTAAATTTATTTCCACATCTTTTTGATTATGAAACTGTGATATATTATTACCTAAATAATTAAAGTGTGTTACTTGTTCTATTGGTTTATTATTATTTTTACTCTCGAAAGTCCCTTTCCAGTGATTGCCATGGATTTGGTTTTATTTTCAGATATTTTCATGTTGTATTTTTCTAGGGTATTCTGCAATTTAAACACTGATCTCTGCAAATCATCTTCATTCTCCGCTAGAAGTACTTGATCATCTGCTAAGATTATTGTTTGTATTTGATTTCCTCTACATATTTTTACTCCTGGGGGGTTTAGTTTTTTCCACTCCTGTACAATTTTATTTAGATATAGAATAAACAGTAATGGAGATAGTCCACATCCCTGTCTTAAACCTTGGTTAATTTCAAATTTATCTGTTATTTTCCCATGATCTAACTTTACTTTTATAACACCGTAGAATATATCTAATTTCCATTCATTCATAACAATGATGGGTCCTATATACGAAGCTACAAAAGATTGCTGTTATTATAGAGCCCGAATTTGTATGCGAAATGCAGGTTTCGTTTTACGCATTAAAAAGTATACATGTTAAGTGGTCCTTCACAGTGTGGTATTTGATAATGCATATTCCGGGGGAAAATGCTTCTTCTCCCTTTCAAGTATTAGGCCAAGGCCTGTTACGATCCTATAGAAAATTTTCCCTCCAGCGTTTCATAGGACGGCCCAGAGATCTTCGTCCTCTTGGTATATAATTATAAACAGCTTTGGGGATCCGATTTGAACTCATTCTTTCAAGATGGTGTTTCCAATTTAGTTGGTACTGTTTAATATATTCCAAAATTGGCGTAGTCTTCAATTCTTTTAAGATATCGGTGTTCCTTTTCCATTTGGTGTAATCCGCTGTTCTGCGCATGAATCTCATTTCACAAGCCGTTATTCTGCTTTCATGTTGTCTTTTTTGTGTCAACACTGGTCTAGCCAGTGTTACATAAACGTAATCTGGTGTTTTTTTGTACAAGGGATGGTTTCATAACTTGATTAATAATTCCCAAACTTTTATTATAACTAGTAATTTTTTTCAGGGATATCCTTTTCATTCCAGATAGAGAGATCCAATGCTTATTTCAGATTTTTAATGCAATATTTTACTCCTAAATGTGGGATTGAATTATAATTTTACCTTCAGGTAATTACTAGTACTTAAAAATTAATAAAGTCTCTGCAATCCATTGGATATAAGTAAAGTAAAGTAAAGTGATCCCACAACAGGCCTCAGGAGACCCTTGGGGTAGTAGGAGGTTAAGGCTCCCACTTTTTCTAGACAATCGGCACTTGATGTCAGCCCTGCGTGACGGCCGCCTTTACCCCCAGAACAGGCGTCTGGTACTCATTTCCGTTAGAGGCTGAGTCGACCCCAGGGCCATAGTGCCGCCAGAGGGTTTGGGTCAGATTAAAAATCCTGACCCCAACGGGACTTGAACCCTTGACCCTCCGGCTTGTAGCTCAGTGTCTTAGCCACTACGCTACGGCATGCCCCCCATTGGATATAAGCATAAGTGTATATTTACATTGTGAAAAAGGGGAATACCCGTGGGTCTTAAGAAATAATATTACAGTATTGCTAAAATAACATTTGATATGCTTAGTGAGGTATTAAATAAAAACCCTGGCTAACAATAGAATTTGTTAAATTAGCAAAACGCTCTCTGGTGATAGTGAAAAAACCGCAACCGAAGAGGATTTCACTGAAGAAGAACTGTGGTGTTTTTCACATGCACCTGTGATATCATGTGATGTAGAAAGGACATTTTCATTAAGTTATGTAGGTAGGAAATAACACTATGAGGTTTATTTTAATTTATGTTGAGTTGTTTCTGACTCACCTCATACTTCTTAACTCCCTCACAGAATGTGGTTTCTTCACTGCATTTGTGACATTCTCAATGCTGTATCATGTTCACAACTGACGTCCAACGGCCTCCTCTGCAGGATACTTGATACAGCATTGAGAATGTCACAAATGCAGTAAGAAACTCGAGTCTGCGAGGGAGTTAAAAGTATGAGGTGAGTAAAAAACAACTCAACATAAAAAAAGACATTTGCATTGTATAAATCCTTCTTCACTGACAAACGAAGGAGCTTCACACAAGAAAACCTCCCTTATCTACTGTAACAGCCAGGAATAAGCTAAGATTACCCACAAAGCAAATATGCTTCTTCTTCGTCAGGCTCTACGACTTCCAGTGGAATGTCTTGGCCTTCTCAACCAGTTTACGTCACTTCTTCCTGTCTTGTGCAGTAAATTTCAAATCAAAAATCCCCATCTCTCTCAAATCCTCAATTACGTCATCCTCCCATCGATCCTTGGGTCTTGTTCCCTGTGGCTTCCAATTCAAAATATCATTCGGCAATCTTCCCTTTGGCATTCTTAGTGTATGTCCAAACCATTGTAATCTTTTGGATTTCATGAAACTAACTATATTTTCTTTATTATTCTTGAGGTATAATTCGTCATTCCTTCTCAACCTCCAATTTCCATTTTCCTTTAACTAACTAACTAACTCCTGGCGCGACAGGCCTAGATGGCCCTTAGCCTACCAGCCGGCTGCTGGCCTAATATCCACATGTGTCAATCACAGAGGTAGATGATCATCAGCCAGTGTTGGGGTGACATGTGGTCAGCATGTCGAGTCCCCCAGCCGTTATAGCTGGTTTTCTCAACCTGGAGCCGCTACTTATTGTAGCTACCCAAATGCCTCACGATGCTGGGTGGGCACCGGTCCCGTACTGGCCGAAATGCTCCTGGCGCGACAGGCCTACAAGGCCCTTAGCCTACCAGCCGGCTGCTGGCCTCACATCCACATGTGTCAATCACAGAGGTAGATGATCAACAGCCAGTGTTGGGGTGACATGTGGTCAGCATGTCGAGTCCCCCAGCCGTTATAGCTGGTTTCCTCAACCTGGAGCTGCTACTTATTGTAGCTACCCAATTGCCTCACGATGCTGGGTGGGCACCGGTCCCATACTGGCCGAAATACCATGAGAAAATTTCTTCCCCCATGGAGACTCGAACCAGCGCAAGTCCCGTAGCTCTGCGCCAAGGCTTCCTACCTTAACCGCTCGGCTACGGCGCGGGACACTGGCCGAAATACCATGACAAAATTTCTTCCCCCATGGAGACTCGAACCAGCGCAAGTCCTGTAGCTCTGCGCCAAGGCTTCTTACCTTAACCGCTCGGCTACGGCGCGGGACCCATTTTCCTTTACTGGACCTAAAACTCTTCTAAATATTTTCCTCTCAAACGTTAATAGTCTTAATTTATCTGCTTCTTTTAGTACCCAGGTTTTGGCTCCATAACACATGATTGGTCTTATTATTGCTGTACATAATTTGAATTTAACATTTTTTTATATTAATTTGCTTTTGAAAGCAAATATGCTACTTGATTTTATTACAATGTGTTTTTGCATATTTAGTACTTTATTTTGTATACAAATCTGGGCTCTAGTTATGAGCCTGTAAGTTATCCTGATGCAGTCATTCCAAAAGTTGTCTATATTGACAGGGGTCAGATATCAACAAAACTAGCATTGTCAGTTTTCAAAAAAACACATTTGACGTATTAATAAATAGAATCTCTTTGGTGATAAAATATAATCCCAAATTAACAAGTAAAATATCTCCTTTAACTAGATATCATCCATGCAAGTATTATGCCGTGTGGCCTGTTACGGTCTCAAAGAGGAATTTTCCATGCAGCCTTTCTTGGACATCCCAGCGATCTTTTGCCTTGGGGGCAGTAGTGAAGTATGGCTTTTGGAATTCTATGAGACAGCATTCGTTGAAGATGGGCTTTCCAGTTGTTCTGGTAGTTTTGAATATGGTGAAGGAATGGGTTCTACATCCAACTCTTCCATAATTTCATTTCTTTTATGGTCCCACTTTGTGTAGCCTGCTATATGGCACATCTCAACTAGATATAAACAGCATATTGCTCATTATAGACTGAATAGAATTGATAAATGTGGGGTTGATCAACATATTTCTAATCAAGGTCACATTGACGAAAATAATCACAGGCTGGTTAGATCTGTCATTAATTTTAAATTCCTTGACAGTTTAGAAATTTACAAAAAACAAAGATGAAACTATGAATAACGACAGGGGCCCTATTCCAGTCAGCGCCCTCTTTTCCTTAATTAAAAGAGAAGAGGATTACATTTGTCACCACCGCTGTGGTCTCAAGGTACCATGCTGCCTTGTCATGAAGCAGGCCCAGGTTCGATTCCCAGTCAGGATACGCTCTTGGGCAAGGCTTTTCCTGACCCATAAGACAAATGTCAAGAAGCTTAGGGCCCAAAAAATCATCCTTCATCGGTGTGGAAAGCAACAGGAAGCTGCAAAGCATAAAAATGCTATGATTTCAGTGAAAGACCTGCCCATGGGCAGATTTAGTATAGATCAAATTTAAAATCAATCGCATTATGTAATGTAGTTAGTATTTTATCTGATTTTTAGTTAGTAACAAGTCTTGATAAAGCTATTGCAACGCATCCCCTCCCCTAACCTTTCATGGTGATTTTTAGAAAGATGAGGGGGTCTATCGAAAGACAAAAAAGTTTGGTGACCTCTGATCTAGAGGGTAGCATCCTATGTAGTGGATGCCTATCTTCCCATTTTCACAAAACTACAATTGCAAATGTGATATTAAATTAACGTACCCAAACAATAGTCGGTACAAGTGAAGAGAAAAATGTAATACTCTTGAAGCAAATTACAAAATATTAGAAGACTGGGCACTAACATTGCCTTACTTTTTTAGGAATTCACACCAATGAGGTATATTTATTTGGACTATTTAACTCATGCCCCAAATGGGAGTCAATGACCAATCACGTTTCAATGATTTCTGTTTTACAACCAATCAGAGTCGTATTTCACCAAATATTTATCAGTGTTATAATTACCATATTAAAGAAAGCTCCTCCTTACAATATTGCGTTCCTTTGGCAATAAATAGTATGATCTGGTTGCAGTGATAAACAAAAGAAGCAGTAGAAGCGTACCTATCGTTTCTCATTTGTTTTCAAACATCACCGTTTACATTAAATATATAAATATTTTAAAATAACTATAGTTAAATAATGATTTGTGAGTAAACAGCTTAATTTTATTCGTTAAATAGTCCTAACAAATGCCACTCTTGATTTCCAAATTCTCTAGATAAATTCACTCACTTCGTGAGTCGTGAATTTATCGATAATTTGGAAATCACTCGTGGCATTACTTATGATAACATTTATCGCTCACCTCATATTATTCTTTTTTAAAACTAGTTTCGTATTTATATATTAAATTTGGGAATTTTTAACATTATGAGGTTCAATTAATAATAATTAAATGAATCGTGATTTTTTCTTACCTCATACATCTATGTTTCTTTAAACACAGCACTGCAGTATCAGCTTGATTACAAATTTCTTCAAAAATACAACAGATAGCAGTTTGGGAAATGATTCATTCAAAATAACACCAGATGGCAGTTTGAAGAGGAATTCCTTCAAAAGAACACCAGATGGCAGTCTAGATAATTACCGGCAAAAAGGAGAAAAAAATTGAGTCGTGAAAACAGCTGACGATGACGACAAAGTGTCGCCGATACTGCAGTGCTGTGTTTAAAGAAACATAGATGTATGAGGTAAGAAAAAATCACGATTCATTTAATTAATACTAGTTTCGTAGCTTTACACTTAGTAATTTCATGACCACAGTTTTCTTAAAGAAATCAGTAATGGCACCAGGGGGGGGGCTGTCAAGTTTAACATCCCTATCTGAAGGGGAAAAGTACCACATGTCTTCAATATATGTACTACAGAGGAATTTGCAAATTAATGCAGGGATCTGGTGATTAAGAATTGTACACCACTAACCCCTCCCCCCAGCCACAAAATGAAAATTTTCAATCTAGGACATACCATCACTAGTTCTACAGAAATTTCTACTACTTACAATACCCATATATACTTACCTTCAAAATGTGTTTTACAAAGGAACACCGTTTTTGATGTATTTTCATTTCTTACTTGCTACATAACCACTTTCTATTCCCTGTATAATCTATATATAGTGGCGGCATAACAACCCATTATTGGACCTCAGCATCTCATTTGTTAGGAGTTTCTGGACCATGTTAATTTAGTTATGTCCATTTCCCCAAAGATGTCATGAACGGATGCAGCCAACATATTGACCGAATAAGACAACTAATGTGTTACTAGGATGAATAAGCCGGTAAATTTTGCCTAAATGCATCTTTATTCAGGCTTAAGGATACTTCATGAGCCTGAAAATCTTCAGATTTGGGACCCACGGCTTAAAGTTCCCCCCTGAGACTTTCTCCTTGGATTTTTCTTCCTAAAAAAATCCATCACCTCCAGCCTGGTTTGAACCCATGACCTTCAGGACCAGAGGCATCCCCTAGTGTGCTGTATAATCTCTATTTCCCTCAAATCACAGTTGATATTATCCCATCTCAGTCTTGGTCTACCAGCTGGGTGTTTCCATCTGGTTTCTACAAGTTTCCATGCCCCTCTACAATTCCCCATGTGTGGCACATGTCCTGTCCATTAGTCTACAAGACCTAATGATTATCACATCTGGTTTCCTATAAATACTGTGTAGCTCACTGTTTTGTCTTCTCCATTTGCTGACATGTTCAGAAATGTAAACACCAAAATTAACTGTAATGGCACAGAAATCCTGTTTTCTTGCTTAAATCCATCACAATTTTGAGAACCACAAATTACAAAATGGGCTGGGATTGCATTTCTTAAAACTCATGCCAGCGTGAATTGAAATCCCAACAGCTGAGCCATCACCATCCCAATTTTGTTGTATTTGTGACTTATAGATTTAACAAGACTAAATAACATTTTGTGCAAAATGATTGGTGAATCAACATGTGATTAAATTAAATGCTTCATACCTCGTCTTGTATCCAATACCTCGGGTACTGAAGATGAAGCTGCCAAGGATTTGAAACCGCGGTCTACTTAGAAGACTGGATATGCAGAGAGGTAAGAATCATTCAATCGAAATCAATAACATGTTAAAAGTTATGTAGGTAGAAAATAACACTATGAGGTTTATTTTAATATTGTTTAGTTGTTTCTTGACTCACCTCATACTTCTTAACTCCCTCGCAGACTCGAGTTTCTTCACTTCATTTCTGACATTCTCAATGCTGTATCACGTTCACAACTGATGTCCAACAGCCTCCTCTCCTGCAGATTGACCTCTGTGCCATCTGATGGATGACCGACGAACTAATAAATCAATCCCCTCTCCTTATCACTGGGTATTTCAAAATTCATAGTTATGTTTTTATTCTTGCATATGTAATTTTTTTCCTAAATTGTGAGTTCCTTCGGTTTTTTCAATTGTTTAAGTCTGCAGGAGAGAAGGCCGTTGGACATCAGTTGTGAATGTAATACAGCATTGAGAATGTCACAAATGAAATGAAGAAACTCGAGTCTGCGTGGGAGTTAAGAAGTGTGAGGCGAGTCAAGAAACAACTAAACAACATCATATTTAAAGAGAAAAATTATACGCTCAGACCGGGACCCCTGGTTTTCTAGTTCAAGTGCTCTACCATTTGAGCTACCTGAGCAAGTACCGATCTAAATGCAAATCTCTCTCTATATACATTGTACTATTTGCATTTAGATCGGTACTTGCTCAGGTAGCTCAAATGGTAGACCACTTGGACTAGAAAACCAGGGGTCCCGGTCGTATAATTTTTCTCTTTAAATATGATTTATCCATCATTGAGATGTATGAAATCAATAATAAAAACATCGAAAATAGCCGTAGTGGCATTTATAATGTAATTTATAATTCCCAAATATGTCTTCTTAATATAGGAGCCGCCATTTGCAAAGATAGAAGCAAAAGGCTTCAAAGCATTTGGTGGGCGGGAATTACAACGTATATAGAGAGAGATTTGCATTTAGATCGGTACTTGCTCAGGTAGCTCAAATGGTAGAGCACTTGGACTAGAAAACCAGGGGTCCCGGTCTGAGCGTATAATTTTTCTCTTTAAATATGATTTATCCATCACTGAGATGTATGAAATTAATAATAAAAACATTGAACTAAACAACATGTTAAAATTTGAGCACATTCTTAAAGGAATATGTTGGCATATGTGATGAATGCAGCCCCAATTAACTTATCAACTGGGAAAGGTTTTATAATGTATTAAAAGTTAAGATTGTAACATTGTACAAGATTTATGACTCTCTTGCCATTGTACCACTTACGTGTCTTGCAATCTTATCTATTAATGCATACAAATCCTTCCCCTTGTTTAATAGATTTCTTACTCTGGTTTTTATGAGAAAGGTAAAGGTGAGCTTCAAAACCACTTCCATAACATATCTTCAGCTGGCATCAAAATCTCATAATTAACCCATTGGCTTATACAGACGGCTCCCAGCCGGCTGATCAAGTGAAGCCCATTCTTACACAGACGGCTGTGAGCCGGATTGAGCAGTTGTAGCTTCTTCTTGGCGTTTTTCATCAGTTTAGTCAATAGATGGCATGACATGTTATATACCGTTGGAAAGCTGAGAGAACGATCTATTTAATGGTGTATAACATACTCTATTTCTCCCGATAGATCACGAGTTATAACATACTCTATTTCTCCCGATAGATCACGAGCTATAAGCAATTGTTTTTTGGTTATGCTTAATTTTCTTAAAATCAAACGGTAAATATGGGTGCAACTATATTGGAAAATATTAATAAGGCAATGGGTTGAATAATTGCAAAAAAATCAGGAGAAAGAAGAAACCTTATAACTGATTAATTTTAAGTCAAAATCCATTATATTTTAAAATAAGTTTTGTTTTTACATTTGTAATTCCAGAGATGCGAGTTCTTGGGCCTGAGACTAGAACAGACAAAAATTCACTATTCCTCCCTGATGGAGATGCAAGTTTTGTCCCTGCTGGAGATGCAAGTTTTGGATCTGAGTTTAACATCTGATGAAATGCAACATTTTAATTGTTAATAGATGACAGCAAAATCATCTTTGAGTTACGAGACTTTAACAGCACAAAGACGATGCCTTTGGTTATATCCTGATTTTATTCTTGAATGAAGTTACAAGTTTTTGATCACCTACCGACGATAGATTTAATGTAAGCAATTGATAAGAAATCACTGATAAAAGAGAAAAATATTGACCTGACCTGGGAATCGAACCCCAAATCTTGAGTTTTATATGAAGATGCTAGTTCAGCCTTACATCCCATCTAAGCACAAATTCTCCTCTTACCTTACTCTCTTGACCCCACGTCCAATGCAATGAATCATCATTCACAAACACACAATGAATGGCTTCTACATTAAGAAGACATGAAGGGACTCCACACAGCTATAGCATTATTTATTAAATTAATATTGAGAAGCTAAAGCTATTACTATGATAGAAATAAGTAATGTATACAACTAAACTATTGTAATTGATTATCTCTGAAATCATGGTGTCTTATTCTCCCACCTCCTTCTTGGTCTAATAATGGATATTTTCCTTCTGTTTTCCTACAAGCTTCCAAGTCATCTATCATTCTCCATTCATGCCACATGTCCTGCCCATAATAGTCTAAGAGACTCAACTATTATTATATCCGGTTTCCTATAAAGATTATTGTTGTGTACTATCTGCTCATCTCTGTTTGGTCCAAAAATTTTTCCTGAGAACTTTATTCTCGAATACAATAGTTTAATCACGTATATCAATTTATTCCAATCACAGTAATAGCTTTATCTTCTTAACATTAACATAATAAACAAGGAAATTCATTTAGTGCATTGGCTTATTAATATTTTCCTCCATTGTTGCACCCATATTTACCATTTAATTTTAAGAAGATTAGCTTCTCCGAAAAACAATGGCTTATAACTCGCGATCTATAGGGAGAAATTGATCTTGTTGTACACCATTGAATAGATCGTTCTCTCAGCTTCCAAACGGTATATAACATGTCATGCCATCTATTGACAAAACTAAAGAAACACTAAGAAGAAGCTACAGCTACTCAGTCCAGTTCACAGCCATGGGCTTAACTCGATCAGCCGGCTGGGAGCCGTCTGTTTAAGCCAATAGGTTAATATGTTATAGAAGTGATTTTGAGGGATTCTGAAAGCTGGCTCAATCGAAATGGGATTTTCTTTTGGTCTTCTTTGCTTCTAGTAAAACAGAAATGGAGATTCTGAAAGAGTATTTCACTTTAGACAGTTTCTGTAAGAATAGGATAGGGCACTAATCTACCAGAAAATCACATGTTGTGGCCCAGGAACTGGGTGATTTTTATTTTCAACTCTATCAGGGCAGTGCTGCCTGCAGCCCAACAAAAAATCAACATTATCTCTGTTCCAGAGACGACAAAGTCTTTTATTTCGATTATTTTTGTGTATTTTACTTTTAATTCACATCCTACTAAACAAGTCCACATGTTTCAGTTATCCATCTCCTTAAAAACGGATTATTTTTTTGAGAAAAAAAAAAAAGCCACCTACTGTCACTTTCTGATTACATGAAACATTTAAACCTGAACTCTGCTGGAAAAAAATATATGTTCAAAAGATCATGTCACTTAATGTTCAGGTAGCAAAGCAAGACTGTTGCAATCTCTTGCTTCTTGAGCTGTCGGTCGTTAAGGAGAGGCCAAGTGTAACTCTTCGTCATGTGGGGACGAAATATGCTTCTTCCACCCGCCTTCGACTGATGTTACAATGGCAGTGGCGATGGATTCTAAGTTTGCAGGCTCATACTTCCTAGAAGAGGAAGTTCTTAATTTCATCGTAGAGTACCAGTACAAGGGCACCACCTGTTCCTCTGAGGACGTTGGAGAAAGCGCCCTTGAAGAATGCAGCGCCACCTTCTGTCTTGTAGATGACTCCCCAGCAGTGGATTGTGCTCTTGTAGACAATATCTGCCTTCTTGCGGCCAGACTGCATCATCATTCGCCTACGTACTGTGTCGAAGGGATATGACACAATACCGGCAACTGTCGTCACCGTCTGCAACAAGAAAAATGAATTTTAACTTTTACACTAGCAGAAAATTTTGTTAGGTTGGTAATAAAATGATGCTAACGTATTTGTTTTACTGTCAATTGTCAACCTTAAGATTTATTGCCGACGTCATAAATCATGCTGAGCACGTGATTAAAGAATAAAATAAACAATGCAGCAAAACATTTCACTTCTGTAACAAGAAAAATAAATTTTAACTTTTACACTAGCAGAAAATTTTGTTAGGTTGGTAATAGAATGACGCTAACGTATTGATGTTTTACTGTCAATTGTCAACCTTAAAATTTATTGCCGCCGTCATAAATCATGCTGAGCACGTGATTAAAGAATAAAATAAACAATGCGGCAAAACATTTGACTTCTGGGATGCTACGAATGACCCGATAAGATAAAATTTAAGAAGTTTGTTTATTTAGCTAAGCTAAGAGCAACCTGATTTATGGCTTCAAAGGAAGGGGAAAGGAATGAACTTGCACGCCGGAAAGGAAAATAAGTGGCTTGAATACGTTTACAGCTACTTCTCTCCCCTACAACTCACGAAAATCTTCGTTGTTTTTAGCCCTATTTCGGAGTAGTGTTGCAACTTAACTTGTCAAGGGGTAATTATCTTTTTCGGACGAACTAACTAGTGTATTATATTTGAAAAGAAAAATATACGGCTAGACTGGGGTTCGAAACCAGGACCTTCGACTCTCCATGTCAATGCTCTTCCAAGTGAGCTACCTAGGCCTCCAATCTAAACGCGCATTTTTCTCTTCTACATACCCCAAATGCTACGAGCCGTTGCTACGATTTTTGCAAATGGCGGCTTCTTTATTAAGAAGACATTTTATTGGGAATATAAACATTACTTATAAAGCCAGTTGTGCTTCTTTCAATGTTAATATTATTCGTTTATAAACATCTTAATGATGGACAAATTATATTTGAAAAGAAAAATATACGTCTAGATCTTTGACTCTCCATGCCAATGCTCTTCCAACTGAGCTACCTATGCCTCCAATATAAAACGCGTATTTTTCTCTTCTACATAGAAGAGCATTGACATAGAGAGTCAAAGGTCCTGGATTCAAACACCAGTCTAGGCGAATATTTTTCTTTTCAAATATAATTTGTCCATCATTAAGATGTTTAAAAATGAATAATATTAACATTGAAAGAAGCACTACTGGCTTTATAAGTAATGTTTAAATTCCCAATAAAAAGTTTTTTTAAAAAGGAAGCCGCCATTTGCAAAAATCGTAGCAACGGCTCGTAGCATTTGAGGTTAGGGAGTTAACTATGTAGAAGAGAAAAATACGCGTTTCGATTGGAAAAGCATTGACATGGAGAGTCAAAGGTCCTGGGTTCAAACCACAGTCTAGGCGTATATTTTTCTTTTCAAATATAATTTGTCCATCATTAAGGTGTTTAAAACGAATAATATTAACGTAACTAGTGCATGTTGCACTCACTGAAGTTTGTCTGAATCGAAAGTTGACATTCCCACACATTATCTGGTTATTATGCAAACGAAATAATATTTTGCAACGTTTGCGGTTAGTCACGAGTTTTATCTGTTTCTATCTAAATAGTAATCATTTATATTATACACTAGCTAGTTACCCGGTGTGAGCTGCTATGCGTAAATAAAGAAAATGCGTTTTTATTTGAATAACCAAAAACAATAAAAATTACATTGTTATTCTCTGAAAGTAAAATGAGTAGATTGTATTAATAGTTCAACTTAATCCGAGCGGGAAAAGAATATTTCTAGCTTTTTCATTGCTAGAGTCAATTTTTATTTTCGAATTTCAGATAAACCCTCACTTTTAATGGTCGCATCTTTTGTGATTTTTTGGTAATATCTACCTCGGTTTATTTTAATAGTGCATACTGAGTTTCGTTGTGAAACATCGAAAATTGTAACCGCTAGAGCGATTATTAAGTTTTTGTTTCAGATACTCCTATACCTGATGGGTTTAACCTTTACACTGCTACGAACGGGTATATCCGTTGGCAAAGAAAATGCTTGCCGTGCTATGGGTGTGTATATCCATTCTCAACTCCAAACGCCTGCTAGTTATATAATACGTATTGCATTGCTTTCAAACTAAGCAGGCATATACTGCCATCTCCTAGGAACCTAAATAAACTTTTTCCATATTTCTCCCTGCATTGAGCAAGGAGGGTTTTAAAGGCTGGAAATATCTCAGCAGTGAAAGGGTTAAAGCAAAAACCTGTTTTCGTGACAATCTGTTGAGCGGTTTTGAAGGCCAAACAAAGAAACACACATATATACATATATTTAAATAAAGGAAAAGTGTTCCCACTACAGGCTTTAGGAAGCCCTTGGGGTAAAGTAAAGTGATCCCACGACAGGCCTCAGGAGGCCCTTGGGGTAGTAGGAGGTTAGGGCTCCCACCTTTTTCTAGACAATCGGCACTTGATGTCAGCCGGGTAGTCAGCCCTGCGTGACGGCCGCCTTTACCCCCAGAACAAGCATCTGGTACTCATTTCCGTTAGAAGCTGAGTCGACCCCAGGGCCATAGTGCCGCCAGAAAGTTTGGGTCAGTTTAAAAATCCTGACCCCACCGGGACTTGAACCCGCGACCTTCTGGCTTGTAGCGCAGTACCTTAACCACTACGCTACGGCGTGCAGCCCTTGGGGTAGTAGGAGGTTAAGGCTCCCACCTTTTCTAGACACTTTTTGTCAGCCCTGCGTAACGGCCGTCTTTACCCCCAGAATAAGCATCTGGTACTCATTTCCGTTAAAGGCTGAGTCGACCCCAGGGCCACTGTGCCGCCAGGTTTGGATCAGTTGAATAAAAAAAAGATTATTTTTTCTTGTTACACTTACAATAAAATTATAATTGACATGGTATGTACTTTTATGAAAATTCACGATGACTTGCATTTGTTGAAAACAATGGGACAACAGAAAGGAACTTACCTGGGCAATAGCCCATGAGATGAGGAACGGTGTGTTCTTGGGGTCGGGCAACATGCCCTTGGCTGTGTCGAAGAAGCCGAAGTATGCGGCACGGTAGATGATGATGCCCTGTACGGACACTCCGAAGCCTCTATAGAGCCCAACAAGTCCATCAGCCTTGTAGATCTTTGCAATGCAGTTGCCAAGGCCAGTGAACTCACGTTCTGCGCCAGGGCCACCTTTGCCTACGTCGGCGGCCAACCTGAAATGTCATTGACGTACGTGTCAAGTTCCCCTTAAATTGATTCACCGCCGATGTTGTTACAGCCACAAATGCATGTGAAATACAGTGTATTAACATTGGGAATCAAGACATCCACGTTTTTTAATAATTTTCTTGGCATAAACCCTTAAATTGGCAAAGCATTATTTTCTCGTGCCAGTTATTTAAATATTGCGGACCGCACTGAAAACAATATCATACACAACTATTTTTGTGTATTGTGTAATTCTACACACATCAGTAATTTACATTCGTCCATTTTCTTCTGTTTTACTAAAAATATCAAATAAAATAAACCAATTGATGTATACATTGCGAATTTAAGGGTTAACATAGCACCTTTAATTTTTTTTTCGGTCAATCCACAATTCACTGAATCAGGAAGGCTTCGTCGCTTCTGACTGTAGACATATTGTACCGTAATGTATAGCAAAATTAATCAAAATAACAGTAAGGTTCTATTGTCACCCCCCATTTAGACAGCGAATTTTCACTTCACTGCATTACCATTAGCCGAAGTATTGCAAAAATACTTTTAGTAAAGGTTTAGTTCTTGGACTGCTAAAAATACCAACTCAGTAGCTCTATCGAACCCGTAGGTTCATGGCCGCACGGGCATAAGCTCTCCATACATCCCTATCCTGAGCTGTTTTCCAATCATCCCCTGTATAATCTACTTCCCTCAAATCATGTTATTCTCCCACCTCATTCTTGGTCCAACTGGGCGTTTCCCCTCTGGTTTTCCTACAAGAAGCTTCCATTCACCATATTTGGCACATGTCCTGCCCATCGCAATCTACGAGACTTAACTGTTATTACATCTGATTTCCTATATTCATCATGTAAGTAGTTTTCTCCATTCACCTGTCCTAATATATTTTTGACCCAAACATTTCATAGAACTTTAATATGTTTCGCATCCACACAGATCTCACTTCCTGTAAAACTACTATATGCAAGAGTGATATATCTTTATTTCCCAGTAATATTTCATGCATTTTACCCAGTACAATTACGTTTGGGTGTAAACCAATTAATCACTTATTAAAGTATTTTTTATTAGATACAACTTTCCTCATTAGAGGATTGCCTAAGGACAAAGTGATATAGACAATTTTGGAATTGATGAAATACATTTTCTTAAAATTGAAATTGATCCTGTAATGGCAGCGATGGCAATTTTAGAAAGATACACCCTGTCCAAATCTAAGGAATTCCAAAATTTGGCTAAGAATCCTGGTATAGTACCTCTTACCCCGATCAACAATCCTGTGACAGTTATACATTAGATTAACGTGATGGCAAATCTTACCTTGTTCGGGCGAAGTCGAGGGGGTAGACAAAGCAGAGGGATGTTGCACCAGCAGCACCACCGGAAGCCAAGTTACCCATGAAGTAGCGCCAGAATTGTGTATGCTTGTCTACACCACCAAGGAAAACTTGCTTGTACTTGTCCTTGAATGCGAAGTTCAGAGCCTGGGTAGGGAAATATCTGATAACATTGGCTAGGTTTCCTCTCCAGTAACTCAGGAATCCTTGTTCTTTCGGGATTCGAATGAAGCAATCTACCATTCCTGTAAAATAACGCAGAATGTTGTTGCAAGAAAATGTTACACTTCTCCCCGCAAACACACGGAGCATGGTCTCGAGCTGTATCTAACACATGGCAAAGTACACATTGGACATTTATAGTTTTGTTTTATTGTAATTTTACTCCATGTACGAACATTGTTATCTTAGGATGCCTCTGTACTACATGGATAAACAAGGATAGTTATTAATACATTCTTTATAAATAAGGGGACCACTGTCGTTCCCCGCCTGAGCTGGAAGATTTTATATACACCACTGATTTCACAAATTAACTAGGTTATTTTTATTAGTGACGGAGTTAATCAAATTATCGAGGAAAACTATATTTAGCTTACTTGTGGACATAAGTTCTCCATACATCCCTATCCCGAGATGTTTTCCAATCATACACTGTATAATCTACTTCCCTCAAATCATAGTTATTCTCCTACCTCATTCCTGGTCTACCAACTGGGCGTTTTCCCTCTGGTTTTCCTACCAGAAGCTTCCATGCAACTCTTTCATCCCCCATACGCGCCACATGTCCTGCCTATCGCAGTTTACGAGACTTAACTGTTCTCATTATATCTGGCTTCCTATAAAGACCATATAGCTCACTGTTATGGAGTCTTCTCCATTCAGCTGTCTGTTCATCTCTGTTTGGTCCAAACATTTTCCTAAGAACTTTATTCTCAAATAGGACATGTTCCTAGAAACATGTAATGTTAGTGGGATCATTTTACCTTTTAAATTCAGATTATTTTCTGATCGTTTAGAATAACAAGATGATTGGACAAGTTCACTCTACAGAACAGAGCATTACATAAGGCAAAACAGGGTGTTTATACTGAACGTAGTTTGCGTGCCTCTCAACGTGCTGTACTTTAAACCCAGTTTTATAAATATTTACTACCACTGACACGTGAAAAGTAATTTAGCAAGTATCCCACAGCATATACTAGATGCCTACATTCAATTGAAATCATTTCAGACTTCAACTAAGATTATTTAATTCAAATGTGAAATCGATTTTATTATACGACTGTGAAACTGGGAAGTTACAAAACAAATTGGAAATAAATTGCAAATCTTTGTAAATCGATGCCCGAGAAATAATTAGGTATACGAGGTGTGATCAATAAGTTTCCGGAATGGCTTCAAAACAATTATGCCATTGAGGAGTTTTTAATTTTCACCCAGACTGTACACTCAGAATTTCCTTGTGATGAATTTGAGGGGTCGCGCGACCTTCTCTGACCTTGCAGTATGCTGGTAGAAGCTCTGAAGTGAAGACGTGTTTTTGTGCGTGCGGCGATTTCTCTGTGTAGCAACAATGCGAGATTACGAGGAACAAAGAACATGCATCAAATTTTGCTTTAAACTTGGTAAAACTGCAACAGAAACATATCAAATGTTAAGAACAGCTTATGGGGAGGAAGCAATGGGCAAATCTCAAGCATTTGAGTGGTTTTCGAAATTTAAAAGGGGCGTGACATCGGTTAAGGATGAAAATCGTCTGGGACGACCAACTTCCAGCAAAACCAATACAAATATCGATTGAGTGAGGGAAATGGTATTAAATGATAGGCGCATTACAATACGAGAACTGTCTGATGCACTAGCACTCTCGTTTGGAAGTGTTCAAAGCATTTTGAAAGACGATTTGAACATGCGAATGGAGGACTGGTGACTGGTTCCTGCATCACGACAATGCGCCCGCGCACAAAGCAATTTCTGTCCGCCAGTTTTTGGACAAAAATAGGATGAGCACTGTTCCCCATCCAGCCTATTCTCCAGATCTGGCTCCAGCAGACTTTTTCCTGTTCCCACGGCTAAAAATTCGGCTCCGAGGACATCGTTTTGAGGACATTGATGTCATCCAGCGCGAATCGCAGAAGGCATTGGACACATTTAAAGAAGACGACTTCCAGAAGTGCTTCCAGCATTGGCAGAAGCGCTGGGACAAGTGTATCAACTCCCCAAGGTGACTACTTCGAGGGTGACAGTGCTGAATAGAAACTTTGAAGTGTTGTGTTGTGTTTATGGCCTCATTCCGGAAACTTATTGATCACACCTCGTATATGGTGGTCAGATATTATTATAAAGAACTTTGCAGAAGAACGAATCAAAATTAAATCTGTAAAGAAATTAAATTTAGAAAATGGAAATGGGTTTGACATGTGTTAAGGTCGAGAGAATGATATCACAAAAATGTAATTTGGTTGGAACCCTCAAGGATTGACAAGGCAAAGAGTAAGACCATCAGGGACGAAGTTGAATAGGCGGGGATGAGTTGGAATGAAATTATAGTCTCTCTGGTTTAACTTTAAGAGAAATTTGTAGAATGAGGCAACTGTATTTGCCTCTCTCACTCGCACCAGTGTTTTCGGTATTTCTTCACCAGATGTTAATAGAGGTAAGGGGGAAGAGGAAAACTAACAGCGTGTGTTCTTTCTTTTGTATCTGGACTAAAGCGGTCAACGATCTACCCTTATATCTCGTTCTCTCTGCCAAGTTAAATCATATTTGAAAAGAAAAATATACGCCTAGACTGGGGTTTGAACCCAGGACCTTTGACTCTCTATGTTAATGCTCTTGCATCTGAGCTACATATGCCACCAATCTAAATGCGTATTTTTCTCATACATAGTTAATTCCCTAACCCCAAATGCTACGAGCCGTTGCTACGATTTTTGCAAATGGCGGCTTCTTTATTAAGAAGACTTCTTATTGGGAATTTAAACTTAACACTTGATATCTGTAAAGTCCAACATCTCTAAAAATATTAAATTGAAAATATCTAAACCGTTGTTCTCCCAGTTATATTACATGGATGCGAAACGTTGACTCTCACTTTAAGGGAGGAAAAACATTACGAGTATTTGAGAATAATGGTCTTAGGAAAATTTTTGGACTAACGAGAGATGTAGACAGGTGAATGGAGAAGACTGCATAGCACTGAACTTACTTACTCACTGGCACTATCGAACCCGTAGGTTTATGGCCGCGCGGACATGAACCCGTAGGTTCATGGCCGCGCGGACATAAGCTCCCCATACATCCCTATCCCGAGCTAATGCTTTCCAATCATTCCCTGTATAATGTACTTCCCTCAAATCATAGTTAATGTTGTTCTCCCACCTCATTCTTGGTCTACCAACAGGGCGTTTTCCTTCTGGCTTTCCTACAAGAAGTTTCCATGCACGTCTTTCATTCCCCATACGCACATGTCCTGCCCATCGCAGTCTACGAGACTTAACTGTTCTTATTATATCTGGCTTCCTATAAAGACCATGTCATAGCACTGAACTACATAATCTTAATGCGAAACCAGATATAATAAAACCAGTTAAGTCTCGTAGACTGCGACGGGCAGGACACGTGGCACGAATGGGGGAATGAAAGTGGCATAAAACTTCTTGTATGAAAACTAGAGGGAAAACTGCCCAGTTTATAGATCAGGAATGAGGTGGGAGAATAACATTAACCATGATTTGAAGGAAGAAGAATATTCAGGGATGATCGGAAAATAGGACAGAAGACATTCTCATGGAATTTTGGCCAGTATGGGACCGGTGCCCACCCAGCATCGTGAGGCATTTGGGTAGCTACGATAAGTAGCGACTCCAGGTTGAGAAGACCAGGTATAACGGTTGGGGAACGACGCGCTGACCACATACCCCTACACTGGCTAGATGATCGTCTACCTATGTGATCAACACATGCGGATGTGAGGCCAGCGGCCGGATGGTAGGCCAAGGTCTTCTAGGCCTGTCGCGCTTGGAGTTTATAAGTATGTATCACGAGCTTATGTCCGCGCGGTCATGAACCTACGGGTTCAATAGTTAATATGAAATGCATTATGTTGAGTACTTTTATTATCTACTAAAATGCACTATTAAACGATCCTTCAGTAAAAAAAAGTATCAAATTCAGAAGACTGGCTTCAACACAATATGATGTGGGGATTTCCCGTTAGTCATCTGGTTAATTCTAGGAACGAAGTTTCACAATCTCTAGCAGTGACAGGAAACGGCTGATACAAAAGCTGGGATAGCTCATTTGCTGCAACAATGGCATAACTCAAAAATTGTCGATTTTGAGTTATTGGCACTACATGAAAGACAAAACTGAGTTCTATATTCAGGAAGAACGACATAAGCTACTATATACAAAGAGTTGGTATAGTAATTTGATATTTATGACAAATACAGGCAAAGGTATATGGATTTCAAACCTTTAAATGCTTCTCCTGAAAAACTATGTTTTTTGAGTTATGACGTTGTTGCAGCAAATGAGCGATATGCTCGAAGACTGACACGGACTGTCATATTCAACTTTTCTTCGTTTCGTCACGTGTACGTTTAAACTAAACTCCATGATGGGACAGTCCTACGGGTCGGACTGCTGACGTCACATCCATGGGATAAAGTTATAGTTATATGACTAGTACTAGTAAAAATGTATGGGAATAGACCTAGAAAGTTGGTCAATCACAGATGTGAATGTTTGGTAGTTGTTTCAGCCAAACAAATAGTAAACCATACAAAAGTTAAAGGAATAGATACAAAATAGATCATAGGTGTGATATGGTCAACATGTCGCGTCTGCTACTTATTGTATCTACCCAAATTCCTCACGATGAGTGGGCACCGGTTGCAAAGTGGGCGAAATTCTAATTTTCAATAATTTATAGACGCTGTAAGATCTTAAGGTCACATCACGCCTACATTTTTTAACGATATTCTATTCAGTCCCAGAGCAGGATTTGTACTGCAATCATAGCATTTTCACGATATGCTTTGCAGCTTTACTAGGGACATCTTACATATGAGGACAAGGATGACTAAGAGGAAGAAGAAAGTTCAGATGATGATTTTCAGGATGTTGAGATCAGAATGTCCACCGCTGTGGTCTCGAGGTAGCGTGCTGCCTAGTCACGCAGCGGGCCCGGGTTCGATCCCCGGTCAGGGCAGTTTTTCTGGGTGAGGTTTTTATCGGGGTTTTTACTCGCCTGTAAGACAAATGTCAGGAAAACTTTAAGGTCCAAAACGGTCCCCGAAATCATATGACCATCATCATTCTTCACCGGTGTGGAAAGCAACGGGAAGCTACCACACCTACAATTCCCTAGTAAAGCTACAAGCATAGCATGAAAATGCTATGATTGCAGTGAAGGACCTGCCTTCGGGCAGAATTACTATGGATGGAGATCAGAATGGTTTTATAAAAACACACACACACACACACACACACACATATATATATATATATCTGGTTTTACAATCATTAATAAAAATGTTAATGTAATTTTTTAAATTCCTTAAAAATTAAGGTGTCTTACAGCCCCTAAAATACAGCAAATTAGGTTGGTAGATACCTTGATTTTAACCGGGGACCTTCCAATGAGTCTCATACGCTACTGCTTCAGCTATCTCGTCCGGTTTTTACCTCCAAGTCGTCACAAATTACTAAACATCTTTCTTCAGGTCTCAGGACTCTCAAATTCCGACCACTTCCCGGGTTTCCTCAATCGTCAGGGCAAATGCTGGGTTGGAAATTCATTAACAAGGCTCATTCTATAATATTCAAGCCGGAACCTCCTGAATACGAGTCCCAAACGCTACCGCTTTATTTAACTCGCTCGGTGATATAAGATGTTATTGATGAAGATAGAAATTTGAAGCAATCTTGGTGAATGTCAGGTTTTCATCAGGGACAAGCCAACATCAAGACGAAATACACCATTCACACACATCTATAATAAAACGTGGAGAAAATGATAATTATGATGGCCCGATGTTCTACCTTATTGTCTTATTATCGAAGAAAAATAAAGAAACTTGTCCCGACCGGGAATCTGTTTACGAGGCAGCGACGCTACCCGTAGACCACAGCGGTGGACCGCTATGAGAACTTAACATCCGAATTATTTGAAAAGTTAGTTAGTCTGAATTAAATACAGTAAAATATCCTTATTCGTGGTGATGGTCCGCAAATATGGAATGGTAATGTGTATGGGTGCATAGGGGATACGTTCCAAGGTTACAGAATAAAATAAAAATTATCGTAAGTAATGCCACGAGTGATTTCCAATTTATCTAGAGAATTTGGAAATCAAGAGTGACATTTGTTAGGACTATTTAACGAATAAAATTAAGCTGTTTACTCACAAATCATTGTTTAACTATAGTTATTTTAAAATATTTATATATTTAATGTAAACGGCGATGTTTGAAAACAAATCAAATGTGAGGTTATGTTCATTCACTGCTGCTTGATCATATTTACTGCAAAATAAGATCGCAATATTGTAAGAGTGCACCCAAGTGAAGAAATAATGAAACACATCAAACTATATATCATAATCAACATTACGGGTTATTCATTTATTTTTTTAGTAAACAACTCCGTAAAATCAAGGAATATTTTCATTATTTGCTATATTCAATGTATTTGTTAGAGAAAAATGGTTGACGTGTTCAGAGCATTAAAAAGGAGGAGCTTTCTTTATCACAAAAGCAGGAGCTGATAAAGAGAAATCGATAAAGAGCGAGGTGAAACACGACTATCATTGGTTGTAGAACAACATTCATTGAAACGTGGTCATTGACTAGCATTTGTGACGTGAGTTCTTCTTCTTAAACTTAATTTGTAGGATTTTCATCCTGTTTATTTCCAAAAACACTCCTCGGAGGAAGACGTATTGGATGTACATTCACTGTCTATCCATCTCTTGGCTGGTCTTCCTCTTGTTCTTCTCCCGTCCATTGGCCTATTTTAAACCAAGACATAACATTCCAAGTAGCAATTCTTAATATGTTTTTCTATTTCCAAATCGTAGACCTTTTCCTACCGTTTGTCGTATTTTGTGTCCGTCTTTTTTCCGAGGCTTGATCCTTGGGACTGCGAGCAATGTATAGTCAAAATAAAATAGATTAATGAGAGATTTTGAACAATTCATATTCATTATTACTTTCAAGTCTAGGGAACAACTTAAAGAACTTGAGTAATGTTTTCCTGTTTTGCCGCTTTTAAAAAGCTTTCAATTAAGATTGATATTCAGCTGTGAAATCTGCGATAGAATTCCTTATTTTGTCTTCGGATTTCTTGATTCATTAACACTGAAACAGCGTGATATAGACGCAAAGACTCGCCAACGCGTATAAACTGTCAAACATTTCTATTTTCTCTTTAAGGGGCAACACTATTTTTTTCTTTCCTTTTACTCGACATTATAAACTGGGAACAAAGCACAAGTGACGTGTTATTCAATCAAAATTATTGCAACGAATGGCAAGTTGAAACAATACACCGATCGTGACGATGGAGGCATTAATCGAAGTACATATCGGCAGGTGAAATATAACAACAGCTTTTAACAATGAAATTTTGGGTTGACAATAAGGTTTGTTTTGTTTTGATATTCGTCTATTTGGTTTAATCATTATTCGTAAAAGCCGCCTTAGCACCTGCCTGCAGAAGAGAGAAAAAAAAAACTGCTGATGGTCAATAAAGGACGCTAACCCTGATAAATATTTGAGAATAAAGTTCTTAGGAAAATTTCTGGACCAAAGAGAGATGAACAAACAGGAGAATGGAGAAGACTACATAACAATGAACTACATGGTCTTTATAGGAAGCCAGATATAATAAGAACAGTTAAGTCTCGTAGACTGCGATGGGCAGGACATGTTGCACGTATGGGGAATGAAAGACTTGCATGGAAGCTTCTTGTAGGAAAGTCAGAGGGAAAACGCCCAGTTGGTAGACCAAGAATGAGGTGGGAGAATAACATTAACTATGATTTGAGGGAAGTAGATTATACAGGGAATGATTGGAAAGCATTAGATCAGGATAGGGATGTATGGAGAGCGTATGTCCGCGCGGCCATGAACCTACGGGTTCGATAGTGCCAGTGAGTAAGTAAGTAACCCTGATAAATACCGACTGAATCCGCGAATAGGGGGCTTTTACTATAATATAAATGAGAGATGAAGCATTTAGACTGAGAAGTAAAAAGGAAATAAAAATATATACAGACATTCATAGTGATATTAGAAAATGAAGATTAAAATTGTATGGCCATATTAAACGAATGAACTCAAATAGGCTTACAAAACAGATAATGGAATTCTACGAAAACAGAAGTAAAGCTCCAGTGGATACTATGAAGTGGATTGATGAAGTCAAAAAGGACTTAAAATTGGCAGGAATTACTAAAGAACAATACAGAGAACATTCAAAAATAAAATTAGAAAAGAAACCAAGATAAAAATGTATAATGTTATGGCGGTTCCCACAATATTGTATGGATGTGAAACTTGGGCTCCAGTGGAAAAAAAAAAACAGAAGGATAGAATACAGACGGCGGAGATGAGGTTCCTAAGACAGGTAAAAGGATGTACAAGACTCGATAGAATAAGAAATGAGGATATAAGAGAAGAATTGAAAGGACAGCCTTTATTGGATAAGGTCACGAATTAGACAGAAATGGATTGATCATATGGATGGAATGAGTAAGGAGAGATATCCATTGTTAGCAAGAAATTATCAATCAAGAGGAAGACGTGATGTTGGAAGACCTAGAAGACGTTGGGCTGATGCATTATCAAGTCGGAACGGGCAATTGCCTAATCCCTGGAGGATGATGAATTAATAAGGAAGATATTCCAAACAGAGATATATTTAGAATTAAGGTGAATAAGTGGCAAGTTGACCAAGAGGACAAACCGAAGAAAAAAACTGGAACAACTTGGGCAGATGATAGAAAACAAGCTCATAGCAAAAGAATGAAAGAAATCTGTGCTCAAAGGAAACGCCTCTAAGTACTTTGCGTAGTCCTACATGGGCTCATCCGCAATTAAAAACATAAATAAATGAGGATATAACAATTTATAAAGATTTGATTATGGCTCCAAAATATGCACAACATCGCCTGCTGTTCTTTAAATTGACACCAGAGTTTATGTTGTGGGGATTGCTTTCAGAGTTACCTGTCATATTTGTATTTATTTTTCGTGTATATGTTATTATACCGGTATGTAATTTACTTTTGTGTGAACCGCCATATTTTATGTTCACTCCCATTTTTTACCTGAATTCCATAACCTTAAAGAATGCTTCCAACCACTACATAATTCAACATACAGCTGTCTCGTTTGTAACGCCTAAATGTATTCCCAACCACAAATATATTCTTCCACTCCATTTTTAAGCATTGATTTAGTACTGGTTTTCTCAAACCTCGTAAATTACTCTATGTTATGCATTTTCCATTTCTTTGCTTCCTTTCCCCCTTTAGCCATATTTTCAAAATTGAATTCTCATATCCATTCTTTAAAAACCAGGAATATTTGCAAATGACACTAATAAACGAAAAGGATTTCTGTATAAAAGAACTCATGGTGTGACAGGCCAAAATGGCCCTTGGCCTACCAACCAAATGTGTTAACTGGAGCTATCATAGGGGCGGCATGTGGTCCGGGTGAATGTATTAATGTAGTTATATATATATATATATATATATATATATATATATATATATATATATTATACCCCAGACATCCGCGTGAGAACACGGCTAATTTATTTACGCTTGTTTACCTACAGATGTCGAGTAGTGAAACGTGGTTAGCACATCGCCTCAATATAGGCAACTAAGGTATTACTTGGATGTATATTCAACAACACGTTTTCAACATTTATCGGCTCATCACAATTTAGGAAGAAGATCACAAGACTCTTCTTTACTTTTGATACCACAACACAGGACATGTCTATACTCTGTATCTATGACTAGAGCATGGAACTCACTTCCCAGCCATGTCAGGGACTGTCAATCGCTATCATTATTTAAATCCAAATTAGCTGATATCTTAAGTTCGACACAATGAAAACATTAACTGCCTGACAACTATATAGAGCATTCCATTAATAATCATCTAGGAAGCTACTTACTTTATTTTATATCATTTTAATTTTATTATATTCTATGTTTTTGTTAGCATTAGCTAGTATTAGATCACATCATCTTTGTATTTTGTTTAGTCTGTATTTTAATATCTTAAAATTGTAATAAGTATGTAATTTTTTTATAATTTTACTATTCGCTGGTTGAGTGGAAGAGAAGGCCTTATGGCCTTAACTCTGCCAGCTAAAATAAATCATTATTATTATTATTATTATTATTATAAGATCGATTAAATTTTACTTAGGCCGTTTTATTTATGTTTTGCGGTTCTTTTACGACACTGGACATCTCCAGACTCGGGACACACGACTTGAAGTCTCTGTCGGAGGGCTTGTCCCTTGATTTTTTCAACCCTAAAAATCATCAATCCCTGACTGGTTTGAACCCGCGACCTTCGTGACCAGAGGCAAGGAACACAACCAATAGACCACCGCGAACGACAGCATGTCAGGTTCATCGGGTTGTAACTTTTCTCAACCTGTCCACAATTTTCCTGACGTCTACAATATTATGATCATGACCTATGACTGCTTCAACTGTTCTTTCAACTGTAATTTACTCCACTTTCTCTTTTGAAAATTAACTTTAGTAAATGCAGTTTACACAACTTAATGGTATTAATAAGCTGTTAGTTTATGCTGATGATGTAGTACTATTGGGCGATAGCGAGGAGATACTAAAGGACAACACGCACACACTATTGAGTAATACTAAGAAATTGGGACTGGAAGTAAATATCAAAACTAAATATATGGTCACACATAAGGAAAATTTTGAGGAAGTGGCTGAATTCAAATGCCTAGGAACAATAATCACAAAGAGGAATGAGATTCACAAAGAAATTAAACATAGGCTCAATTCTGGAAATGCGTGCTATTATGCATTACAGGGATTTTTGACTTCCCAACTACTTTCAAAAAACGTTAAACTGAAAATATATAAAACTGTTATTCTACCAGTTATATTATATGGGTGCGAAACATGGACTCTTACTTTAAGGGAGGAAAGGAGATTACGAGTATTTGAGAATAAAGTACTTAGGAAAATGTTTGGACCAAAGAGAGATGAACAGGCAGGTGAATGGAAAAGATTGAGTAACAGTGAATTACATGGTGTTTATAGGAAGCCAGATATAATGAGAAGTTACTGCGATGGGCAGGACATGTGCCACGAACGGGGAATGAAAGACGTGCATGCAAGCTTCTTGTAGGAAAACCAGAGGGGGAAAACGCCCAGTTGGTAGACCAAGAATGAGGTGGGAGGATAACATTAACTATGATTTGAGGGAAGTAGATTATACAGGGGATGATTGGAAAACATTGGCTCAGGATAGGGATGTATGGAGAGGTTATGTCCGTGCAGCCATGAACCTACGGGTTCGATAGTGCCAGCAAGTTAGTTAAATGCAGTTTACACAAGTTTAATTAGAAAATCACAACTGTCTTGTTAAAATTAACAAACATACAAAACACATTAATAACTTTGACTTAACAAACAAAGGCTTCCATGGTTTTACTAAGAAACTCTCTATTGAAAATAGCTTCTAGATAAACTCCTACGATGCTTGCATTCTTTTTAAACATCTTATTTTGACTATTTAACTCATGCCCCAAACGGGAGTCAATGACCAATCACATTTCAATGATTTCTGTTTTACAACCAATCAGAGTCGAGTTTCACGAAATATTTATCAGTGTTATATTTACCATATTAAAGAAAGCTCCTCCTTTTTAATGTTCTGAACAGGTCTGACCATTATTTTCCAGTGACTGAGCCTGTGAGAAATACGGCTACCAGATTGTATATATAGTGCATGAATGTCAACACATAGCGCGCGCGGGAGTTAATATAAAAACATTTGTAGCAATTGATTATACCACAAAAAAAGAAAAAAAACATTGTCTGCACTTCATTAAATGTATTTTTTCCCAGGTAACAACCCAGAAAAAATATAATTGACATATTTACATCATATGACATCAGAAATAAATTAATATACTTTTTGAAGTGTTTCATTTTTTTTCCACTAGAGAGCATTCTTACAATATTGCGTTCCTTTAGCAATAAATAGTATGATGTGGTTGCAGTGATAAACAAAAGAAGCAGATGAAGCGTACCAATGGTTTCTCATTTGTTTTCAAACATCGCCGTTTACATTAAATATATAAATATTTTAAAATAACTATATTTAAATAATGATTTGTGAGTAAATAGCTTAATTTTATTCGTTAAATAGTCCTAACAAATGCCACTCTTGATTTTAAAATTATCTAGATAAATTCACTCCTTACTTCGCGAGTCGTGAATTTATCGATAATTTGGAAATCACTCGTGGCATTACTTATGATTAATTTTGTCTGCATCTGTACTAACGAATCTTATTTTGCTTGCAATTAGCATAAACTGCCGGATATTGTGATGCGAGTTTCGCAAAACTAATGGAGCAGCCACTTCCTTAATGGGAAGACCTATATTCTGCAGCTTCCTTTACTTTATTTGCATTGTAGAAATAAATATATGAAACCAGTTAAATTTCTTAGTCTGCAGTAAGGATTTGTGGTAGGAAGGGGAAATCCAGAATAGGTAGGCAAAAAAATGACGAGGAAAAATGATAACTAGCAACGATGGAAAATCGTTTCGATTGGGACGTATGGAGAGTTCATGTTGCAGAGGCTATGAAATACGGGGAGATTCTGATTTTAGAGTCAATATGGCTTTCAACAAGTTTAAAGAAAAATATTTCGTTTCACACATGGATACTTCTATTGTCTGGATCCTGTCTAAAAGGGGGGAGAATCGGTTGGCCTTGAGGGGTTGTGGTCTCCGCCATCAGGGCAGTTTCCAATATACGAGGCTGGTGACGTAGTGAATGGCAGGTATACATCACTGAACACTGTTGCCAGACTTCCCGCTCCCTTCCCAAGTTCATAAAAATACACACTGGAGAGCACAGATTTTTGGTTTGAAGTATTGTATGTCTAAACCATTTCACAGATTCGAACATAATTACAATTTAAGTTATATTTAGACGCATAAATTCACGAGAAACTTCATTATGACCTATATATAATTTATCTTAAAATGCCAATTAAATTAACGTCATTTTGCTTTATTTTGCAATTTCGCTTAAATAGCTCACTACAAAGATTTGTCAAGTATGAGGTCTTCTTCTTCCGTCCAAGTATTAGGCCAAGGCCTGTCTGTTACGATCCTATAGAAAATTTTCCCTCCAGCGTTTTATAGGACGGCCCAGTGATCTTCGTCCTTTTGGTATATAATTATAAACAGCTTTCGGGATCAGATTTGAACTCATTCTTTCAAGATGGTGTTTCCAATTTAGTTGGTACTGTTTAATATATTCCAAAATTGTCGTCTTTCAATTCTTTTAAGATATCGGTGTTCCTTTTCCGATACCATCTGGTGTAACCCGCTGTTCTGCGCATGAATTTTGCTTTTTAGTGCATGGAATGTACAGGGGATTAACTATAAAGATGATCAAGTATGAGGTATTCCATTTAAGTATTTTCTATTTTCATTTTAACATCTAAGGAAGATGAAAATAAATTCATGTTATAATTCTGTGCTAGGCCTAAATATATTTAATTTTATTGTGGTGGTAATGGAATTTAAAATTCACCAGTATACCAGGAAAATAATCCAATATTCGGCCGGACATCCTAAATGCGAATCATTATTTTTTAACTTAATACATATAATTGCTTATAACATTACAAATATTAATTGTATTGTATTTATAACATGTAATCGTTTATGTATATTGTAATTTAGATGTAAGACTATTTTTTTAAACCTGGTTGAGTGGTAGACAAAGCCGTAAGGCCTTAACTCTGCCAGGTAAAATAAAGCTATTATTATTATATTCAGAGCTAAGATATGTTATAAAGACATGGCTAAATATGTAGGTACATATGGACTAAAACTTTTTTAGAAATAGTTCAATATTTTTCTGGTAGGCACTAAAATAAACTTACTTTACAGTTTATTGACACTGCTTTATTCGGAAAATGTTAGAATGGGCATAAAACACTTATTTTCAAAATTCCATAAATTAGAAAACCCCGTGTTTAAATAATAAAGGTACTAGTAAAATTCATTAAAAAAGTACATCCTCACAAGAATAATCGAAACACGAAACATGAAATATATTTAAAATAAAACTTTCAATTGTGTAAAGATATGTAATGTTTTGTGCATTACAGGGACTCTCGTCCCAATTTCTCCCGAAAAACAAACTGAAAATATATAAAATAGTTACTCTCCCACTTATTTAGATGCGAAATATGGACTCTTACTTTATGCGAAAAAAAAAGATTACGATTATTTGATAATAAAATCTTTTAGGAAAATTTATGGACCAAGAGATGAACAGATACGATCTTTATGGGAAACCAGATGTAATAAGAACAGTCAAGTCTCGTATACTGCGATGGACAGGGCATGTGAATCGAACGAGAATGAAAGAGGGTAATTTAAACTCCCTGTATGAAAACCAGAGGGAAGGCGCCCAGTTGGTAATCCAAGAATTAAGTGGGATATCTATCGAGTGGGAATAATTGAGTGTGACCCTGGTTGGGCTGCTACAACATCCCGCGGGTTCCAAGCATTGCCTTTTAACTAACTCACTGGCACTATCGAACCCGTAGGTTCATAGCCGCGCGGACATAAGCTCTCCATACATCCCTATCCTGAGTTAATGTTTTCCAATCATTCCCTGTATAATCTACTTCCCTCAAATTATAGTTAATATTTTTCCACTTGGTTCTTGGCCTGCCTTCTGTGCGCTTTCTTTCTAGTTTTTCTAAAAGGGGTTTCTTTGCTCTTTTTTTATTCCCCATTCGTGTCATATGTCCTGCCCATCGCAGTCTACCAAGCATTGCCTTTTAGCCCTGCTAATTTTGAAAAAAAAAAAGGAAAGGGCCGAAAGAGTAAATGAAAGTGCGAATGAGGTGGGAGAATAATATTAACTATGATTTGAGGGAAGTAGATTATACAGGGAATGATTGAAAACATTAGCTAAGGTAGGTATGTATTAGGCTCAATTCTGGAAATGCGTGCTATTATGCATTGCAGAGACTTTTGATGTCCCAACTCCTTTCAAAAAACGTTAAGCTGAAAATATATAAAACTATTATTCTACCAGTTATATTATATGGGTGCGAAACATGGACTCTTACTTTAAGGGAGGAAAGGAGATTACGAGTATTTGAGAATAAAGTTCTTAGGAAAATTTTTGGACCAAAGAGAGATGAACAGACAGGTGAATGGAGAAGACTACATAACAATGAACTACATGGTCTTTATAGGAAGCCAGATATAATAAGAACAGTTAAGTCTCGTAGACTGCGATGGGCAGGACATGTTGCGCGTATGGGGAATGAAAGACGTGCATGGAAACTTCTTGTAGGAAAGCCAGAAGGAAAACGCCCAGTTGGTAGACCAAGAATGAGGTGGGAGAACAACATTAACTATGATTTGAGGGAAGTAGATTATACAGGAAATGATTGGAAAGCATTAGCTCAGGATAGGGATGTATGGAGAGCTTATGTCCGCGCGGCCATGAACCTACGGGTTCGATAGTGCCAGTGAGTAAGTAAGTAAGGTAGGTATGTATGGAGGTCATGTCTGCGCGGCCATGAACCTACACGGTTGATAGTTGCAGGAAGTACTTTTCTAAACAGGATGGAACAAAGGAAACTTGCTTATGCGATTAACTTCTGAACATTAATAAATAAAGTGTAAGAGTGAACAAAAGGTTAAAATAAGCAAGGTCTGTGTTAATCAGTAGAAGCTCATTTTCATGCCATCTCACTTTCCCTACCCCTACAGGGTACATTACCATTCTGATCAAGCTTTGTTTGATAGGTATCGTCGGACCAACGGATCTGTGCCCCTTAAGCGCTGCAGTCGTTCTTTGAAAAGTTGACGCCTATTCTCACACCATTCCTTTCCGCCACGTCAAACAGCAGCCACGATAATTTGAGTACGGACGTTACCAAACTTTCCCTAAACAATTCCATCCATCCTAACTTACTGGCACTATCGAACCCGTAGGTTCATGGCCGCGCGGACACAAGATCTCCATACATCACTATCCCGAGCCAATGTTTTCCAATAATGCCCTGTATAATCTACCTCCCTCAAATCACAGTTAATGTTATTCTCCCACCTCATTCTTTGTCTACCAACTGGGCGTTCCCCCCTGGTTTTCCTATAAGAAGCTTCCATGCAAGTATTTCATTCCCCATTCGTGCCACATGCCCTGCCCATCGTAGTCTACGAGACTTAACTGTTTTCATTATATATGACTTCCTTAAAGACCATGTAATTAATTGATATGTAAGTCTTCTCCATTCACCTGTTTGTTCATCTCTCTTTTGTCCAAAAACTTTATTAAGAACTTTATTTTCAAATACTTGTAATCTCCTTTCCTTCCTTAAAGTAAGAGTCCATGTTTCGCACTCATATAATATAACTGGTAGAATAATAGTTTTATATATTTTCAGTAATGTCCACCCATCCATAGTAATTCTGCCCGAGGGCAGGTCTTTCACTGCAATCATAGCATTTTCATGTTATGTTTTGCAGCTTTACTAGGTAATTATAGGTGTACTGCAAGTGCAAATAAACTATCCCCTAAGAAGGGTCAAAATAGAGAGTAGTGGGAGGGGCGAAAGAAAGAGATAGGAATGCAGGGAGGGAAATGGTTTACGGAGGTAGAAAATGAATTAGTGGTCAGACAATTAAGTTCTTGAACATTTTCTGCCTGCTGTAATTTTTAACACGAATCTTTGAGGGGAAGATTGTTTACGTGTTTCATCGACATGACTAGAAGCATTTACATCAAATGAAATACGCCACCAGTGAATATTAGATCGGAGGACAAATTTGAAGGCATTTTTCAGTTTTCCCAGGCAATTACATACTGCAATTATAAATTGCGTTTTTCTGGTTTATTTGAATCTATATTAATAATACTATATAATTCGTTGCCTCGGTCAAGTATTTAATTTATTGACATATTTCAATCTCCTTGTGCTAGATCATTTTCAAGATATTTGACATTTCCAGTTGTCAATTTTGTGGAAATGTCCAATGTCTTGAAAATGATCTCACACAAAGAGATTGAAACAGACTTCAATAAATTTAATACTTGACTGAGGCAACGAATTAAATATTATCAACTATTCTAAGGGAATAATATTTAAAATTTGCGTTGGTGGTATAGAATTATCAAATGGTCTATCGGTGGGAAATAAACCACTCTAGACTTGTCCTGCGCAACGCTCGTAACGTGGCCAGGAGACATTTACAGAGTGATTCAGAAATATGGCTATATGTTTGATCGCATTTTGCGACGAAAATATTATTATTAAAGGAAATGTGATGTTATCATTGGAAAGGGAATCCTTCAAATTGCAACAATAGAACAAAACAAATCACTTACAACAACACTAAGCAAGTCAGTTTATTGCTTCAAACTGTTCGCCGTTTACATCCAAGCATAATTGACAACGCTTTGGGAAGTCATTCATTGCGTTATGATACATGTTTAGAGGAATCACTAATTTGAGCATGTCGACGTCTTGAGGTTTCCGGGCATAAACCTTCTCCTTCAAATCTACATCAGTTAGGAAAAACCGGGTAAGTCTTCAAAGTGATTTTTTACAGGAGAGCAAAAACTAGTTCAATGACTTACATCAAAGAGTGCATAAATCGAAAATTAAATGCTTAATGACGCAGTCACTATTCGCATGACGACTTACCCGTTTTTACCGAACGTGCATCGGACCAAAAGCTATCGGGAGATGTTAACTCATTTTCGACCAAAAGTTGACTTACCCGGTTTTTCCTAACTGATGTAGAAATAACCCCACAATCACGGCCTCACGATCATTAGCATACGTTATTGCCCATGCAGCAATTGTAATTTGCTGTTGCACATCAAACGCCATTTAGACTAATGACGTAAGTTCTACACTGTTTTGTTTTATTCCATTGTTGTAATTTGAATAACTGCCTTTCCAACGATAATTTCATATTTCCTGTAATGGTAATATTTTCATCACACAACGCGATCAAACGTATAGCTATATTTATGATTCACCCCGTACATTACTGGCAAACAACCGAACTGATGTTGGACGCCCATTTACTAGATGGGATGATTAAATCCCACCTGATATGAAAACAGGTCAAAAGGCCTAATTTCATGAAGTAAAAGAAGACATTTTTATTAAAATTGTTACAATGGAGATTAATTAAAAGTTATAAAGCGCTGTTTTTTTTTGCGTATTTTGTAGGTTCTAGATAGGTTGAAAATTTGATTGTTGGCATTTGAGAACTTCCCCCATCTGTTAAGAGTGACGTGTTATGCAAGACTACTGACCTCAATTCAGAAGACTATGAGTATCTATGTTGGGCCGAGTTCCAATATACACCTCAAAAATAAACGCGCGTTCAGAATAGCGCACTTTACTACTTGTACACATTACATATGCTCTGTCTTAGAGGTCGGGCAAGGTCATTTGTACTTGTCAATTACTTATTAATTATAAATTATTTTGTTTAAATCCAATGGCGTCATACCTAATATCTACAAACATTCATGACTTTTTTTCCAATTCAATTAAATTATTTCAAAGTGAAGTCCTAACTTTCTTCAGGAAATTGACATATTTTATTCACTAATAACAATAGTGGTTAAGGCAGAAAGCCTTGGCGCAGAGCTACGGGACTTGCGCTGGTTTGAGTCTCCACGGGGGAAGAAATTTCGGCCAGTATGGGACCGGTGCTCACCCAGCATCGTGAGGCATTTGGGTAGCTACAATAAGTAGCGGCTCCAGGTTGAGAAAAACAGCTATAACGGCTGGGGGACTCGGCATGCTGACCACATGTCATCCCTACACTGGTTGATCATCTACATCTGTGATTGACACATGTGGATGTGAGGCCAGCAGCCGGATGTTACGTGAGGCATTTGGGTAGCTACAATAAGTAGCGGCTCCAGGTTGAGAAAACCAGCTATAACGGCTGGGGGACTCGGCATGCTGACCACATGTCATCCCTACACTGGTTGATCATCTACATCTGTGATTGACACATGTGGATGTGAGGCCAGCAGCCGGATGTTACGCTAAGGGCCTTCTAGGCCTGTCGCGCCAGGAGAAAAAAAATAACAATAGAGACTTTCTATGTAAGATAGCTCATTAAAGTTAACTCAATTGTACTATTAAACCTGTAGGTTCATGGCCACGCGGACATTACCCTCCCCGCACCCTTATCCTGAGCTAATATTTTCCAATTATCCCCAGTAAAATATTTTTTTGTCCAATGCCAGCAGGTTGTCTTATGACATTTCTGGCTTTCACCCTGGCATTGGCGGAATTACGTTACCCCGATATTATGGGTGATAAATGATAATGAATCGCCAGGAGAGTTCTTAACCTAAACTCTGGATGGTGTAACCGGGAATCGAATCCAGGACCTCACGAACTGTCAAAAATGCTGACCACTAGTCTTGTCTTGCCTGTATAATATACTTCTCTTATATCATAGTTAATGTTATTCTCCCACCTCATTCTTGTCCTACCTACTGGGTGTTTTCCTGTGGTTTTCCTAGTTACCATGCCCCTCTTTCATTCTCAATTCATGCTACATGTCCTGCCCATCACACTCTACGAGATTCAACTTATTAAATCTCGTTTCCCATAAAAATCATGTAGCTCACTGTTACACGATCTTCTCCATTCACCTGTCTGTTCATCTCTCTTTAGCATAAACATTTTTCTATGAACTTTGTTCTCAAATACTCATAATCTTTTAACCCCCTCCCTTATGAACAATTATATATAAAAACTGAATTATATACTAGCATTATAAACAAAAAATCCATTTATCTACCTTAAATTTAAAACGTAAATATAATTAAATTATTAATAATTCAATTTCTGTTAATTAGTAAATATTTTTAAAGAATAAAATTAATTTTATTTACAAATGTATACAGTATTGACACCCAAATGAGCAAGTTCTCAGGTGCAGTTCATTTACATAATAAATTAATACATATAAAATATATACTTTATAAAGTTTTAGTTAAAGGCAGAGGGAAAACAAAACAAATTTGGAAAACGTAACATTCCAGACAATTCAATCAACGATGCTTTGATAATAAACCAGAAATTAAATAATGATACTCATTTATTTCATGTTTTAGTTATAGATAATTATGTGGGGGGAATGAAGTACATTAAAATTCCATTCTGAAGTAACTTGAAATGTAAGTTTTGAATCACTCTGTACTCCCATTTTCGTGTCCTTGTCTCGGCTAGTTACGAAATAACTTACGTAAGCATCACTAAAATACAACGTAAGTGTTCTGATAAGTAACCAATAAAACATCGGTGTTAGACATGTCGCAACAATATTCATAGAATATCAAATCTAACTTATCACTAGCCTTTGTTCTATGTAAAGTTTTCATTTATTGAAACAAATGATACATTAAACTTTACCATAGAATATTGTCATAGTTAATCAGGCAAATACAGACGAAAACTTTATCAAAAATAAATAACCAAAATGTCTGTTTTATGTCCACATATACATCATGTGATATACAATTTATAAATGAAAAGCAAACTCATTTTTTAAATTATTTCAAGACAATTGTTAGCGTAAAATTAATTATATAATACGCTGGAAATTTGACGTCTAAATTGAAAAAAAAAAGTTTATATAAATTTTTACGACATAAAAAGAGACCACGTGGACTAGCCACCATATGTTAATATCCCCTTGCCACTAGATGGCTCCGGTGGTATCCGGTAATGGCACACTACGAACATTACCATCCCACTTTCTATAAATTTTAGAAAGCTATCTTAACCATACAATATTTAGATCAAATCCAAATATCTCCGTAAACTTGATAAGATCTACTTTCTGTGGATGTTACACTCAAAACAATTTAGTTCCGATCTGTATTTTCCGCATGTGAATATAAAACTCCACTTCAAATATAGGAAAAATGGTTTAATATAGGTTCTTCTTTTGGAATTTAGGCTAGAATGTGTTAAGATTTGTAGAAATCAGCATGTTTACAGACCAAAACTATCCCATAAGCCCACAAATATAATTTTGTAAATGGTGATTGGAGGAAACCGAAAATTAAGGCTAACCCGAGACATTACGAAACATTCCCCGTCCGGTATTAACGATTTTCCAAGGGCATGGTTCGCTCTTTATCCGACACAACATGGAGAGTGCGATGTTAAACGACTCGCTTTACAAAATGGACGATTCTCGGTTCCTATCGATTTTCCTCATTGGTGCTTCCTCAACATTTCTTACAATGAAGTATGTACAATAATATGTTCCATACTGTAGACCTTGGTAGCTTATGAATAGCATGTTAATGAAAACTGTTACATGGTCATGCATTACGTAAGTCTCTGCTGAAAGGGACTTCAACCTTCCCCAAGTTTAGTTCCAGTTTTGGACACTCCAATCGATTTAACACTATCCATTTCCGGAAACCAGGTCACGTCACGCTCTGTGACCAACCGTGACAGCCAAAGTTGGTTTAAACCACAATTTAAATTGCTTTCGGCATCAAGATTGTGCGTTAGAACACTTTTCAGTTAAGGGTAAAAACTAAATGGTAACTTTCCCTTCAAGTTTTATTATTCCTATTAACAAAATAAATTATGTAATTAAATTTTAATGAAGAACATAAAATGTAAACGTGGTACTCACCCTTGTAACGTTCACTTTCAGGAATTTGTTTCGAAATATGTTGAACTTGCAATAATAATTTCACACGCTCAATTGGCGCAACAGTGGTTTTTGATATTGCCGCCGCAACTCCTCCGGCGACGAAATCTTTCATAAAAGCAACGGGATCGGCTAGAGACATGTTTGCTGTTCACTTTATTCCCTTTAAGATGTAAAAAACTACGGAGGATCTCGCGACGACAACCCTACCGGTCGAATGCTGCAGACAAGAGAGGCCGAGACGGTGAGAGCAACTCGCGGAACCCCGGACCAGCGCCTTGCCACCAGGAATAACCGGACCAATCACAGTGAAAAGCGTCACATTGCTGTTCTGACGTCATTACACCACGAAATATCAAAGTTTATGCATCTTAGAGCCATCTAACATGTAAAAGGTCAATTAAGTCAGGACTGTGTCGCTAGATGGCGTGAGGTTATGATATAATGCGCATTGGTATTACATCACCAACCAATGTCTATTTTTTTAAAGTACGGAAGCCCCATGGAGACCATAGAGAACCGAAGATGGAGACTTAATAAAAATCATCATCAACAACAAGGATTAAGCCCAATGGCCTGTTCCGATCTCATTATAGGTCGAATTGGTCCTACCATCTCTTCCTTACATTCTTCTTGGTATGCGCTGTTTATTCATTCGTAATAGTGCTGAAGATTTGCATTTTGAGTTCTTTTATTCCTCTACAGAGATTAAATATATTAAGTTCTGTTCTTATATCTTCGTTTTTCTTTTTATCGATCCTTTGGTATCCTGCTATTGCTCTCAACATCTTCATTTCAGCAGCCTCTATTTGTTTACTATCTGCTTTTGTTAATGTCACCTAATAAAAATACAAGGTTAAATATATTTTTTATTTATTTTAGAGTACACCGCTATTAGTCTCGAGGTAGTGTGCTGCCTTGTCACGTAGCGAGCCCGAGTTCGACCCTCGGTCGGTACAAGTTTCCTGGTTGAGGAATTTTCGGGGTTTTTCTCACCTGTCGGATAGTGTCAGGAAACTTTAAGGCCTAAAAACGTTCCCGAACATAATTTGGCCATCATTATCATATTTACTCATTAGATTAAGTTTAAAGTTCTTAGGAAAAAAATTGGACCAAAGAGAGATGAACAGACAGATGAATGGAGAAGACTTACATAACAGTGAACTACATGGTCTTTATAGGAAGCCAGATATAATAAGAACAGTCAAGTCTCGTAGACTGCGATGGGCAGGACATGTGACACGAATGAGGAATGAAAGAGGTGCATGGAAGCTTCTTGTAGGAAAACCAGAGGGAAAACGCCCAGTTGGTAGACCAAGAATGAGCTGGGAAACATTAACTATGATTTGAGGGAAGTAGATTATCTGGGAATGATGATCTTGATGATGATTTTCGGGCCGTGGTCGTGAGGCTTGTAGTTCCCCGACATTTCGCCAACCCTTGAGGATGCCAGACGCAGTCTCTGGCGAAATGTCGGGGAACTACAAGCTTCACGCGACCACGGCCTACAGCCCGGAAATCTTCTTCAAGATCATCATAGCAACTCCGGCCGTGAAAGTCTACGTGAAAACAAATACTGGGAATGTTTGGAAAACATTAGCTTAGGATAGGGATGTATGGAGAGCTTATGTCCACGCGGCCATGAACCTACGGGTTCAATAGTGCCAGTGAGTTAGTTAGTCAGTTAGATTAAGTTTAGGATCAATCCCTCTCCTGGTGCATCAATACTGTACCATCATGAAATATTATCGAAGGAGCGCAATTCCGTCTTCCAGGCGCCCCAAACTCACAGATGGGTTACAATAATTCCGATGCCAGGAGAGTATACCACAAATGTGGTAATAACAACCTGTGGCATTGAATATATATATATATATATATATATATACACTTACTTACTCACTGGCACTATCAAACCCGTAGGTTCATGGCCGCGCGGACATAAGCTCTCCATACATCCCCATCCTGAGATAATGCTTTCCAATCATTCCCTGTATAATCTACTTCCCTCAAATCATATTTAATGTTGTTCTCCCACCTCATTCTTGATCTACCAACTGGGCGTTTTCCCTCTGATTTTCCTACAAGAAGCTTCCATACAGGTCTTTCATTCCCCATACGTGCAACATGTCCTGCCCATCGCAGTCTACGAGACTTAACTGTTCTTATTATATCTGGCTTATATATATAATCCAGTATCATGGCAGCTGCTACCATCTTCCGGAAACCAATTGCCATTCCTCTCTGTTCATCCATTGTTCTTTCTCCAATCCTCTGATAATCATAGCCGCTTGTACCCCTTCTATCCAAGTTTTCTTCGGTCTTCTTCTCTTCCTCCTTTCTATTGGGATCCATTTCATAACAATTTTAGGCAATCTTTGCTCTGGCATTCTTTTGACTTGGCCATACCACTGTAATCTTTTCTTTTCTACAATGTCTATGATGTCTGGCTCCTCTTGTACATCCACCTGGAAGGCGGAGTTACGTTACCCCGATGATATGATGGCTGGCCGCAACAACCGAAACATTGGTCTACAAAAAAAACAGACGATAAGCAAACATTTTGACCGGTAAAAGTAAAGTGATCCCACTACAGGCCTCAGGAGACCCTTGGGGTAGTAGGAGGTTAAGGCTCCCACTTTTTCTGTACAATCGGCACGTGATGTCAGCCGGGTTGTCAGCCCTGCGTGACGGCCGCCTTTACCCCACAACAAGCTTCTGGTACTCATTTCCTTTAGAGGCTGTGTCGACCCCAGGGGCCATGGTGCCACCAGAAGGTTTGGGTCAGTTTAAAAATCCTGGCTCCATCGGATCTTGACTGGTATAACTATTTCCCACTGTCACTATGGAATCCGTAGGTTCATGGCCAAGCGAACATAAGCTCTCAAAAATCCCTATCCTGAGATGTTTTCCAATCATCCCTCAAATCATGGTTAATGTTATTCTCCCACCTCGTTCTTGGCCTGCCTTCTGTGCGCTTTCCCTCTAGTTTTCCTGTGGAGTTTCCTTGCCCCTCTTTCATTCCCTATTTGTGCCACATGTTCTACACATAGCAGTTTATGAGACTTATATTGTTATTATATTGATCCCTCATAAAGATCATGTCGCTCACTGTTATTTAGTCTTCTCCATTCGCCTGTCTGATCATCTCTGTCTTTGGCCCAAAGATTGTTCTAAGAACTTTATTCTCAAATGTCATATTCTTCTTGTTTAGTGTAAACTTAAGAATGGATGGTGTATCTTCTCTTAAAAATATTCTTGTTTTCTCGTAAGTAGCCCTGCCAATCACCTGGAAAGGCCCTTCATGTCCTGGTATAGCGAAAAAGTACACGTGTGATTGAGAGTTGAAAATTCTCTCCCAATAGGTCGTGTTCCTTTAAGGTCCGGGTGGCGTAGGGTACGGAAAAATACCTACAAAGGAAGAAGTTAAACTAAAAGGAAAATATCATCATGATCATCACATTTAGGCCATTTGTTGACCTGTTTCGGCCTCAAAGAAAAAACACCATCCAAAAGTCTTTTTGAGTGGACGTCCTGGTTTTCTTCCTCCTGCAGGTTGATAGCTTAACATTTGATGAATATGTTTCATCCATCTTGATTTATAATCAGATATTTTGTTTTCTGAAAGTTCCATGTGTAAATCTTCTAAAATCATCATCATCATCATCATCATCATCAATGGCTCGACAGCCCCATATGGGCCTTGGCCACCTTCAGAAGCTTATGCCAGACTTCCCTGTCCTGAGCTTCATTCTTCCAGTTTTTTATTTTTAAAATCTAAAACTTCTAAATGCTTTTGAAATAGGAGGATTAAGAGTAAACATGGAAAAAAACTGAATATCTTGTAGTAGGAGGAAGTGGACGAGATATATCCCTATCCCAAGAAATTATTAGAGCTGTTAAAAAATTTAAATATTTGGGATCACTTATTGATGAATCAGGGAGTTGTACAGCTGAAGTAGATAGCAGGTTAGTACAAGCACGAAGAGCCATAAAAAAATGTTGAATGGAGTACTGTGGAGTAGGACCATGTCAAACCACACGAAGAAGAGGATTTTTATGTCTGTTGTGGAAAGCATAATGACTTATGGTGCTGAGGGATGGACTTTGGTAGAGGGACAAAAAACTAAGATCTTGGCAGTGGAGATGGATGGAATAAGACACAGTGCCAGGGTGTCCAGGTTGGAAAGAAGAAGAAATGAAGAAGTGAGGCAGATGATGGATATGGAGGAGAGAGTGGTGGAAACGATGGAAAGACGAGCTCTTCAGTGGTATGACCATGTCAGGAGAATGGAGGATGATAGGTGGCCCAAAACTCTTTTGGAATGGTCACCTTCTGGTAGAAGGAAACGGGGCAGACCAAGAACAACTTGGAGAGGAGAGATCCATAGATTGATGAACGACCGAGGTCTGGAGGAGGATGAATGGCATGATCAGCAAGAATGGCGAATGGGAATACAGGGTAACTGCTGAAAAGTGGAGAGGCCCTCAAAAGTAAAAGTAAGTAAAATCTTAATATGTTGAATTATACCATCCTCCCATCTTAAATTAAGTCTCGCAACTTTTCTGGCTAATAGGGGTTGCTCATTGTAAATTCTTTTTGTAATCCTTTTGCTGTCCATATTAATGTACCCAGCCCAGGACAATCTATTAACTTTAACAAAATTCAGAATATCTGGCTGATTGTTCAGTTTATACAATTCATTATTGTATCTCTTTCTCCATAAATTATTTTCTTTCACGGCACCAAAAATGGATCTCAGTAACTTCCTTTCAAAACACCCTAATAATTTCTCATCACATTTCAAATTGGTCCAAGTTTCTGATGCATATGTTAACACTGGTCTAAGGAGAACTTTATACGTGAGTATTTTTGTCTTTCTAGATATAAACTGAGATCTAAACACTTTCCTGAGTCCAAAAAAGCATTTGTTTGCAGCCATGATCTGTAGATGAATTTCAGCTGAATTGCCATTTCTACAATTTACTTCAGATCCAAGATAAATAAAGTATAAATATATATTTAACTTTTACATGCCATCATTTTCGTTTTTTCTTTTGATATTTTGAAATGATATTGTTGGTATAACTGATTTAATTGATGTAAAGTGTACTGCAAATTATTTTCATTTTCTTGAATAATAACCACATCGTCAGCATACATTAAAACGTTTAATATTTTAAAATGGTCCATTCTTATACCTATATTAACAATACTTTTCCAATTTTGGATGATGTCAATAATGTATAGATTAAAAAGGGTAGGTGATAAACTACACCCTTGTCTTACACCTTCTTCTTTTTCTTCCTTCCAAGTATTAGGCCAAGGCCTGTTAAGATCCTTTAGAAAATTCCTGGGAAATTCTCGTATAAGACTTGAAAGCATAATAATAGTCCCTTCGATTGGTTGCTGGCCAAAGGAAGGCAAGACCAGTGATGGGGCTGCCATCTTATAGCCTCTGGTCAGGCTTTTCTGGAGAAGAAAAGAAAATAAAGGAAACATGAAATGGAAGAAAGGAAAGACACCCTAGCCCTCGGATGCCCTAATAGCGTCGGGGTTGAAATAACAAGAGTTAACCAAGAGAGGTTAGATAGTAAAGTTAAAAGAGTGCAAAACACAAGTAAGTGGAAGAAATGTTTTGCACAGCTTGGGCACCTTGTGGTCGCCATCCACATATCCCCTAGATGAGAACCCCTGAGGGGTGTCTTACACCTCTTTTCATTAAAATTGGTTCGGTCTTTGATGTACCTATATTTATTATAATTTGAGATTTTACATATAAACTTTTTATCACATAAATTAATTTTGCAGGGTAGCCATGTATTTCCATAATTTTCCATAACTTATCTTACGCAGGAGGGAAAATTTTCTATAGGATCGTAACAGTCCTTGGCCTAATACTTGGAAGGAAGAAGAAGAAGAAGAAGAAGAAGAAGAAGAAGAAGAAGAAGAACTTATCTCTATCTACACGATCAAAACATTTAACTTGTTTCTGATATTTTTTTTTCCATCATGTGATATTTAAATAAATAAAGAGGTAAAGAAGGCTACAAACAATCAATGAACAATAGAAGAAAATTAATTTTTTGAATATTTAAAAAAGTTATGGAACAATAAAAGCAGGATAACTTATAAATTGATGTAGATGATAATGATGATGATCAAGATGGAACAAATGAGGTGAGCTATCATCAGGATGTCATAACTAAGGAAGAACTAGAATAAGTACTGAAATTTTGAATTTTCATAGAAGTTTGATCTACCCTTATTTCATATATCTGTTAGTGGTTTCAACTTCGTACAAAATTCTAACAAATATATTAGTAAGCAGACTTACTCCCTATATTGATGACATTCTAGGAGATCATCAATGTGCATTTAGAAGAAACAGGTCTACAACAGATCAGATTTTTAGTATAAGACAGATTTTAGAAAAGAAATGGGAATATAATGGTACTGTACATCAACTATATGTAGACTTCAAAAAAGCATATGATTCAATTAAGAGGGAGAAGTTATATAGTATCCTGCTGGAGTTCGGAATTCCTAAAAAGTTAGTTAGACTTATACGAATGTGTCTAAATGGCTCAAAGAGTAGGGTACGTGTAGGCAAACAGTTTTCAGACACTTTTGAAGTCCAGAATGGGTTGAAACAAGGAGATGCACTATCTCCTCTACTATTTAATTTTGTACTAAAGCATGCCATTAAATCTTTAGAGAATGAGGAAGGCTTACAACTCAATGGTATTAATAAGCTGTTAGTTTATGCTGATGATGTAGTATTGTTGGCCGATAGCGAGGAGATACTAAAGGACAACATGCATACACTATTGAGTAACGCTAAGAAATTAGGACTGGAAGTAAATATCAATAAAACTAAATATATGGTCACACGTAGAAATACATTATATAATGGAAATGGACAGCTAATGACAAATGAGGGAAATTTTGAGGAAGTGGGTGAATTCAAATACCTAGGAACAATAATCACAAATAGGAATGAGATGCACAAAGAAATTAAACATAGGCTCAATTCTGGAAATGCGTGCTATTATGCATTGCAGAGACTCTTGATGTCCCAATTCCTTTCAAAAAACGTTAAACTGAAAATATATAAAACTATTATTCTACCAGTTATATTATATGGGTGCGAAACATGGACTCTTACTTTAAGGGAGGAAAGGAGGTTGCAAGTATTTGAGAATAAAGTTCTTAGGAAAAGGTTTGGACCAAAGAGAGATGAACAGACGGGTGAATGGAGAAGATTACATAACAATGAACTACATGGTCTTTATAGGAAGCCAGATATAATAAGAACAGTTAAGTCTCGTAGACTGCGATGGGCGGGACATGTTGCACGTATGGGGAATGAAAGACTTGCATGGAGGCTTCTTGTAGGAAATCCAGAGGGAAAAACGCTCAGTTGGTAGACCAAGAATGAGGTGGGAGAATAACATTAACTATGATTTGAGGGAAGTAGATTATACAGGGAATGATTGGAAAGCATTAGCTCTGGATAGGAATGTATAGAGAGCTTATGTCCGTGCAGCCTTGAACCTATGGTTTCGATAGTGCCAGTGATTAAGTAAGTAAGTAAGTTAGTGGTTTGCATTTAAATATATTTTTAACTTGTTTCTCATTCTCCATCCTCTAGATGTGTCCAATCCAGTTTAATCTCCAGAATTTTATAAAGTTTTTAACATTTTTGTGTTTTATTGTTGTTGCTTATCCCAGGTTCTTGTAAACCATATGCGTCAGGTTATTGTTTATCTGTATGTTCTAATATCACCTACTGCACTTTATGTGTTTCAGAATTCATGCTGGGCAGATAGATGGCATTAATGTGGTCTATTTTTCAATTTACGCACCACTTCAATAAACCACTTTATGTAGATGATGTATTCTTGTATTGTGTACAGAGAGGAGTGTATGTTTATGTTTGTGTAGTGTAAAGTGTGTTGCATGAGGAACGATGATGAAGAGAGACAGAGGGTGAAACCCAGTGCCGGCACATAGCCTACTCCTATTGAAACAATAAAGGGGACCACCAGGCTTAACTTCTCCATCCAATGGATGAATCACTATCAACAGTACCACATGGCTTCTCAACATATGTACTATGGGGAGGTTTGCAATTTAATGCAGGAATCTGGTGCACAATCTAGGGATTAAAAATTGTACACCATCACCTCTCCTGGTCTTGAGATTGAACATTTTGCAATTAAATTGTTGAACCATCAAAAGGGATGCTCTACAGGTGAAATATAGCAGAAAATCATCACTTCTTACTTTCTAGGTGAGTCCGAATGTTCGAATATTGTGTAGTTACAAATATAGAAAATATTAAAGTGTTTGAAATTATAAATTCCTGTCTCTCGGAAACCTTGCGTGATGCAGAAAAATTGATATCATATTTGAATTCAGGAGAAAAAATACTATCAGAATTACATTTTTTTTTCTGAGACAAAAAAAAGTTTCTTTTTTGTTGCTCAGTGTTATTAATGATTTGGTTATTTTGACTCATTTCCATCTTAGTTTGCAAAAAAATTATATCATCATCATCATAGTACATTCACGAATTTAGGCCATTTGTTGACCTGTTTCGGCCTCAAGAGAAACACCATCCAAAAGTCTTTTGAGTGGACGTCCTGGTCTTCTTCTTCCTGCAGGTTGATATCTTAACATTTGTTTGGGTATTCTGTGATCTTCCATTCGATGAACATGTTGCATCCATCTTGACTTATAATCAGAAGTTTTGTTTTCTAAAGGTTCCATGTGTAATTCTTCTAAGATGTCTTCATTTTTTTGTTCTGATCTAGTAGTGTGTATCCTGCAGTCCTCCGAAGATATCTCATTTCAGCAGATATAAGTATCTGTATATCCTTCTGTTTCAACGTCCATACTTCGCTACCATACAAAAGAGTTGGAAGAGCCAGTGTTTTATACACTTTTAGTCTTGAATCTTTTTGGAGTAACTGTGGCTTGAAAATAGAATTTATTAACCATAAAATTCTTAAAAATTTAGATATTTTTGCATTTACAATCCTTTTCTTCTTCATATGAGATATGAGATATTGCATCCTACATATATAAAATTATTCACCTGCTCCAAAATGTTATTGTCAAGTACAATTTTACTTCTGACAGGATCTACACCTTGAAATGCCATAATTTTGTGTTTTTTTTCTGTAGATATCTTCAAACCATATTCTTCTGTAATTTTGTTAAGTTCATACAGACCTTTCTGTAGATTATCTTCTGAATTTGCTATTATTATTTGGTCATCTGCAAACAATAGGGTGTTTAATTTTCTATTTTCTGATATCCTTATTCCAAATTTATACGTCTTGTTCCAGCAACATATTACTTCATTGATATAAATTGCAAAAAGTGTTGGGAATTTTTGATACCGCCATCTTGTAAACAGTTTTCATACAATTTGTATCTTATTTGTTTTCCTTACGACTTGAATAGTCAACTTTATTTAATACATGTAGGAAATAACACTATGAAGTTTCTTTCATCATCATCATCCATGCAAGTATTAGTCCGTGTGGCCTCTTACGCTCTCAAAGAGGAATTTTCCTTCCAGCACTTTTTTGGATGTTCCAGAGATCTTTTGCCTTGGGGGCATTAACGAAGTATGGTTTTTGGAGTTCTATGAGATGGCATTCGTTGAAGATGGATTTTCCAGTTGTTCTGGTAGTTTTGTATATGGTAAAGAATGGGTTCTACATCCAACCCTTCCATAATTTCCTCATTTCTTTTATGGTCTCACTTTGTGTAGCCTGCTGTACAGCGCATAAATCGCATCTCATTTGCTGTTATTCGGCTTTCATCTCTTCTTCGTATTGTCCATGCTTCACTACCATATCTTAATACTGGTCTTGCGAGAACCTTATAAAGCCGTAATCTTGTGTTCTTCTGTACTAAAGATGGTTTCATTATACTGTTAATTATCCGCATTGTTTTACTGAAATTTGTGATTTTCTTTGATATATCAGCTTCATCTTGAAATGTTAAATTATAACCCGAATAATTAAATTCATTTACTCGTTCTAAAATTTCATCATCCAAAACAATTTTGCTAGGCATAGGGTATTTCCCACAAAAGGCCATCACTTTAGTTTTCTTTGTATTGATTTCCATATTGTACCTTTTTGCAATTATATTAAAATTGTGTATAGAATACTGTAAATCTGTTTCTGTTGGAGCTATTAATACCAAATCATCTGCAAAAAGCAAGGAGTCTATTTTTAGGTTTCTATTAATTTGGATAGAACCGTGTCTCATCTGTCGCCAATCTTGGAGTATTCTGTCCATGTATATGATTAAAGAGCAAGGGCGAGAGGCCACATCCTTGTCTTACGCCCCTATTAATTTCAGTCCATTCTGTTTGTGTGTTATTGATTCGAACTGAAATCATATTTGTTTTATAGATATTGTATATCTTAAAAATAACTTTCTAAAATTTTCATTAAGAAGTTTTCTTGCTTGATGGATTTTTTTTTAGTTAATTTTAAATTGCTATAACTTTGCTAAATAATAATATTACAAAGCAATAATGCAACAGAGCTACTGTATTTTGGAGTCATGTGCAAAGACAATCTGTAGAGAAGGCTTTGACATCCAGCAGAGACATTATTAGGACAGCATAATGCATCAATCAGCTATGTGGCATTAAGTAGGTTTCAAGAAAAATATGTTTAAAGTTTAAGTCAAATCTTCACTTAAGTAAAATTGTAGACTTTCACGGCAGGTGTCTTTATTCATGTCTTTCGGGCTAAATGGCCGTGGTCTGGTTTTATTAACACTCAACATTTCGTCTTTTCCAAACTTCTTCTTCCTCGTGTTGCTTTTGGTATTCTGTTCTCAGTCATCCTTGTGTTCGTTCCAGTTTGTTCTGTATTTCACTATTATTGTGTTTAATTCCTTTACTTTTAGTTGTCTTATTTCTGTGTTGTATTTTATGTCTGTTCTTTGATATCCTGCTATTGGTCTGAGGAATTTCATTTCAGCACCTTGTATTCTGGCAGATTGTTGTGTTGTCACTGTCTATGTTTCGGATATTGGAAAACACAATGCAACAATTTGCTCCTGTAACCTCGTGAAATATTGAATGCAGTTTCTCCTGATAAAAAAACGTTCTGTCAGAAAACAGAAGTTTCAATTTGACAACTTACATATGCATGTCATCATCATAAGTAATGCCACGAGTGATTTCCAATTTATCTAGAGAATTTGGAAATCAAGAGTGGCATTTGTTAGGACTATTTAACGAATAAAATTAAGCTGTTTACTCACAAATCATTATTTAACTATAGTTATTTTAAAATATTTATATATTTAATGTAAACGGCGATGTTTGAAAACAAATGAGAAACGATAGGTACGCTTCATCTGCTTCTTTTGTTTATCACTGCAACCAGATCATACTATTTATTGCCAAAGGAACACAATATTGTAAGAATGCTCTCTAGTGGAGAAAAAATGAAACACATCAGACTGTATATTCATTTCTGATGTCGTATGATGTAAATATGACAATTATATTTTTCTGGATTGTTACCTGGGAAGAAATACATTTAAGAATGTGCAAACAGTGGTTTCTTTTTTTGGTGGTATAATCAATTGCTACAAATGTTTTTATATTAACTCTCGCATGCGGCATGTGTTGACATTCATGCACTATATATACAATCTGGTAGCCGTATTTCTCGCGGGCTCAGTCACTGGAAAATAATGGTCAGATCTGTTCAGAATATTAAAAAGGAGGAGCTTTCTTTAACATGGTAATTATAACACTGATAAATATTTCATGAAACACGACTCTGATTGGTTGTAAAACAGAAATCATTGAAACGTGATTGGCCATTGACTCCCATTTGGGGTATGAGTTAAATAGTCTAGAGTAATTATATTTTATCAACAAATGTTATCCTTAGTTTTTGAATTTAATTGCGAATATATATTATTCAAATACTGTTTATTAATTTTAAAAAATCCGCCATAGATAGAGCTTCCATGAATTCATGCTAGATTGCAGGGCAGTTGGTGGCCATGGTTTTAGGAAGCAAACATGGCGCTGGTCAGTAAGAGCTGAAGGAATTAGAAGACTGAATGTGCAAGCGATTTAAAAATGTTGATAAGTGTTTAAAGATAATATAATGACGAGTTAAGACTTGTGACGTGCAACTGGCACACGTCACGGCCATATGTGCCTCACGAGAAGACTGCAAAAAAAGACTGACGGCCGTACAGCGCATCCACTAAGACTGACCAGGTATGGCATTTTATATACAAGATGTTTGTTTTCCTGGCACACATAGAGGCGTGGCGAAGCCCACACAATGCTTAATGTGTATTTTCAGTATCCCATGCATAAGTTTTCCTTATTTTGAACCAGTGTCCCACGTGTTAATTGATTAGTCAGTAATTTTAGATCATGTATTGAATGTAAACATGAAAGTTGTGTTAGTGACATTTGTTCAGTTTTTGTTGATATATTAATTTATTTCTAAACTGAACATGCAATAAATGATCTTAGTGTATTCCTTAGTTGTTGTGGTAAATATATTTCAAAGAATTATTGATGCAAGTTGCCTTATTTAACATTCTTAACACTGTGATTTGACATTAGGTGTAGTGTTGATTTGTTTTGAACTTAATCCAAATTGTATTTTTTGCCATTTGTTAGAAAGGTGTATATTAGTTAACAATATCGATTAAATTATCGTTTTACTTCGTGGATAATAACATTTTAATTCAAAGTAGGGGAAAAGATGTCTTTTTTCATGTGTATCGTTTCTGTATGATTTATGTGAAGATTTTTTCTTCTTATCTAAGAGATTACTTTATAGTAATATATTGTAAGATTTAAAGCTACGATTGTGAAAAAAAGTGGAGTGTTTAATCTGATCTGCTAAAGTTATTTAAAGAAATTGAACATAGAAATAGCCTTGGCCCACTCAATAAATCTTTGGGCTGAACTTTAGATTGTGACGTTCCATGGTTTTCCATACAACATTCATATGTCACTGTTGCACTACATACTTTAATCATTCGTAATAACATTTCATAGTATTTAAAGTATTTTGCAACAATTATTATAACATTTGGGGCTCAACTGCACTTCTACTATCTCAAAATTTTTCTGTTATATTGTTGTAAACTATAGCTTTTGTTATGTACTTACCATCATTTTCTAATATTTTAAAACGTTTTAAAACAATTTTTATAACATTATTAGACAATTTTAAAGTATTTATTTGGATATGCTTTCCTTCGGGTCGCACGAAAATTTTTCTAAGTTCTATAGAACTTGTCTAAAAATGTATAATTTATTTTACGTATCAAAGTAAGCAATGTAGCACGACCGTATTTTACGCAAATATATAAATATGAAAAAAAACTCGTTGCAACATTGGAAGATGTTTAAAATGTGTTTAAAAGTGTTGCAAAATGTTTTAAACGTGTTTAGTGTATCAGTGGAATAAGATATTAAATTGAAAAATTTTTGCGACCTGAAGGAAAGCACAGCCATTTATTTAAATATGCAAATTGCAATATTATGAGACTGTTGACGCTAACAGCTATTTTCTCCACAGAGTATATTACTTAGTCTATGATGTTTCTATCGCTGTTTTGGGTTATCGCTGGTTGGATCAGCGTTAGGGAGTGATAAGTAAGTGTACACCCATTTTTAATAAACGTTTGGTAACTCACTATGATGTTTGTGGGTTATCATTCAATGATAACGTTATCGCTGCTACTTCTAATTGCTACCGTGTATTCGCAGTTCTTTGCAGTTTTGAGATAGTGTAAGTGCAGTTTTTCCACATTTGGAAAAAGTCGGTTATATGTCTCAGACAAATTTTTCTAAGTTCCACAGAATCGCAGTGCGCATGCGCGAGTTGCGGGAATTGCTGTAATGGTTAATATAGCCTCCGGTAGATGGCCTGCAGTCGGCATTACCAACTTTGGGAATAAATTTCCAAATGCAAAAAAAAAATGGACGTTAACTAACTTGCCATTTTCTAACTAAAGAAAACAATTTACATGCATATTATTTATTCCCAAATGCTTAAAAAAACGGACGTAAACCAACTTCCCATTTCCTAACGTAACAAAGCAATTTACATGCATACTATTTAATGAACTATAAACTAATTTTACGTACACTAACACTAAATATGGTTTGAAATTATTTTCAAATGGTGGCAACGTTGGAACAACATGGAAAAGTAGCAAGCAAGTAATTTATCCACGATCATGTTTTACGTAAATATATAAATATAAAATATTGTAAAGAAAGCTTGAAGATCATTGGAAAATGTTTAAAACCGTACAAAAGTGTTTACAAGTGTTTAGTGCATCAGTGGCATAAGAGTGTAAGTGTAGAATTGTGAGAGACATAAAACGTACCACATCCTAACATTTTTTATAATTATTGAGTATTTACTTATGTACACAAATTTTGCTATTTATCTCTCAATGAAATTCTATAGAATCAAAGTGCGCATGTGTGAATGCTTAGTGTAACTTTCACTAGATGGCAGCACATATCTGTCAAATCTATGTAACCAACATTTGCAATTAATACGAAAACATATTTTAAGAAATTCACTTAATTTTGTTAGGTTCCCATGGGACAAGTTAGCGTACACCAGATTAGTTTATAGTTTATTAAATAATATGCATGTAATTTATTTTTGTTAGGTTAGGAAGAGGGAAGTTGATGTACGTCCATTTCTTATAAACAAGTTTGGGAATTTATTGCGAAGGTTGATCATAACAATTTCACATATATCCTGCCACCTGGTGGAAGTTACTTTAAACGTTCGTGCAGCGTACTGCAATTCTGTAGAACTTAGAAGAATTCATGGCTCAACTGCACTTCTACTAGCGCTTGATTTTTGTTATATTGTTGTAAACTATAGCTCTTCTTCTGTATTTACTAACATTATTTAATATTTTAAACTTTTTCAAACAATTTTTATAACATTATTAGACAATTTTGAAGTATTTATTTAAATATGCAAATCACAATATTATGACACTGTTAGACAATATTGTGATGCTAACTGCTATTTTCTCCACAGAGTATATTACTTAGTCTATGATTTTTCTATCAATGTTTTGGATTATCGCTGGTTGGATCAGCGTTAGGGAGTGATAAGTAAGTGTACACCCATTTTTAATAAATGTTTGGTAATTTTAATATTGTTAATATATTTTTTTGGAAAAACTGCACCTAAACTAGCGTGAAATATTTTCAGAGTCCTATAGAAGAACAGTGTGCATGCGCCAGAGTGTATAGAACTAGCGATAACCCACAATCGAACCACATATCGATTATCGTCCGCGTTTACTATCCGTCGCTATAAAATTTAAATGACCAATATTTGCAATAAATCCCCAAATCTATGTTAAAAAAATATATTAATAAGATTAAAATTACCAAACGTTTATTAAAAATGGGGTACACTTACTTACCACTCCCTAACGCTGATCCAACCAACGATAACCCAAAACAGCGATAGAAAAATCATAGACTAAGTAATATACTCTGTGGAGAAAATAGCAGTTAGCATCACAATATTGTCTAACAGTGTCATAATATTGTGATTTGCATATTTAAATAAATACTTCAAAATTGTCTAATAATGTTATAAAAATTGTTTGAAAAAGTCTTTTTCTTCTTGTTCTTCTTCTTCTTCCTTCCAAGTATTAGGCCAAGGCCTGTTACGATCCTATAGAAAATTTTCCTTCCAGCGTTTCATAGGACGACCCAGAGATCTTCGTCCTCTTGGTATATAATTATAAACAGCTTCTTTCAAGATGGTGTTTCCAATTTAGTTGGTACTGTTTAATATATTCCAAATTTGGCGTAGTCTTCAATTCTCTTAAGATATCGATATTCGTTTTCCGATCCCATCTGGTGTAACCCGCTGTTCTGCGCATGAATCTCATTTCACAAGCCGTTATTCTGCTTTCATGTTGTCTTTTTAGTGTCCATGCTTCACTACCATAGGTCAACACTGGTCTAGCCAAAGTGTTATATAAACGTAATCTGGTGTTTTTTGTACAAGGGATGGTTTCGTAACTTCATTGATAATTCCCAAACTTTTATTATAACTAGTAATTTTTTTCAGGGATGTCCTTTTCATCCCAGATAGAGAGATAATATCTGATTCCGATTGAGGGTCTTTCCACTTTTGAGCGGTTGCCCTTTTACCAGCCGGCTGCTGGCCCTTCACATCCACATGTGTCAATCACAGAGGTAGATGATCAACAGCCAGTGTAGGGGTGACATGTGGTTAGCATGTCGACTCCCCCAGCCTTTATAGCTGGTTCCTCAACCTGGAGCCGCTACTTATTGTAGCTACCCAATTGCCTCACGATGCTGGGTGGGCACCGGTCCCATACTGGCCGAAATACCATGAGAAAATTTCTTCCCCCATGGAGACTCGAACCAGCGCAAGTCCCGTAGCTCTGCGCCAAGGCTTCCTACCTTAACCGCTCGGCTACGGCTCGGGACAGATAATATCCAAGATGTTTAAATTGATTAGATCTCTGTGAAATTTTATTCTGGAGACAGATTTTACTTTGTATGAAAAAGTTTAAAATATTAAATAATGTTAGTAAATCCAGAAGAAGAGCTATAGTTAACAATATAACTGAAAAATCGAACACTAGTAGAAGTGCAGTTGAGCCCTTTTTTTTTCCTCTCTGTTGAAATGTTTGGCTGAACTAGCAATGATGACTAATTCTGAGGCCGTATGTATCTTCACATGGACTGCGAGTTGCTAAACATATCGCTTGTTGCCAACATAACTGATTATTAAATATGTTTGGTCTGCCTTCATCTTACCTCATATTTGGTTGTTTCTTGTAACACATGTTTCAAAGCTTCTTTGCTTCGTCTTCAGTTGATACAGACTGATGATTTTTAAGTTGTCGGCTCTGGATCTCGATTCTTACTTCCTCTTTTTGTGGTCCAAAGAACCTGCTTTTTAAGTTTCTCTCCTCGGGAAATTCATGATTCACTCCTTGTTATTCTGTATGCGGATAACAGAAATTTAAAGTGTATAATTATTTCTCATTTTCTTAAAATTCTTTCTGTGAACTCAATTTTAAGTTAAAGAATTTCCAAAAATTCCAGATATATTGCAGTAACATTAAAAAAAAAGTAATTTGTATGGTTCTTGTTTTTTTGGGGGAGGGGAATTAATATAATTAGAATGAATTATAAATAATACAGAGTGATTCAGAAATATGGCTATATGTTTGATCGCACTTTGTGACGAAAATATTATTATTAAAGGAAATATGATGTTATCATTGGAAAGGGAATCCTTCAAATTACAACAATAGAACAAAACAAAACAAATCACTGCTCACGTGCAGCTTGGCGGGTTGTTTTTGTGGGCTAGTGTCAAACGCCTCCACAATTCTCTTCGTTGTTTATGGATCTGTGCTAATGCGAGGCCTTCCAGGAGGTTTGATTTTCTGCATCCTTCCCGTTCCCAGCAGTCGTTTTCTCCACTTCCCCACAGTCAACGGCTACAATGCTACGCTAAACTCATGTCTTGCCCGTCTTGCAGCCTCACGATCATTAGCATACGTTATTGCCCATGCAGCAATTGTAATTTGCTGTTGCATATTCAATGCCATTTTAATTAATGACGTAAGTTCTACACTGTTTCGTTTTATTCAATTTTTGTAATATAAATAATTGCCTTTCCAACGGTAATTTCATATTTCCTGTAATGGTAATATTTTCATCACACAATGCGATCAAACGTATAGCCATATTTATGATTCACCCCATATTTTCGAGCAAAACACAGTACAGCAACACACACAAACTAGAATTTATAAAACACTGGCCAGACCCATGTTATGTTACGGCAGTGAGGCCTGGACAATTCGCAGTGTAGATGAACAAAGACTAACTGCGGCCAAAATGAAATTTATGAGACGTACTGCAGGTTACTCAAGAACAGACCATAAAAGGAATTCTGAGATTCTCAAAGAATTACAAACAGAATCAGTCATAGAATATGTGCAAAAATACAGAAACAACTGGAAATCTCACGTACGAAGAATGAGCAGAACAAGAATACCACGTCAGATCTTAAATTACCAGCCACCAGGCAAGAGATCTTTGGGCAGACCCTTCAAACTTTGGATTGAGATAGTAACAGACCGCTAGGTCTATCACATGAAAGGAAGAAGAGGAAGAAGAAGGAAAATTGAAAATAATGAATGAAGTTATTTAAAGAAATTGAAGTATAAGTAATTATATCCGTTACAGACTTCTAAACTGCTCAATTGATCTTCGTAAAATTTTATACATACAGATCTTCAGAACAGATGCAATCAAAACAAATACTGGATTACGACAAGGATGTAGTTTATCACCCACTTTGTTTAATATATATATATATATATATATATAGACGATATTTTAAATAAATGGAAAGTTTTAGTGAATCCAGGAATAACAATGGATAATAAAGTGTGCATAAATAATCTTCTATTTGCTGACGATGTAATCATAATACAGAAAAATGAAGACGACTTACAGAAATCAATGCATGCATTAAATGAAATATGTAAATGATACGATCTAAAGATTTCTGTAAGGAAAACGAAGACCATGGCTTTTAGAGGAAGAGATCCAGTGAGATCCAAAATTATTTTAGAAAATCAAAGTATAGAACAGGTGTCTAGTTTCAGATATTTGGGCTGTGATGTTGGCTACAATGTGGAAAGAGATATTGACTCCAAAATAAATAAATTTCAGACCGTGGAACAATACAGAGAACATTCAAAAATAAAATTAGAAAAGAAACCAAGATAAAAATGTATAATGTTATGGCGGTTCCCACAATATTGTATGGATGTGAAACTTGGGCTCCAGTGAAAAGACAGAAGGATAGAATACAGACGGCGGAGATGAGGTTCCTAAGACAAGTAAAAGGATGTACAAGACTTGATAGAATAAGAAATGAGGATATAAGAGAAGAATTGAAAGTACAGCCTTTATTGGATAAAGTCACGAATTACAGACAGAAATGGATTGATCACATGGATGGAATGAGTAAGGAGAGATATCCATTGTTAGCAAGAAATTATCAAGCAAGAGGAAGACGTGATGTTGGAAGACCTAGAAGACGTTGGGCTGATGCATTATGAAGTCGGAACGGGCAATTGCCTAATCCCTGGAGTGATGATAATGATGACAGATCTTCAGGTACTTTGAGTATTTAGCAGCTATTATGCTATAAAACCATTAGGTGTAGGAGTTCAAATGAAACTTCTTCTTCTTCTTCACGGTTTAGGCTTATTTTACTAGCCTATTCCGGCTCCAAATTGAGTTCAATTGTAGGGAGGCTTACTACCAATTACCCAGACGATCATAACCGGGAAGCCTTGGCTTGCTGTTAGATAAGAGGAGAGGGAACTAAGAATAATCTGCAACGAGGGAGCACGACCACACTGAAAGCAGCAAACATGGAAGACCACAACGGCAGACACGGCGGAGATAGAAATATCGGAACGGCGGAAGTGGCAACCCAATCTCTGGGGATGAAATAAGAAACCCAGCTCGGGGAAACAAGAGTGAAGTCCTCAACGACAGAAGGCGAAGAGGTAACCCTCCTTGTGGGGATAAAACACAAGGAAGCAAGTCCAAACGCTTTAAGGAGGCAGCCCTTCCAAAGGACTAACCCTACAGAACGTTAGTAGCGTACACAGGGGACACTTCAAAATACTTACAAGCTCCAAAGTTCTTCTTCTTCTTCTTCCTTCCAAGTATTAGGCCAAGGCCTGTTACGATCCTATATAACATTTTCCCTCCAGCATTTCATAGCACGGCCCAGTGATCTTCGTCCTCTTGGTATATAATTTTAAACAGCTTTGGGGATCAGATTTGAACTCATTCTTTCAAGATGGTGTTTCCAATTTAGTTGGTACTGTTTAATATATTCCAAAATTGGCGTAGTCTTCAATTCTTTTAAGATATCGGTGTTCCTTTTCCGATCCCATCTGGTGTAACCCGCTGTTCTGCACATGAATCTCATTTTACAAGCCGTTATTCTGCTTTCATGTTGTTTTTTTAGTGTCCATGCTTCACTACCATAGGTCAACACTGGGCTCCAAAGTTCAATTGAAACAAAAAGTCAAAAATCGCTGTAACGGTCATAATGTCCTATGTTTCTCAATGAATCTCAGAACATCCTATTAAAATAAACCAAGGTAAGTATTGTCCAAATATCAGCAAAATCCGAGCATTAGAAATGGGGATGTACCTGAAATTAAAAATTGACTCTAGCAACAGTCATGTTTGATTCGTTACCATGTGTACCATACAATTTAATTAATCATTATTATTTCATTTATTTAGGCGTAGAAGTGCATCCGGGTATTAGCAAGTAACTAACTAACTCACTGGCACTATCGAACCCGAAGATTCATTGCCGCATGGACATAAGCTCTCCATACATCCTTATCCTGAGCTAATGTTTTCCAATCATTCCCTGTATAATCTACTTCCCTCAAATCATAGTTAATGTTATTTTCCCATCTCATTATTCTTGGTATACCAATTGGGCGTTTTCCCTCTGGTATTCCTACAAGAAGCTTGCATGCATGTATTTCATTCCCCATTCGTGCCACATGTCCTGCCCATCCATGAGGCTTAATTGTTGTTATTAAGACCATGTAGTTCATAGTTATGTAGTCTTCTCCATTCACCTGTCTGTTCATCTCTCTTTGGTCCAAAAATTTTGCTAAGAAATTTATTCTCAAATACTTGTAATCTCCTTTCCTCCCTTAAAGTAAGAGTCCATGTTTCGCACCCATATAATATAACTGGTAGAATAACAATTTTATGTATTTTCAGTTTAATGTTTTTTGAAAGGAGTTGGGACATCAAGACTCCCTGTAATGCATAACAGCATGCATTTCCAGAATTGGCCTATGTTTAATTTCTTTGTGCATCTCATTCCTATTTGTGATTATTGTTCCTAGGTATTTGAATTCAGCCACTTCCTCAAAATTTCCCTCATTTGTCATTAGCTGTCCATTTCCAATATATAATGTATTTCTATGTGTGACCATGTATTTAGTTTTATTGACATTTATGTCCAGTCCCAATTTCCTAGTGTTACTCAATAGTGTGTGCGTATTGGCCCTTAATATCTCCTCGCTATATTTAAATAAATTTATTTTACTAAAATATTTGTATTATTTGTGGAGAATATAAACAGTTGAGCGATTAATTTAGAAAAAACACTGAAATATGGCTATAATAATATAAATATGATTGTTCATAGTGAAATAATTGATGTGAAAAATAGATATTTGTATATACATTTCAGAATTTATCCAATACAATGGTTTTCCATCACACTCAAGAAATTCACCTTCTCCAGTTGTAGATGTCCTGAACATCCTCATCTGTAAGCCCCAGTTCACTCATACTTCTTCTCACACCGTCCGTACAGCCTTGTTTAGGTCTTCCCTTTCTTCTTTTCCTATCTACTCTCCACTCCAAGATCTTCATAGGGATTCTATCAGATGTCATCCTCTTGAGATTTCCATCTTCGCTAGATTTTGAATACACAGTTAATGAGGAAGTTCATGGTGTGGCCACTAATGGAAGTAACAGACGAATAGATATTATTGCATTTAGACCATCTTCTAAAATTGGTATGATATTAGATCCCACAATCCGTTTTGAGACTCATAGTGGCCAACCTGAGGAAGTTGACTCTGAAAAGAAAGCTATATATGAGCCAACAATAGACTATTACAAAGATAAATACTAATTAGATAGTATAACTGTCACAGGATTGATGATCGGGGCAAGAGGTACTATACCAGGATTCTTAGCCAAATTTTGGAATTCCTTAGATTTGGACAAGGTGTATCTTCCTAAATTGCCATCGCTGCCATTAGAGGATCAATTTCAAGAAACCATATTTACAAAATTTCTACTTTTCAGTGTGTATACTTCAATTAGGCCTACAATTTGAATTTTTTAAAATGTATTTACAAAATGTATTTCATCAATTCCAAAAAATTAATTGTCTGTATCACTTTGCCCTTGAGGCAATCCTCTAATGAGGAAAGTTATATATAATAAAAATAATAAATCTAATTGTTTTTCTTCAATTGTCTGTAACACATTTATTTGAACTATGTATACTGAATATAAACCTAAAAAGATACATAATATAATAAGAAATAGTAGGCAAATATTGTTAGTGATACTGAAAACTTGATAATTGTGTTGAAAATGTACAATGTTTTGTAGTTCAATTTAATAAACAATTAATTAATTAATTTTTTTTATTTAGGAATATTCCACAATACAATGTTTCTCCTTCAACCCAAAGTGATTTGTCGCCAGAGGTTCCTGTCTAAAGAAATCTTCTTCCCTCAAATCTCTAGCTTCCATACTTCTCTTCACTCCATCCATCCAGCATTCTCTACGTCTGCCTCTTCCACTTCTTCCATTAGCTTTCCAATTAAGATCTTTGGTATTATGTAAAATTGTAGGCTTTCACGGCAGGTATTTTGATTCATGTATTTTATGTCTTTCGGAAATGGCCGTGGTCTGGTTTTATTAAAACTCGAAGTTTCGTCTACTACTGCGGTAGACATCCTCAGGAGATTCTGGGTGTGTTTTGACTTCTTAACTCTTCAAATGTCGGCTGCAGACTTGTTGTGTGTTGGAAATCGTGTCCTATTTATAGTTGAGTATTGTGTGGTGATCTTTTCTACATGGTCCGTTACTTTGGAGCTATTTTTCTGATTGGTTGTCACTGGCGTAATTCAAAAAGCTCCAAAGTAACGGACCGTGTAGAAAACATCACCACACAATACTCAACTATAAATAGGACACGATTTCCAACACACAGCCAGTCTGCTGCCGAAATTTGAAGAGTTAAGAAGTCAAAGAACACCCAGAATCTCCTGAGGATGTCTACCGCAGTAGTAGACGAAACGTCGAGTTTTAATAAAACCAGACCACGGCCATTTAGCCTGAAAGACATAAAATACATGAATCTTTGGTATTTGCTCTTCTTCCATTCTTATGAGGTGTCCACACCATTTCAAATGTTTTTCTTCTATTTTTCCTAATATGTTTTTTAAAACTTGCATAATTTCCCTTATTGTGGTGTTTCTGACCTTATCCCTTCTTGAAATTCTTGTCGATCGCCTCCAAAAATCCATTTCTACTGCTACAGCTTGTTTTCTACTTACTGCCCAGGTTTCGGACACATACAATAAAATGCTTTGTAACAGAACTTGAAATATAGTTTTCTTCGTTCTGTATATTATATTTGTATTCCAAAGCACTGACTTCAACATACCAATGATTCTTCTTCCATCAGTTGTTATTCTTTCAATTTCTGTAGTTGAATTTGAATTAATTTATACGTAACTACGTAAACTTCAAGGGAGGAGAAAATATTACAAGTATTTGAGAATAAACTTCTTAGGAAATTATTTGGATAAAATATGAACAGATAGGTGAATGGAGAAGACTACATAACAGTAAGATACATGATCTTTATGTGAAACCAGATACAGTAAAACTTGTTTAATGCGGAAATCTGTCCAATGTGAACAAATTTATTGGTCCCGGGAAAATAACAGTAATTTTATGTGTATTTTGTATAAAACGGAATCTGTCCAACGGAAAGATGTTTCTGAAACGGAAAGATGTTTCTACACAATTCATGAAAAGGAAGTGTATAAGGCGGAAAGATAGAGAGAGAAATAAATTAGTTTCCACCTTATTGAATTCCCGATAGGCGAATTAACAATAAGTGATGATTCCTGCCGCCGGGAGAACTAGAGTTTCTACCTGTATCTCGAATTTCCTTTCGACCTCACTTCACACCCGTTTTGAGAAATTGAGGTTGGTCGTGCACAGTTTTAAAAGACGACGCAATGTAGTGTGGAATGAAATTTGCGGGGAATCAAAGGATGTGGACAAAAGTATAGTTAGTGAGCGGAAACTGAAACTGCATACTGTACTTTTATTTCAGGATACGCGCCTGAGAGATATTTTTAACGCTGACGAAATTGGACTGTTTTTCCGCGCGTTACCGTTGAAGTCGCTCGTACATATTATGCTGTAGGTACTTTCCAATGGCAGGAAACTACAATTATTCCAGTACTCTATAATCTAAGATTGGTTAATATTTTTCTTATTTTTATATAGCGGATGTGGAAAAAAAAAGGTCCTATGCGATTCCGCTTTGAACAAGTTTTACTGTACCAGATATACTGTAATAAGAACAGTTAAGTCTCGTAGGGCGGATTTCTCAACTCAAGTATAAACCACAAAGTACCAGAGAAGAAAGTGGGCAAGTTTCGCGTACATGCCGCAGGCGGCGCTAGTGTAGAACTAATGACATCTAAATTATTTCGATTTTTTTCTGGTACTAATATGAAATTTACAATATTTACAAAAGAAAACTGATGAAACAAAAGAAATATATTATAACAAAAGAAAGGAAGCAAAGAAAATTGTTAGGAAATCCCACCAAGACAGTTGGGATTGATATGTATCTAATCTAGAACAGGATCTACATGGACGACAATGGACTGCTTATAGAACAATTAAATATTTAAATAAATCAGAAAAAGAAGCTGCATATATACCTACATCAATATCAGAAGAACATTGGATAGAATATTTCAGATACCTGTGGTACGAAGAAGAACCAAAATGTGAGAATTTGAAAGTAGATAAAATACAAATGGAAGAACTGGAAGAATCGCTCAAATTAACAAATAATAGAAAAGCTAGCGGACCAGATGGCATCAATTCAAAACTAATTAAATATGCAGATATATTCTTTAAATTAAGATTCTTGAATTTTCTTAATATGTGTTGGGAGTAATATGTCTTGGAGTATTATAATATACCAGCAACATGGAGGCAAGGTATAGTAAAACCAATTTACAAGAAAGGAGAAAGAAACCAACCATCTAATTACAGAGGCATTACGCTCCTAAATAGTGGATATAAAATCTATGCTAGAATAATAGCAAAACGAATACAACGAATTACTGAAGTAACACTAGCAGAAGAACAAAACGGGTTCCGAAAAGGAAGATCTTGTACCGATGGAGTATTTGCCCTGAATCAGATAATAAACAAAAGACAAGAAAAAAACCTGGAAACACATTTGTTATTTATAGACTTAGATAAAGCATTTGATCGAGTAAACAGGGAAATATTGTGGAATATCCTAAAAGAAAAAGGCCTCCCTATTCAGATTATAGAAACTGTTAAGAACTTGTACTATGGAACAAATATTTGTATTGACCCTCAGTTGACAAAAAATAAGAATTTTTTTTCAAATAAACAAAGGAGTACGACAAGGGTGTTAACTCTCACCTATATTATTTAATATTTATATGGACGATATCCTAAAAGAATGGAAGAAGGTTTTAACTAATGAAGGAATATTAATTGATAATAAAGATAAAATAAATGCTTTATTATTCGCTGACGATGTTGTACTTTTAGCAGAATCTGAAAATGAGCTCCAAATGTTAGCATATAAATTTAAATTAATGGCCAATATATATGATTGTAAAATATCAATAAATAAGTCAAAAGTAATGGCATTTATTGGTAAATATGGAATTAGATCAAAAATTGTACTGGATAACAAAATAATAGAACAAGTATCACATTTCCAATATTTAGGATGTGATATAACTTATAGAGAAAATAAAGATATTGAAAATAAAGTAAATAAATTTCAGGCTATTTGTGGAACCATAAAAAGAACCTTAGGTCGGAAAACAAGGAAAGATACGAAACTTAAATTATATAAAACAATGGCTGTTACTTTGTTGTTGTATGGAAGTGAAAATTGGATAATGAAATCAAGGGATAAAAGCAGGATACAGACAGCGGAAATACTGTTTTTACGTAATGTGAAAGGATGCACAAGAGCGGACAGAATAAGGAATGAAACTATACGAGAATAATTAAATATATATAAAATCAGCCAAAATAATAAGAAATGGACAGAACACTTAATGAGAATGAACAACGAAAGAATACCAAAAAGAACCTTCCTGTATAATCCCAGAGGAACAAGAGATGTTGGCCGACCACGCAGAAGATGGACTCCACTTTTAACTTCGCCGGAACAGGCTGCATAGCCTAAACCTTGTAGCAGAAGAAGAAGAAGAAGAATATGAAATTCAGCACCGTCTGGTGGTAAAATTATAATTATATAACGCCATCTGGTGAATAATCAGGGAATTGAACTTTTATAGGAATAAATAACATTTTAATTAATCTTAAATTATGGAATCATTTGTACCCAGCCTCACAGACCTAAAGATTTTCTTTAATTTTAATAGAAGGGAAGAATGGATATAAATAAAACATGTTAATTCATTTTGCTTTATTAAAATTTAAAAACGTGTATTACGAGCTCTTGTAATAAATATTTACAATTGACCTACCCCCTTGTTCTCACACACATATTTTATACAATACTTAGTAAAGAACCTTAGCCATGTCGTACATCTGAAATCCATTATAAAGTCACATTTTTAAAATGTTTATTAGAAATGGCTGTACACTAACATCACTCTTCCTAACCTAACAAATCTTAGAATTTTATCACCTCTAGTAGGTTTATCTTTGAAAATAGATTCACATTAAAAACATAAACAAGCTTGAATTTACTTACAAATTAGAGTAAAATAAAATCTAAGTAATGATTTTAACTTTCGATAATATATAATTTTTACAGTACCGTCTACATAGAACGAAAGGATAGCAGTTAAAAATTTAAATTTACAAAATGTCTAATTTCCCATAATCCCGTGTGAACACGCCGTGTGCCTTGCATTTGTTTTATTTAGTTACATATTCTGTTACTACGAAACAGCGCTACCATTGTAGTTTGATCATTGTAGTTCATCGTAAACGACCGAAATTTTTTACATGTCACTGTACTCAGTTTTCCCTCTATTCCAAGTTTCTCTATGAGTATAAACCACGACCGCCGTATTCCGATTTTCTTATTTCTTCCAGAACAACCATAAAAACCACACTACTGATAATTGTAAAAAAAAGTCTGAATGATGTGTATGGTTTCATAACACTTTCTGTGATTTTTCAGCCATTTTTATATTTGTTATGGAAACAATAAAAAATTGGAAAACTTCAGTTTAGAAATCCAGCCATAGACTCCGTAGTAAATATCAATAAAACTAAATATATGGTCACACGTAGAAATACATTATATAATGGAAATGGGCAGCCAATGACAAATGAGGGAAATTTTGAGGAAGTAGCTGAATTCAAATACCTAGGAACAATAATCACAAATAGGAATGAGATGCACAAAGAAATTAAACATTGGCTCAATTCTGGAAATGCGTGCTATTATGCATTGCAGAAACTCTTGATGTCCCAACTCCTTTCAAAAAACGTTAAACTGAAAATATATAAAACTATTATTCTAAAGTAAAAAAAAAAGTAAAGTGATCCCACAACAGACCCGGAGGCCCTTGGGGTAGTAGGAGGTTAAGGCTCCCACTTTTTCTAGACAATCGGCACTTTGTCAGCCGGGTTGTCAGCCCTGCGTGACGGCGGCCTTTACCCCAGAACAAGCGTCTGGTACTCATTTCCGTTAGAGGCTGAGTCGACCCCAGGGCCATAGTGCCGCCAGAGGGTTTGGGTCAGTTTAAAAGTCCTGACCCCAACGGGACTTGAACCCTCGACCCTCCGGCTTGTAGCTCAGTGCCTTAACCACTACGCTACGGCGTGCCCCCAAAACTATTATTCTACCAGTTATATTATATGGGTGCGAAACATGGACTCTTACTTTAAGGGAGGAAAGGAGATTACAAGTATTTGAGAATAAAGTACTTAGGAACATTTTTGGACCAAAGAGAGATGAACAGACAGGTGAATGGAGATGACTGCATAACAATGAACTACACGGTCTTTATAGGAAGCCAGATATAATAAGAACAGTAAAGTCTCGTAGACTGCTATGGGCAGGACATGTTGCACGTATGGAGAATGAAAGACTTGCATGGAAGCTTCTTGTAGGAAAGCCAGAGGGAAAACGCCCAGTTGGTAGACCAAGAATGAGGTGGGAAAATAACATTAACTATGATTTGAGGGAAGTAGATTATACAGGGAATGATTGGAAAGTATTAGCTCAGGATAGGGATGTATGGAGAGCGTATGTCCGCGCGGCCATGAACCTACGGGTTCGATAGTGCCAGTGAGTAAGTAAGTAAGTAAGTTATGGAAACAATAAAAAAATTGGAAAACCGAGGTCGTGTTTTAGACTTCGGTTGAGAAATCCAGCCGTAGACTCCGATGGGGAGGACATGTGGCACGAATAGGGAATGAAAGAAGGGTATGGAAACACCTTGTAGGAAAACCAGTGAGAAACATGCAATCGTTTATATATATTGTAATTTAGATGTAAAACTATTTTTTTTTTATTTTTTAAAACCTGTTTGAGTGGCAGACAAGGCCTTAACTCTGCCAGGTAAAATAAAGCTATTATTATTATTATTATTATTATTATTATTATTATTATTATTATTATTATTTATTTACTCACTGGCACTATCGAACCCGTAGGTTCATGGCCGCGAGTACATAAGCTCTCCATATATCCCTATCCTGAGCTAATGCTTTCCAATCATTCCCTGTATAATCTACTTCCCTCAAATCATAGTTAATGTTATTCTCCCACCTCATTCTTGGTCTACCAACTGGGCGTTTTCCCTCTGGCTTTCCTACAAGAAGCTTCCATGCAAGTTTTTCATTCCCCATACGCGCAACATGTCCTATCGCAGTCTACGAGACTTAACTGCTATTATATCTGGCTTCCTATAAAGACCACGTAGTTCATTGTTATGTAGTCTTCTCCATTCACCTGTGTGTTCATCTCTCTTTGGTGCAAAAATTTTCCTAAGTACTTTATTCTCGAATACTTGTAATCTTCCTTCCTCCCTTAAAGTAAGAGTCCATGTTTCGCACCCATATTATATTATTATTATTATTAAAGTTCCGACGTAGGGCAAGAATGAGGTGGGAGAATAATATTAATCACGATTTGAGGGCGGTAAATTTTATAGGGGGTGACTGGAACAAGTTGGCTCGAGACCTGTATTTATGGAGAGCTTATGTCAGCGCGGCCATGAACCTATGGGTTCGATAGCACCAGTGTCTTAGTTTGTTATGAAATTTTTAGAATGCCTTTCCGTATCCCCCTTAAACAGTAGAATGTTGGAGTAGCTCTTTCAACGACTGCTATGATTTAGAGAGGTCAGGATAGGTCAGACATTCTCTTGTAAGTGTTCTTGTGATTCAAGGTTCTTAATAACTTAATATTTGAAGTGGTTAGGCGCCAACCAGTGTTACGAATAAAAGTTGACATACCACAAAATGAGAGTTTCAAAATTGTGAAAGACGTCCATTGCTGTAATCTTGAGGCCCGAGGCCAAGTCTTGGCCGGGCCAAGTTTCTTGGGTGAGTTTTTTTTTTTTTTTTTTTTTTTGGGATTTTTCCTCACCTGTAAGTCATATGTCACGAATAATAAGGCCCAAACGATCTCCGAATATTATATGGTCACCATAATCAACAATGGTCCACCGCTGTGGTCTCGAGGTAGCGTGCTGCCTTGTCACGCAGCGGGCCCGGGTTCGATCCCCGGTCGGGACAGTTTTTCTGGGTGAGGTTTTTATCGGGGTTTTTCCTCACCTGTAAGATAAATATCAAGAAAACTTTAATGCCCAAACGGTCCTCGAAATCATATGGACATCATCATCATCATCATCATCATCATCCTTATCATTAGCATCATCATCATCATCATCCTTCACCGGTGTGGAAAGCAACGGGAAGCTACCACACCTACAATTCTTTAGTAAAGCTGCAAAGCATAGCATGAAAATGCTACGGTTGCAGTGAAAGACCTGCCCTCGGGCAGAATTACTATGGATGGATAATCAACAGTAATCTAACAAGAGGTTGTGTTTTTGAAAAAAATCATGAGCGACAAAGTCGCAAGTGATTTTGTCTAATGAAAAACTCAACCTTGCGTTGGATTTGTAGTGACTATTTAGCGAATAATACAACATGAGAAGCTAAAAATAATTACATTGTTTAATATTTACCAAATGTGAGGTTATGTATTCCGATCTTACTTCAGGGCGATTTCTAAGCCGGGTGGATAGTTATAAATAACGCATCTTTACTGTTAAATCTCTTTGGGCTTGGGAAAAATCAATAACAGATGATTGTATGAGAATAACTATTAACAATAATGCAGATTCATTATACAACATTTAATAACATTTTAGAGTAACAGAACTTTTTTTTGGTAATTTTTTGAAGTTGTTTTCTTTTGTCATTTCTTGCTGTACCATATCGATTGTACATTGTTGAATCGATATCGTTCTCAAAGAAGTTAATTTGCGGAGATATCTCTCATTACGAACAGGAAGAGGCAATTTTATCGACATGAAGAGGCAAAATTATCGGCCTGTTAGCTAAACAGTCATAAGTAATGCCACGAGTGATTTCCAATTTATCGTGAGTCGTGAATTTATCTAGAGAATTTGGAAATCGAGAGTGGCATTTGTTAGGACTATTTAACGAATAAAATTAAGCTGTTTACTCACAAATCATTATTTAAATATAGTTATTTTAAAATATGTATATATTTAATGTAAACGGCGATGTTTGAAAACAAATGAGAAACGTTTGTTATGCTTCATTTGTTCATCACTGCAGCCAGATCATATTATTTATTGCCAAAGGATCGCAATATTGTAAGAATGTATTCTAGTGGAGAAATAATAAAACACATCAAACTGTTTATAACCAACATTACATGTTATTAATTAGTTTCTAATGTCCTATGATGTAAATATGTCAATTATATTTTTCTTGAAAGTAAAGTCCTGGGAAATAATACGTTTAAGAAAGTGCAAACAATTATTTCTTTTTTTTTCTGGTATAATCAATTGCTACAAATGTTTTTGTATCATATCCCGCAAGCACTATCTGGTAACATTCGTGCACTATATATATATATATATATATATATATATATATATATATGATATTAAAAGAAAAATGAATGCTTGCTTAACTGTTATGTTAGCCACTAGATATCAGTTGGAACAAATTTCCGCTACCTCTTGTGTGAATTGAGAATACTACATGTATAAGAAAATTGTATGTTTGTGTTGGAATTCTTGGGTAGCTCAGTTGGTTAGAGCGCTAAAGGTACAGACTTTAGAGACTCGAGTTCAAATCCCGACTCAAGCATTCATTTTTCTTTTAATATTATATTTGCCTTCATTGCCAAATGTCAAAAATATATTTATAATATCTATATAATATATATAAATATATATATATATATATATATATACATACACAATCTGGTAGCCACACGCAGTCAGTGCAAAATAATGCTCTGAACTCTTCAGAATGTTAAAAAGGAGGAGCTTGATTTTAAAGTGATAAAATTGAATTGATAAAATCGTGATGAAAAACGATTGTGATTGGTTGTAAATAAAAAAAAATCATTGAAATGTGATTGGTCATTAACTCCCATTTGGGGCATGAGTTTAATAATCTATTATGTATAATTTATCATAATTGTTATTATATGTATAATTTAACCCTGATGAAGTGGAAGAGAAGGCCCCACGGTCTTAACTCCATCAGGTAAAATAAATAAATACATATCATAAGTAATGATTTCCAAATTATCGATAAATTCACGACTCACGAAGTGAGGAGTGAATCTATCTAGAGAATTTGGAAATCAAGAGTGGCATTTGTTAGGACTATTTAACGAATAAAATTAAGCTGTTTACTCACAAATCATTATTTAAATATAGTCATTTTAAAATATTTATACATTTAATGTAAACGGCGATGTTTGAAAACAAATGAGAAACGATTGGCACGCTTGCTTTGCTTCTTTTGTTCGTCACTGCAACCAGATCATACAGGGTGGACCGCTCGAATGGACCTAATTTCAATTGCTTGTTACTGGCAAACGGTTGAAGATAGAAACTTAAAACAACGTTCATAGTACAGAAAAACTCACCAAGTTTCGAATCCTGTCGGTAGATGGCACAAAGATACGTTTCTCGTTCTTAGATTTAATTGTTTGTGAAAATGGCGACTCCGCAGATGAAAGCGCAAGCTGTTTTGTGGTATGCGGAGTTTAAATCAATCATTAGAGTTCAAAGGGAGTTCCGGCGTGTGTTTAACCGTGATGCTCCAACTGCTAGAAGCATAAAGAAGTGGCGTGATACATTATTAGCTACAGGATCTGTTTTGAAGAAGCATGATGGTGGTCGCAGAGCATCCGATGAAATGGTAGCAAATGTTCAAGCCGCATTTGAGCGAAGCCCCCGGAAGTCATTAAGAAGAGCTTCGCGGGAACTTCAAATACCAAAATCGACATTACAACGGATTGTCCACAAACGCCTCAAACTGCACGCATATAAAGTGCAGTTAGTGCAACGTCTGGAGCCGAATGACATGCCGAAACGAGTGGAATTCGCCAATACGATGCTGGACCGTCTCGGCGCTGATCCTGACTTCATGGACCAAGATTTTCTTCTCGGACGAAGCCACTTTCCATTTGTCAGGCAAGGTAAACCGGCATAATGTGCGGATCTGGGGATCGGAGAATCCTCACGCTATTCAAGAGCATGTTCGTGATAGTCCGAAGATGAATGTTTGGTGCAGTTTGTCACATAATAAGGTCATTGGACCGTTTTTCTTCGCCGAGAAAACTGTTCGTGGTACCACATATCTTGACATGCTGGAGCAGTTCTTCTTTCCACAAATGTGAACAACTGCAGCCTAACATCGTTTTCCAGCAAGATGGTGCTCCTCCCCACTGGTCCAATGAAGTTCGTACGACTTTGGACAACATTTTCCCTGGCCGTTGGATTGGTAGGGGAGGACCAATCGCGTGGCCCCCGAGATCTCCCGATTTAACACCACTGGATTTCTTTCTCTGGGGCTATGTCAAAGATAAAGTTTACACCACCCCAGTCAAAGACCTTCGTGATCTTCGTGAGCGCATCATAGAGGCTATTGAGAACATTCCAGAAGACATACTCCAACGTACTTGGCAAGAAATTGTTCATCGCTTTGATATCGTCACAGTGACTGCTGGGGCTCATATAGAGATGTGGTGATCTGGATATCAAAACTTGGTGAGTTTTTCTGTAATATGAACGTTGTTTTAAGTTTCTATCTTCAACCGTTTGCCAGTAACAAGCAATTGAAATTAGGTCCATTCGAGCGGTCCAGCCTGTATTATTTATTGCCAAAGGAACGCAATATTGTAAGAATGTTCTCTAGTGGAGTAAAAATGAAACACATCGAACTGTATATTAATTCATTTCTGATGACCTATGTTGTAAATATGACAATTATATTTTTCTGGGAAAAAATACATTTAAGAAAGTGCAAACAGTGGTTAAAACGAATATCCTGAGAATCCCTTATACAATGAATAATTACTCCTGCACACATAAAAAGTAATGCTTTAAATAAAGCATGGGTTAATAAATGAAAAAAAGCCAATCCGGCGAATCCTAAAGATAAAATTCTTATTATTAAACCTAATTGGCTTAGAGTAGAAAGAGCAATAATTTTCTTTAAATCATATTCAAAATTTCTTTTTTTGGCGGTATAATCAATTGCTACAAATATTTTTATATTAACTCCCGCTTGCGATATTTGTTGACATTCATGCACTATATATACAATCTGGTAGCAGTATTTCTTAGAGAGTCAGTCACTGCAAAATAATGCTATGACCTATTCAGAATGTTAAAAAGGAGGCGCTTGCTTTATTATGATAAACTTTAGTTGGTAAATTCTAGGCGAAACATGATTGGTTGGGGGCACGCCGTAGCGTAGTGGTTAAGGCACTGCGCTACAAGCCGGAAGGTCGAGGGTTCGAGTCCCGGTTTGGGTCAGGATTTTTAAACTGACCCAAACCTTCTGGCGGCACTATGGCCCTGGGGTCGACTCAGCCTCTAACTGAAATGAGTACCAGACGCTTGTTCTGTGGTAAAGGCGGCCGTCACGCAGGGCTGACAACCCGGCTGACGTCAAGTGCCGATTGTCAAGAAAAAGTGGGAGCCTTAACCTTCTACTACCCCAAGGGCCTCCTGAGGCCTGTAGTGGGATCACTTTACCTTTACCTTTACATGATTGGTTGTAAATAAAAAATCATTGTAACGTGATTGGTCATTGACTCCCATTTGGGGCATGAGTTAAATTAGTCATAATTCATATTCGCTTTAGATTAAGTTTAGGATTAAGGGTCTCTGATGCACCACTATCATCATCATCATCATCACATCCACTTTCCAGTCGCCCCATTCTCAAAACAGGTTACAATTACGCCAATGACAGGAGAGAACACATGAGGTGTCGAAATAACAACCTGGCGCAATGAATAACAAATTAGCAAAAGTCGAATTTACCCTTAAATTAAAAATGTATCTTATTGGATACATTGATTTCATTTATTTAATATTATTTTTAGATCAATAGAAAAACAAACGAGTAAAAATTACTTAAATTTGTGTCAAATTACGCAATAATATATAATAATAATAATAATAATAATGATAATGATAATAATAATAATACTATTTTTTTATTATTCTGGCTTTTACAATGAATATACATTTTTCCGGTACCCATGTTCACAGTTAACTACACATTTGTTTCAACACATTTTTCCATTCTTGTCTGTTCATCCATATATCTTCTTCTATTTCCCATTCCCTCTTAGTTTCATTGATTCCCTGAATCCACGTAAAAGTTGGTCTACCCTTCTTTTTTCTTCCCTGTGGTTCCCAATCCATGATTATCTTAGGTAGTCTTCCTTCTTCCATTCTTCTAATGTGTCCGTACCAATTTAATTGTTTCTTCTTTATAAAATCTAATATTGAATATTGTACCTGCATTTTTTCTTTTTTATATGAATTTCTGATTTTATCCTTCCTGGATATTCTTGCAGCACGTCTCCAGTAGTCCATTTCAGTGGTGAGCAATTTTTTTTCATTTGTGCATTTAAAGCCCACACATCAGCTCCATAGGTAATAATGCTTCTGATTATTGTATTAAAATAGTTTTTTTTTGTTTCTTTGAAGATATGTTTGTCCCATACTATTCCATTTAGGGCAGATATAGCATATTTTCCTATATTGATCCTGTTTCTTAGCTCTGTTTCTTGTTTTCCATCTTTATTAATTTTAATTTCCAAATACTTATATTCTTCAGTGTATTTATAATAATAATAATAATAATAATAATAATAATAATAATAATAATAATAATAATAATAATAATAACAACCAAGTTTAACATGAATTTATTTTCCTTGCGGTCCGCAACATTTATATAACTGGCAGCAGAAAATATATTGACAATTTAGGGTTAAAAAATGTTTGTATGTCAATTCTCAGCAATTTTCCATTATTAAATTTTGTGTTAAAGCTCTCAGAAAAGCTAAAAATGTAGTCCTGTAATTTGGGCTGATGATTGAAAGATCATTAACTATGAAATATTTAAGTGTTACATCACGGTAGCGTTTACATGGAACTACATTTGGGTCGCATTCTGCTAAAAGGAACCAAATCGCAAGATAACTGAGCTCAGAAAAAAGCAAATAAAGTTAAATTATATTTAAAAAAATATATTTCAGAATTGTTTCTGTTATTTACACAGGCTTACTCACAAATTTATCAGTATTAATTGAAATTAAGCTGTTTACTAACAAATCCTTATTTAAATATGGTTATTTTTAAAATATTTATATATCTAATGTAAAAGGCGATGTTTGAAAACAAAAGAGAAATGTTTGGTTATGCTTCTTTTGTTCATCCACTGCAACTAGATATCCTCAACCAAAAAATATATTTCTTTTCTTCCACACTTCCCGGGCTTGCGTGTCTCCTTCTGTCAGATTTCTCTTTTTCATGTTGTTTTGAATTCCCTTTATCCACGTTGGCTTTGGTCTACCATGTTTCCCTTTTCCAGGAGGTATAAAAAATCACATAAAAATAAACGTTTCTTCTACAATATACAAGGCGTAACAATTCAATATTGGCCCTTAACCTCTCTTTTGTTAGGAGTTATTAGACAAGTTAATTTTTAGTTCCCTACAGATGTCATGAATGGTATGCGGTCAACATTTCGACCCAATGAGACATTAGTAGGCAACTGAAGTATTATTTGGATGATGAAGCATGATACATTTTGCTTAGAGGACTCTTTTTTTTCTAGCCTAAGGTTCTTTTACAAGCCTTTTACAAGACTCGGGACGCACGTCTTACGGCCACATGCAAATACATTAGTCTCTACTCAAATTACTTCCAATCACTGGTGAGCTGACTCACCGTGAGCAAGTGCAAAGATCGAATTAGCGACCCACTAAACTGGTCATGCATGAAAGTCGTCGTTTTCGTAATATTGGCAAGAAATTACCCAGAATTCTCAGCGATAAAACCACTTCCGTTATTTTCGTCTGCTAGAGGAACGCATTTACGCTTGCGTCCCGCAAATAATACCGTATACGACGACGTCTGCGTCGCGCGATATTACGCCGATTCTCCTGTTCTTCCAGTTGAATTCTTTGGTAGTCTCTATCAAATTCCTCTTCTCCGCGTATACCGAAAACATGATCGAAGTCTTCAAGGTCCGACATCTTGGATAAAGCAGCAATATACGCGGCAAGGTTTCAAACTACATCGGTTACCATCGGGTTGCTCACGATTTCTCTGCTAAGTCACCTCGCCAGGTAGCTTAGGAATCTCAACAATTATTATCGCATGAACAGATTTTTGAGTACACAAAAACGTATTTGGATGCAACTTTCTCAGCAGAGTACAGGCAGAGAACGACTTTTACGGTCTAATGCGTTCATAGATTCGAGCCTGAAAGTCTCTCCCGGAGGACTATTCCTTGGATTTTTCCAGCCTAAAAATCCATCGACTCGGGCTAGGTTTGAACACGTGTCCCTCGGGACTAAAGACAAGGAGTCCACCGCTGTGATCTCGAGGTAGCGTGCTGCCTTGTCACGCAGCGGGCCCGGGTTCGATCCCGGTCGGGACAGTTTTTCTGGGTGAGGTTTTTATCGGGGTTTTTCCTTACCTGTAAGACAAATGTCAGGAAAACTTTAAGGCCCAAACGGTCCCCGAAGTCATATGGCCATCATTCTTACCATTATCATTATCATCATCATCCTTCACCGGTGTGGAAAGCAACGGGAAGCTACCACACCTACACAATTCCTTAGTAATGCTATGATTGCAGTGAAAGACCTGCCTTCGGGCAGAATTACTATGGATGGATGGAGAGCATCGCGGCCAACTCCCTCAAATCATGGTTAGTGTTGTCTTCCCACCTCATTCTTGGCGTGCCTACTGGGCGCTTTTTCTCTGGTTTTCCCGCAAGCAGTTTCCATGCACGTATTTCATTCCTCCATCGTGCCACATGTTCTTCTCATCGCAGTCTACGAGACTTACTCTGATTGGTTAGTACATCCCTATTCTAATATGTTTCCCAATCATCCCCTGTATAATTTACTTACTCACTCACTCACTGGCACTATCGAACCCGTCAGTTCATGGCCGCGCGGATATAAGTTCTCCATACATCCCTATCCTGAGCTAATGCTTTCCAATCACTCCCAGTATAATTTACTTCCCTTAAATCATAGTTAATGCTATTCTCCCACCTCATTCTTGGTCTACCCTTGGTCGTTTTCCCTCTGGCTTTCCTACAAGAAGCCTCCACGCAATTCTTTAATTCCCCATACGTGCCACATGTCCTGTCCAACGCAGTCTACGAGACTTAACTGTTCTCATTATATCTGGCTTCCTATAAAGACCATGTAGTTCATTGTTATGCAGCCTTCTCCATTCACCTGTCTGTTCATCTCTCTTTGGTCCAAAAATGTTCCTATGTACTTTGTTCTAGAATACTTGTAATCTCCTTTCCTCCCTTAAAGTAAGAGTCCATGTTTCGCACCCATATAATATAACTGGTAGAATAACAGTTTTATATATTTTCAGTTTAACGTTTTTTGAAAGGAGTTGGGACATCAAGAGTCTCTGCAATGCATAATAGCACGCATTTCCAGAATTGAGCCTATAATTTACCTCCCTCAAATCATGGTTATGTTATTTTGCCATCTCATTCTTGGCCTACCTACTGGACGCTTTCCCTCTATTTTTCTACAGGGAGTTTCAATGCCCTCTTTGATTCGCCATTCGTGCCATATGTTCTCCCCATCGTAGTCTACGAAACAACTATTCATATCATCTGGTTTTCCATAAAAATAATGTGGATCACTGTTGTATATCTTTTTCCATTCAGCTGTCTGTTCATCTTTGATCCAAAATATTTCCTAAGGACTTGATTCTCAAATACTCGTAAGTAATGCCACGAGTGAGTTCCAAATTATCGATAAATTCACGACTTACGAAGTGAATTTATGTAGAGAATTTGAAAATCAAGAGTGGCATTTGTTAGGACTATTTAACGAATAAAATTAAGCTGTTTACTCACAAATCATCATTTAACTATAGTTATTTTAAAATATTTATATATTTAATGTAAGCGGCGATGTTTGAAAACAAATGAGAAACGATTGGTCCGCTTCATTTGCTTCTTTTGTTCATCACTGCAACCAGATAATAATATTATTTATTGCCAATAGATCGCAATTTTGTAAGAATGCACCCTAGTGGAGAAATTTATAACCAACGTTACTTACTTACTTACTCACTGGCACTATCGAACCCATAGGTTCATGGCCGCGCGGACATAAGCTCTCCCCACTTGAACCCATATCCGCATTTCTTGACGGTTGTATTTTTACGGTGAAAGATCGTCACTCTTTCGACCAAGGTACTTTTTTTCGTCTGGCTTATCACTTCGACCAGACCGGCATGGGTGACCCTATCGGCAGCAATGCTACCGCCGGCATAGCTCTCAGGATCATTTAAGCACGCAAACCACCCCACCACGACAAGGTAAAGATACCATGGAGGGTTATAACCAACGTTATAGGTGTTAATTAATTTCTGGTGTCCTATGATGTAAATATGTCAATTATATTTTTCTGCGTTATTTCCTGGAAAATAATTCGTTTAAGAAAGTGCAAACAGTGTTTTTTTTGTGGTATAATCAATTGTTACAAATGTTTTTATATTATCTCTCGCTTTCGCTTTCTGTTGACATTCGTGCACTATATATACGAACTGGTAGCCGTATTTCTTGGAAGGTCAGTCACTGCAAAATAATGCTATGACCTATTCAGATGTTAAAAAGGAGGTGCTTTCTTTATTAAATTTTAGGCGAAACCGGACTGTGATTGGTTGTAAATAAAAAATCATTGAAATGTGATTTGTAATTGACTCCCATTTGGGGCATGAGTTAAATAGTCCATAAAAATAATGTAGTATACTGTTATATACCCTTTTCCATTCACCTGTCCATCTTTGATCCAAAATATTTCCTAAGGACTTGATTCTCAAATACTAGTAATCTTTTCTCCTCCCTTAAAGAAAAAGTGCATTCCGCATCTATATGTTATAACTGGGAATACAATCTTCATGGAATTCTGTTACGAAATCGAGCAGCAGTAGCCGGCCGTAATTGGCCGTTATAGTTACTCAGTCTGTGAGCAGATGGCGGTGGCATGCACTTCTTCTGGCTGATACGTTCATACATTTAAATTACATTGTGTTGCTGAAGCTATATTATCTAAATGCATTTAATAATGTTTTTATATTATTACATAGATAACGTGTGATTTGCGAATTTCAGTATAAGCAGAAATCTTGCTTTATTTGTTTCCAGAACCGTCGGTTTCGTTTAGTTTGTCATGTGACCATTAACACTTACATTGACGGTGTATCCTATGATATATATATATATATATATATATATATATATATATATATATATATATATATATATATACTTACTTACTCACTGGCACTATCGAACCCGTAGGTTCATGGCCGCACGGACATAAGCTCTCCATACATCCCTATCCTGAGCTAATGCTTTCCAATCATTCCCTGTATAATCTACTTCCCTCAAATCATAGTTAATGTTGTTCTCCCACCTCATTCTTGGTCTACCAACTGGGCGTTTTCCTTCTGGCTTTCCTACAAGAAGTTTCCATGCACGTCTTTCATTCCCCATACGCGCAACATGTCCTGCCCATCGCAGTCTACGGGACTTAACTGTTCTTATTATATCTGGCTTCCTATAAAGACCATGTAGTTCATTGTTATGTAATCTTCTCCATTCACCTGTCTGTTCATCTCTCTTTGGTCCAAACATTTTCCTAAGAACTTTATTCTCAAATACTCGTAATCTCCTTTCCTCCCTTAAAGTAAGAGTCCATGTTTCGCACTCATATAATATAACTGGTAGAATAATAGTTTTATATATTTTCAGCTTAACGTTTTTTGAAAGAAGTTGGGACATCAAAAGTCTCTGCAAAGCATAATAGCATGCTTTTCCAGAATTGAGCCTATGTTTAATTTCTTTGTGCATCTCATTCCTATTTGTGATTATTGTTCCTAGGTATTTGAATTCAGCCAATTCCTCAAAATTTCCCTCATTTGTCATTAGCTGTACATTTCCATTATATAATATATTTCTACGTGTGACCATATATTTAGTTTTATTGATATTTACTTCCAATATATATATATACTTACGTACTCGTACTCACTGGCACTATCGAACCCGTAGGTTCATGGCCGCGCGGACATAAGCTCTCCATATATCCCTATCCTGAGCTAATGCTTTCCAATCATTCCCTGTATAATCTACTTCCCTCAAATCATAGTTAATGTTATTTTCCAACCTCACTCTTGGTCTACCAACTGGGCGTTTTCCCTCTGGCTTTCCTACAAAAAGCTTCCATGCAAGTCTTTCATTCCCCATACGTGCAACATGTCCTGCCGGGTTCGATCCCCGGTCGGGGCAGTTTTTCTGGGTGAGGTTTTTATCGGGGTTTTTCCTCACCTGTAAAACAAATGTCAGGAAAACTTTAAGGCCCAAACGGTCCCCGAAATCATATGGCCATCATCATCATCATCAGCATCCTTCACCGGTGTGGAAAGCAACGGGAAGCTACCTCACTTACAATTCCCTAGCAAAGCTGCAAGCATAGCATGAAAGTGCTATGATTGCAGTGAAGGACCTGGCTTCGGGCATAATTACTACGGATGGATATTCCATTGAGGCAAGCAATTGCAAATTTTCCTTTATTATTTCTGTTTCCTCTTCATAACTCCCGTTTTTATTTATTTTAATTCCTAAATATGTGTTTTCACTAAAATATTTTTTTGTTTCTCCAGTCTCCAAAATTAAATTGTGTTCTGGTTCACCAGTTGATAAATATTTTGTTTTTTTCATGTTCAGTATATATATATATATATATATATATATATATATATGTTATAATTAAACCTTTTTGACATTGAGCAATGCAAGCTTAATATGACAAGATAAGAAAAATAAATGCCTGGACGGGATTTAAACCCGGACCTCTGAGTTGATATCTCAGTGCGCTACCACTTACGCTACCAGACGAATTCCGAACAAGCATTTATTTTTTCTTATACATATTCTCTCTTCATGTATACATATTCCTGCTACATCTGGTAATAATAGAGAATATGTACAAGAAAAATAAATGTTTGTTCTGGTTCGCCTGGTAGCGTAAGTGGTAGCGCACTGAGATATCAACTCAGAGGTCCGGGTTCAAATCCCGTCTAGGCATTTATTTTTCTTATCTTGTCATACATATATATATATATATATATATATTTGTATACCATAAACTATACGTTGCTGATGTGATTTGATTTGGTATATCATTATCATAAGTAATGGCACGAGTGATTTGCAATTTATCTAGAGGACTTGGAAATCAAGAGTGGCATTTGTTAGGACTATTTAACGAATAAAATTAAGCTGTTTACTCACAAATCATCATTTAACTATAGTTATTTTAAAATATTTATATATTTAATGTAAACGGCGATGTTTGGAAACAAACGAGAAACGATAGGTACGCTTCATCTGTTTCTTTCGTTTATCACTGCAACCAGATCATACTATTTATTGCCAAAGGAACGCAATATTGTAAGAATGCTCTCTAGTGGAGAAAAAATGAAACACATCAAATGCATATTAATTCATTTCTGGTCCTATGATGTAAATATGACAATTATATTTTCCTGGAATGTTATTACTTGGGAAAAAATACATTTAAGAAATTGCAAACAGTGGTTTCTTTTTTTGGTTGTATAATAAATTGCTACAAATGTTTTATATTAACTCCTGCAAGCGCTATGTGTTGACATCTATGCACTATATATACAATATGATAGCCGTATTTCTTTATAGGCTCAGTCACTGCAAAATAATGTTCAGACCTGTTCAGAATATTGAAAAGAAGGAGCTTTCTTCAATATGGTAAATTTAACACTGATAAATATTTCGTGAACACGACTCTGATTGGTTGTAAAACAGAAATAATTGAAACGTGATTGGCCATTGACTCCCATTTGGGGCATGAGTTAAATAGTCAGATAAATTTGTAAGAATCGCGTAGGAATTAAGAAGAGATTTGTCCTAGAAGATAATGATATAAGTAAAATCAGCCACAAATTGTTTCCATGTGTTCCTATCTTCTCAGACAACTGATAATACACATCTGTTTATATAATGATTAAGATAATAACAGTATGTTACGATGCAAGGTTGGAAAGTGGTTTTTACAGAAGTGAAGAAATAATTAAACACCGAGTGATAGCGAGGTTTTCAATTTCCGAGATTCTGTAAAACACTTCACAAACGTGTGTTGTACTTTATTTTTTGCACGATGGTGTTTTCAAAATAATAAATACGAGGGCGGATCGGAAAGTAACGCACAATAATTTTTTTCTGCCTTGGTATTGCAGCTAGAATGTTGAAATTTCACAGAGATATAGTTTGAAGTTTTCACTACAGATGGTATTTTTTTTTCTCAGGTGCACCTCTTGCGAGAGAAGCTTGAACTATGCAACAAAGATGGCGCGCATGCTACAGTCGTCTACCTGTGAGGAACAGAGAAGTGTTGTTCGATTTTTGTGGGCCAAAGGGCATAAACCCAGTGAAATTCACAGGGACATGCGTGGCGTGTATGGGGATGATTGTATGGACCGTAGCAATGTCTCCACATTCTTCCAAGAGGGACGCGTGAACCTTAGTGATTCGCCACGCTCCGGCCGGCCGACAACAGCAGCAATCCCGCAACACGATGGGAAAAATGTGTTGAGAAAGTTGGTGACTATGTCGAAAAGTAGGTAAAAGATGTAAGTTCATTTGTGATTTTTTCCTTTTTTTTTACTATTAAACTTTTTAAAAAAAAATTATTGTGCGTTACTTTCCGATCCTCACAGGTGGACGACTGTAGCATGCGCGCCATCTTTGTTGCATAGTTCAAGCTTCTCTCGCAAGAGGTGCACCTGAGAAAAAAATACCATCTGTAGTGAAAACTTCAAACTATATCTCTGTGAAATTTCAACATTCTAGCTGCAATACCAAGGCAGAAAAAATTATTGTGCGTTACTTTCCGATCCGCCCTCGTAATAGTAAAATAATAACATTTGTTGAAAATATTTGCGTTCATTATAAACAACGTTATAGTGTGGCCAATGTATACACGATAAATGCCGAAAATAATTTAGTTGAGATTACAGGAGGCCATGACACTAATCAGGCATAAAATGACGGCAAGTACGAATTTACTGTTGTATAATTATTATTTCAAATAAAGTTCACTTCATTTAAAATGCAGTGATTTGTTTCGTATAATGTATACTAACACTACCCTTTCGATATATTTTTCTATATACATTGTACACATCCACCGCTGTGGGTCTCGAGGTAGCGTGCTGCCTTGTCACGCAACGGGCCCGGTTTCGATCCCCGGTCAGGGCAGTTTCTCTGGGTGAGGTTTTTTTATCGGGGGTTTTCTTCACCTGTCAGACAAATGTCAGGGAAACTTTAAGGCCCAAACGGTCCCCAAAATCATATGGCCATCATCATCCTTATCAATATCATCCTTCACCGGTGTGGAAAGCAACGGGAAGCTAACACACCTACAATTCCCTAATAAAGCTGCAAGCATAGCATCAAAATGCTATGATTGAAGTGAAGGATCTGTCTTCGGGCAGAATTACTATGGGTGGATGGATACATTGTACGTAATATACATAAAGGGCAGTGATTTTATTTCCCGCCCTAGGTAGGTAATTTGTAATATTACTGAAAAATCTTATAGTGAGATCACATATTTAGGAATTAAAATAAATAAAAATGGGAGTTATGAAGATGAAATAAGAAATAGAAATAATAAAGGAAAATTTGCAATTGCTTGCCTCAATGGAATATTGTGGGATAAACATATAAGTAATACAAATAAAATGAATATATATCATACAATTGTTAAAAGCATCATTACTTATGGAGCAGAACTTTGGTCATTAATAACAAAAACAAATAAGTATCTTTTGGCAACGGAAATGGATTTTATACGAAGGGCAGCAAGAATTTCAAGAAGAGAAAAACATTAGGAATTCAGTTATAAGGAAGGAAATGAAGATTGAAGACACTATTTTAGATTATATTAAAACTCAGCTATTAAGATGGTACGGACATGTCCAGCGAATGGAAGAGGATCGGCTACCAAAATGTGTTTTGGAATGGAAACCTGAGGGAAGACGAGGCGGAAGAAGACATAAAACCTCCTGGAGTCAGGTAATATATTTATACATGAAGAAAAAACATCTACAACCTGGAGATTGAATGGACCAACAAAATTAGCTATTAGGAATCGGACGATGTCAAATACATCTATAATGAAATTATTAGAAGACAATGACAGTGCCTATTATTACTTATGGATCCGAAACATGTACAGTGACAACACAACAATCTGCCAGAATACAAGCTGCTGAAATGAGATTCCTCAGACCAATAGCAGGATATCAAAGAACAGACAAAAAAATCTTCTTCTTCGTCTTCTTCCTCTACGCACGAAAGCTGGCAGCTTGTTGCGTATTCATTCACTACAAGTCCGGGGTATGGTGACATCCTTCCATCGTAGTTGTGGTCTTCCTAATGGCCTTTTCTGCTGAGGTGTCCAGTCACACACTTTCTTCACTAATCTACTGTTCTCCATTCTATCTGTGTGATCGTTCCAATTTAGTCTTCTATCATTTATCCAAAGGTTTATAGGTTCAATTTCACATTCTTCTCTAATAACAGAGCTGTGAATTTTCTCTCTCAGCGATTTTCCTACGATTTTCCTTAAAACTTTCATTTCGATTGTTTCATTGATTTGTTTTGTTTTTTGAGTTTCTGTTCGGCATTCACAACCATATGTTAGAACTGTCCACCGCTGTGGTCTCGAGGTAGCGTGCTGCCTTGTCACGCAGCGGGCCCGGGTCCGATCCCCGGTCGGGACAGTTTTTCTGGGTGAGGTTTTTATCGGGGTTTTTCCTCACCTGTAAGACAAATGTCAGGAAAACTTTAAAGACCAAACGGTCCCCGAAATCATATGACCATCATCCTTATCATTATCATCTTTACCATTATCATTATCATCATCATCCTTCACCGGTGTGGAAAGCAACGGGAAGCTACCACACCTACACAATTCCCTAGTAAAGCTGCAAGCATAGCATGAAAATGCTATGATTGCAGTGAAGGACATGCCTTCGGGCAGAATTACTATGGATGGATGTTAGAACTGGTCTTATGACAGATTTGTAAATTCTTACTTTTGTATCTATTCTTAAATTTTAATTTTTCCAAACAGTATTGTTTAAACATCCCGATATTTTGTTTGCATTATTTGCTTGATGGAGGTTTTCATCTGTTATTCTGTTGCTGCTATTAATTTCTACTCCTAAATACTTGAATTTCATGACCTGTTCTATACTTTTCTCTTCTATTTCTAATTTAACAGGTCGTGGGTCCTTGGATATTGCCATTGATTTGGTTTTATTTGTTGAGATTTTCATGTTATATTTTGCTGCAATGATTCTAAATTTGTGCAATAGCATTTGTAAATCATCTTCACTTTGTGCAATTACAACTGTGTCATCAGCATAGTTTATTATCTTCAGCTCTTTGTCACCTATTTTAATCCCTTTTCTAACTTCAACTTTTAGTTCTTTGATGATTACAAAAAACATATAACCCTAGCAATGATTTCTGACGAATGAAATTTGTAATGAGAGCTTAGATGCGAGTCCTGTACTAACCAGATGTAGGTCTCAGCCAATAGGAAGTATGACCACACGTCATTGCTAACTCCCTCGCTAGCGAATATCAAATACAGTCACTGCTAAACATTTTTAAATTCTCGCTACAAAAATTAAATAATACAAGTAATCTTTATCGTAGACTGCGATGGGCAGGACATGTGGCACGAATGGGGAATGAAAGGCGTGTATGGAAGCTTCTTGTAGGAAAACCAGAGGGAAAACACCCAGTTGGTAGACCAAGAATGAGGTGGGAGAATAACATTAACTATGATTTGAGGGAGGTAGATTAAACGGGGAATGATTGGAAAACATTAGATCGGGATAGGGATCTATGGAGAGCTTATGTCCGCGCGGACATCAACCTGCGGGTTCGATAGTGCCAGTGAGTTAGGACATCTTTATCCGTGGAGGAAGTATATTCACTGTATATACACACACACACACACACACACATATATATGGCAGTGAAAACAGAGTTCTCGCGACATCTAGTAATAATGGAGAGTATAATACATATATAAGAAAAATAAGTGTTTGTATTGGATTCGCCTGGTAGTGTAATGGATATCACGCTGAGGTACAGACTCAGAGATCCGGGTTCGAATCCCGTCCAGGCATTTATTTTTCTTATCATACCATATTAAGCTTGCATTGCTCAATGTTAAAGATTTAATTATAACATCTATAAAGCGTCACTGCTATAAAGTAAAATAAATATTCTCTTTAATTTGCTTACTTGATATAGTCAGCTACTAGATGACAGTGAAAACAGTGTTCTCGCGACATCTAGTAATAATGGAGAGTATAATACATATATAAGAAAAATAAGTGTTTGAATTGGATTCGCCTGGTAGTGTAATGGATATCACGCTGAAGTACAGACTCAGAGATCCGGGTTCGAATCCCGTCCAGGCACTTATTTTTCTTATCATACCATATATATATATATATACACACACTGTAGTTGGTTTATATCACTCTGTTAATGTTTTAAATAACCACTAAATGCCACTTTAATTAAAAGAATTTATAGTCTTCCCCGCGCCGTAGCCATGTGATTAAGGCAAGATGTCTTGGCGCAGAGCTACGGGACTTGCGCTGGTTCGAGTCTCCACGGGGGAAGAAATGTTCTCAAGGAATTTCTGCCAGTATAGGACCGATGCCCACCCAGCATCGTGAGGCATTTGGGTAGCTACAATAAGTAGCGGCTCCAGGTTGAGAAGACCAGTTATAATGGCTGGGGGACCCGACATTCACATTGCACTATAATTTTAAGACTTGAGGCAGCAAGTGTACAAAATATTATAATTAAAGTCTATGGTTTAAAATCTAAAATCAACACATCCGCGTCTCACTATAATTCTCTATGGACTGTACATGTTTTTGTAGAGGAACTGTTTTGTTTGTACACATGGCAGACAGGGAATTCACAGCTCAGCAGTCTTGGTAGGGTCTCCCATTGGATTTACGATCAAGGACATTCTTCAAAATCCCTTGCGCGACCTATAACACAGAAATAAGACAACAACCAAAAGTATAGGAATTAAACACAACAATAGAGAAATACAGAACAAACTGGAAATAACACTTGGCAAGGATGACCGAGAATAGAATACCAAAAGCAGCATACGGCTATTCACCACGAGGAAGAGGAAGTTTGGGAAGACCAAAGAAAAGATGGAAAGCGCAGCAATTTGAAACCGGAACAGGCTAGTAAATAAGCCTAAACCGTGATGAAGAAGAAGAAGAAGTGAAAGTAAAGAAGTACATTTTTGTCGACCAGTGTTACTTGAAAATTGTTTGACGTTAGGTTGTTGCACAAGGAATTTTTTATTACACGATTTTGTTTCTTGTTATCTTAATTTCCGGTCAATATATAACAGGACTTTGGTTTGATGTTCAAACCAATATTGAAGGAACTATTTTGAAGATAAGTCCTAATTTAAGAACAACGATGAAGGAAAAATACCGGTTACATAATGCGATAACACTTGTTTAGTGTAAATACGAGGCTAACGTTTGTCTGATGAGAAATTTGGGTTTCCTAATACCATTATCTATCTTTTGACATTTGGAATTTTTCAGTGTAGCGTCCATATTGTGAAACCATTCGTTACATGTCTGTTCTTTGATATTGAATATAAATGTTGACGCTTATTACGTCATCATATCATTTTATAAACAATAGTAATTGGTTGTCGGCCTCATTAGTCTAGTCTAGTGCATCGTTTCCCAATCTGTGGCTCGCGAAACCCCCAGGGGGTTCGCAAAATATTTAAAGTGGTTCGCCAAAACTTTTCCGTAATGGGTCATTTATTGTCTCCTTCATTTCTGCAGCTTTGCAACATCAAGAACAACAATAATAACAGTAATAATAATAATAATAATAATATTTTTATTTATTTATTTATTTATTTATATCCATCCATAGTAATTCTGCCCGAAGGCAGGTCCTTCACTGCAATCAGCATTTTCATGCAATGCTTGCAGCTTTACTAGGGAATTGTAGGTGTGGTAGCTTCCCGTTGCTTTCCATACCGGTGAAGGATGATGAAGATGATAATGATGATGATGATGGCCATATGATTTCGGGGACCGTTTGGGCCTTAAAGTTTCCCTGACATTTGTCTTACAGGTGAGGAAAAACCCCGATAAAAACCTCACCCAGAAAAACTGCCCCGATCGGGGATCGAACCCGGGCCCGCTGCGTGACAAGGCAGCACGCTACCTCGAGACCACAGCTACAGAATTTTAATTTTTACACATCTTTCTGACTGCCAAAGTTTTATTTTTCTTCTCCACTCGTCTCTCTCCATCCAATCCATGTCCTCCAGTCCTCTTGCTCTCATTCCAGTTCTTATTTCCTGCATCCACGAGTTTCGAGGTCTTCCTCTCCTCCTTCTTCCAGGTGGACACCATTCCAATGTTTTACTGGGTAATCTTTCTTCTTGCATTCGTCGTACGTGCCCATACCAATTTAATAATAATGATATTATTATTATTATTATTATTATTATTATTATTATTATTATTATTATTAAGAGCAAAGAGAGATGAACAGACAGGAGAATGGAGAAGACTATATATCAGTGAACTACATAGTCTTTATAGGAAGCCAGATACAATAAGAACAGTTAAGTCTGGCAGACTGTGATGGGAGGACATGTGGCATGAATGGGGAATGAAAGACGTGCATGGAAGTTTCTTGTAGGAAAACCAGAGGGAAAACGCCCAGTTGGTAGACCAAGAATGCGGTGGGAAAATAATATTAACTATGATTTGAGGGTAGTAGATTATACAGGGGATGATGGGAAAACATTGGCTCAGGATATGGATGTATGGAGAGCTTATGTCCGCGCGGCCATGAACCTACGGGTTTTGCTTGGAATTAAATGTTATGAATGTCTATTGTATGTAACTCAGTGCTTCACCCAACTCAGATCATTGTGGAGGCGGTTCGCGAGTCGAAAAAGATTGGAAACCGCTGGTCTAGTGGTTACGTTCCCTGTCTCTAGCCCGAGGGTTGCGGATTTAAAACCCGACCGGGGTCGGTGGATTTTTAGAATGGAAAAACCCAAGGGACAAGTGTTATGGGAGGGACTTTAAGCCGTGGGTCCTGAGTCAGATTTTGGGGCTGGTAAAAGAAACCCAGTCCCGCGCCGTAGCCGAGTGGTTAAGGTAAGAAACCTTGGCGCAGAGCTACGGGACTTGCGCTGGTTCGAGTCTCCATGGGGGAAGAAATTTTCTCATGGTATTTCGGTCAGTATGGGACCGGTGCCCACCCAGCATCGTGAGGCGTTTAGGTAGCTACAATAAGTAGCGGCTCCAGGTTGAGGAAACCAGCTATAACGGCTGGGGGACTCGACATGCTAACCACATGTCACCCCTACACTGGCTGATGATCATCCACCTCTATGATTGACACATGAGGATGCGAGGCCAGCAGCCGGCTGGTAGGCTAAGGGCCTTCTAGGAGTAGTAAAAGTAACCCAAGCCTGAATAAGAGGGCATCTGTACCGACCTTCACCCATGCAATTAATACGTTACTTGCGTGTCTCATTTATGGTAACCACTTGCCACTCATTGACATAGGCAGGTCCTTCACTGCAATCATAGCATTTTCATGCTGTGCTTGCAGCTTTACCAGGGAGTTATAGGTATGTGGTAGCTTCCCGTTGCTTTCCACACCGGTGAAGGATGATGATGATGGCCATATGATTTCGGGGACCGTTTGGACCTTAAAGTTTTCCTGACATTTGTCTTACAGGTGAGAAAAAACCCAGATAAAAACCTCACCCAGAAAAACTGTCCCGACCGGGGATCGAACCCGGGCCCGCTGCGTGACAAGGCAGCACGCTACCTCGAGACCACAACGGTCATTGAGACGTCCAGAGAATGTCAAAATCCCGTTTACCAAAGATGATTTACAACCTCAACCCTAACGGCAAAAGATACCTCGGAAGACCCTTCAACCGATGGAAAGATCAGCTTTTGTAGTCGCAGAACGGGCATCATCACCCAATACTGCATTCGGAAGAAGAAGAAGAAGAAGAAGAATAAACTTAACTGAATTAGCCCTGTTAAGAAACGTTTGTTTGGAAACACCAGTGTTTTGACGGGGGAGGTATATATACATTGCACACCAGACATCACTTATGCCTATTTGTTGATGCTTGGTATGTAAAGGATACAAAAATCCATTAAACTGGTTCTTTCATGAAGAAACAGATTCAGAATAGCTAGCGTTCATATGCCTTTAAACGTGGCACTCAGCTTGATTATGTAAAGTGGAAATAATGCGTTTGGATGTTAAAAAAGTCTGGTATCTTTAAAAATCCAATATCAAAACCTGAGAGTAATATATGTACTGTAGTCCCAGAGAATGGAAATGGACAGCAATGACAAATTCTGGACTTTCATTTGTTGTCTGATGATTGTATTTGTGATTTTTTTTTTTTCAGTTTAGAATGTCTAGTTCAGCATCTAAAACAATCCATACGTATATATACATACATCCGATTGATTGAGGGTCTTTCCACTTTTCAGCGGTTGCCCTTTTACCAGCCGGCTGATGGCCCTTCACATCCACATGTGTCAATCACAGAGGTAGATGATCAACAGCCAGTGTAGGGCTGACATGTGGTAGCATGTCGAGTCCCCCAGCCGTTATAGCTGGTTCCTCAACCTGGAGCCGCTACTTATTGTAGCTACCCAATTGCCTCACGATGCTGGGTGGGCACCGGTCCCATACTGGCCGAAATACCATGAGAAAATTTCTTCCCCTGTGGAGACTCGAACCAGCGCAAGTCCCGTAGCTCTACGCCAAGGCTTCCTACCTTATCCGCTCGGCTACGGCGCGGGACATATATACATACATACATATGTAATATTTTTTAAATATCTAGTTTTAAATATCTAGGTTTCTATTTATCATATGTTAAAATTGAAGATATTAATGACAAAATAAATAAATTTAATCTAATGTGCGGCACTGTTAAAAGAATCCTTAAACACACAAGAAAAGAAACAAAAAATAAATTTTATAAAGTAATGGCCGTTCCTGTATTGATGTATGGATCAGAATGTTGGACGATCACTAAAAGACTAGAACAAAGATTGGAAGCAGCTGAGATGCGATTTTTAAGAAATATAGCAGGATATACTCTGCTGGATAAGAAAAGAAATGAAGATATAAGAAAGGAACTAAATATTTTCAAACTTACAGACCGAATAATTAAATTTAGGAACGACTGGAAAGAACATGTTGATAAAATGCCAGAAGGAAGATTTCCAAAATTATTGCTAAATTATAAACCACACGGAAGGAGAAATGTTGGACGCCCACACAGAAGATGGTCTGAACAATTTTAACAATCCTAGCTTTCATGAAACCGGAACGAGCCAACAGGCTTAATCCCTGGATGATGATGATCATGATGACATGTAATATCTACTTATAGGTTGCGAAACCTGTTGTAAAAGCTAGTAGATCTTACATTGATGACACATGCGGATGTGTGATCAGCACCCAGCTTGTAGGCTAAGTACTTCTAGGCCTGTCAGACCATTAGATGTATTATGCACATAAATAAATAAATAAAGCCTGATATGTCCCTTTAGGGCAAAGGCCTCCCTCTATTGTGAATGTCACCCGGTGAGCTACTCCGTGGTGAGAAGTTGACTTGGATGTAGCACTTGGTTTGTATACACTGTCTGTTCTGTGATTAGTTAATGCACAGTTGGCTCTCCATCGTTCTCCAGCTTTTCCTGCATCTGGCGACTCTGGACCATTGCGCCCCTGCTCGTTCTTTGAAGAGGTCAGCCCATCGTCGTCTTGGTCTTCCGCGCTGTCTCTTGCCTGTGTACGGGTCCCACATTGTTGTTTTTATTGTCCGCCTGTCGTCCTGTATTCTTGCGACATGGCCTCCCCACTTCCATTTTTTCCTGATGGCTTGTTGTGCAGGATCATTTGTTGAGGACATCGCTTGAAGTGTTGTATTCGAGATTCTGTCCTTCAGAGTTATGCCTAAGATTTTCCTCTCCGTTTTCCTTTGGCATACTTGGAGTGTGTACTTCAGTTTGGCAGTAAGATTCCAAGTTTGGCAGCCATATAACAGTGTTGGAAGAACACAGGTTTGTAGTGTTTCCATTTTGAGTTTCCGGTTGAGTTACTTGTCCAGCAGCATGTATTTGAGTGACCAGAACGCCTTCCAGGCGAGAGCTATTCTTCTGCTTATTTCTTTCTCTACTTTCTGATGGAAGCTGTCCTAAGTACGAGGGCGGATCGGAAAGTAACGCACAATCATTTTTTTAAAAGTTTAATAGTAAAAAAAAGGAAAAAAATCACAAATGAACTTACATCTTTTACCTACTTTTCGACAAAATCACCAACTTTCTCAACACATTTTTCCCATCGTGTTACCAGTTTCAATATGCCCTGTTCGTAGAAGTCCGTTTGGTTGGAGTGTAGCCATCTGCGCACTGCTGATTTCACTTCCACATCTGTCTCAAACCGTTTGCCGGCCAGGAATTTCTTCATGGGACCAAACAGATGAAAGCCCGATGGTGCAAGATCCGGACTGTATGGTGGATGCTGGAGCACCTCCCAACCAAATTCGGCGATTCAAGCTTCTCTCGCAAGAGGTGCACCTGAGAAAAAATACCATCTGTAGTGAAAACTTCAAACTATATCTCTGTGAAATTTCAACATTCTAGCTGCAATACCAAGGCAGAAAAAAATTATTGTGCGTTACTTTCCGATCCGCCCTCGTATGTGTACTCGCTTACGTATTGTAGATCCATTCCATCGACTTTGATTGGGGTTTCCGGACCATTTGACATAATTTGTGTCTTGCTTTTGTTCATCGAAAGGTCTGCAATTTTGCTAGTTTCTGATAGCTCTTGTAGCATTGATTGGAGTGGTGCACATAAATGCCAACTTTATTACAGTTTGACGAAAATACTTTACGTAATGAAACATTTCTTCTTGAATATCAAGTGGAAATTTTGATATTAAAATAGAAAAGATAAAAACATTATTTGGACCACAAAAATAATTAATGAAGCATGAAATGTTTTTTTTAACGTAATCCAGATATTCATAAGTTAGGACAGAGTAATGTTGAAATATGGGTTAATAATGTCATGACCTTGAACTCTGACCTCTCACAGAACATGTTACTGACTTGAGTGTGATTACTTTCAACAATTCATTTATCAAGTCTTTATTTGTCGGACTATTGACAAGTAGTGTGTTTTTTCTTTATGGGTTTCTAATATCTCTGTCTGTTTCACGGTTTTCGAGGATTTTTTAATATATTTTTTACAGCTACGTATCCTGTCTTTGACGTTGATGTCATTAAGCCGTGAGTTGAAGTAGTTTGTTTATAAAAAACATAACATAGTTTTTTTTTTCAAGTTACTATTATTATTCTTTAAATTAGGAATATGCATTGCAGATACTCTTGATGTCCCAACTCCTTTCAAAAAAACGTTAAACTGAAAATATATAAAACTATTATTCTACCAGTTATATTATATGGGTGCGAAACATGGACTCTTACTTTAAGGGAGGAAAGGAGATTACGAGTATTTGAGAATAAAGTTCTTAGGAAAATTTTTGGACCAAAGAGAGATGAACAGACAGGTGAATGGAGAAGACTTCGTAACAATGAACTACATGGTCTTTATAGGAAGCCAGATATAATAAGAACAGTTAAGTCTCGTAGACTGCAATGGGCAGGACATATTGCACGTATGGGGAATGAAATACTTGCATGGAAGCTTCTTGTAGGAAAGCCAGAGGGAAAACGCCCAGTTGGTAGACCAAGAATGAGGTGGGAGAATGACATTAACTATGATTTGAGAGAAGTAGATTATACAGGGAATGATTGGAAAGCATTAACTCAGGATAGGGATGTATGGAGAGCTTTTGTCCGCGCGGCCATGAACCTACGGGTTCGATAGTGCCAGTGAGTAAGTAAGTAAGTAATTAGGAATATTGCACAATACAGTGTTTCCCCTTCAACCCAAAGTCATTTGTCGCCAGAGGTTCCTGTCTAGAGCATCTTCTTCCCTCAAATCTCTAGCTTCCATACTTCTCCTAACTCCATCCATCCAATGTTCTCCAGGTCTACTTCTTCTACTTCTTCCATTAACTAACTAATTTTATTATGATAAACTTTAGTTGGTATATTCTAGGCGAAACACGACTGTGATTGGTTGATAAAAAACCATTGAAATGTGCTTGTCATTGACTCCCATTTGCGGCATGAGTTAAATTGTCAGTAAAAATTATAATAATATAACTTTAAAAAAATCTGGCTGCACTGCAGAAGTCTATTATTAAAATGCATTTGTTCACATATCCAAATATTTTAGACAGACATGATCATTGCTGTTGAAGCGTCTGAAAATAAAGTTTAATGCAAATTTAGAGAGCTGTTGTGCTTCCAATTAAACATTCTGCATAGAAATCCTAAGTAAAGTCTGAAGATTATAATCTATAACATTGTCACATTTGGTTCAAGGTCACCACTTTGCAACATGTCTTCTTTCAACGAATGACGTCAAACTTCCTGCAAGTCATATCAGCCCTTCTCATTAAAAAATGTTGACCTGTTTACTTGTATAATATTTTATAGACAATGTAATATTCAATAATAATTTAATCATCTTACAACTTGCTTCTTTATTTATAACATAAATGCTGCTGAGATTGTTTTAGTCTGCGATATGCGTATTGACTATAGTTTCGACAGTTATACATCTTTTTACACGCTTTATATTAGCTTGACCTGTATCTATCCGTCTATCTATCTATGTAACTGAATCTTTCAACGCGATTTTCACCCACTTAAAATAATCGGATCGACTTGAAATTTTGTATACTTGTAAAGGACCCGTGTCCCGCGCCGTAGCCGAGCGGTTAAGGTAGGAAGCCTTGGTGCAGAGCTACGGGACTTGCGCTGGTTCGAGTCTCCATGGGGGAAGACATTTGCTCATGGTATTTCGGCCAGTATGGGACTGGTGCCCACCCAGCATCGTGAGGCAATTGGGTAGCTACAATAAGTAGCGGCTCCAGGTTGAGGAACCAGCTATAACGGCTGGGGGACTCGATATGCTAACCACATGTCACCCCTACACTGGCTGTTGATCATCTACCTCTGTGATTGACACATGTGGATGTGAAGGGCCAGCAGCCGGCTGGTAAAAGGGCAACCGCTGAAAAGTGGAAAGACCCTCAATCGGAGTCGGTAAAGGACCCGTGACAATACAATAATTTCATATTTATTTTACACGCTTTATATTAGCTTGACCTGTATCTATCTATCTATGTAACGGAATCTTTCAACGCGATTTTCACCCACTTAAAATCATTGGATCGACTTGAAACTTTGTATACTTGTAGAGGACCCGTGACAATACAATAATTTCATATTTATTTTCTAAAATCCTGGCCATAATCATCAGAAAATCAAAAAAAGTGTTTTTGTATCAATGTAACGGAATCTTTCAACGCGATTTTCACCCACTTAGAAACATTGGATCGACTTGAAACTTTGTATACGTGTAGAGGACCCGTGACAATACAATCATTTCATATTTTGTTTCTAAAATCCTGGCCAGAATTATCCGGAAAAAAAAATGAAAACTGGTATAACAGGTTGCGGACTTGTCGACTTTTTAGTCAATCGTTGTAAGAGCTCAGTTGATAGAGCAGTGAACTCTTAGTGGTATATAATTTCAGTAATCCATACGTCGCTGGTTCAAATCCGGCTGGGAGGGGTTTTTATAGAAGAGTATTACTTTTAGCTCATACTACAATAGTATCGAATTTAAAGATATTTACATTTTTATCTTATTCTCTAAAATATTAAAACTAAAAAATAAAAAATAAATAATAGTTTTAAAAAACTAAAAGAACACGCTTTATTAGAAAACTAAAAAATGAAAAATAATTTTAATTTCCAATACGCTTGGGATAAAATAAAGTGGTCAACAAAAAAATCATCTCCAACACATATAGAATCAAACTAGAGTTATCAACAAAAAGAAAATAATTTTACCACCAAAAGCGTGGGGTGCTTTTTGTGATTTTTACATTTTCTTCTTAGAGAGCTTAGTTTTACGAATATCTGTTTATTATCAAATATATTAATTGATATAGAGCACCCCACGCTTTTGATGGTAAAATTATTTTCTTTTTGTTGATAACTCTAATTTTGTTCTATATGTGTTGGAGATGATTTTTTTGTTGACCACTTTATTTTATCCCAAGCGTATTGAAAATTAAAATTATTTTTCATTTTTTAGTTTTCTAATAAAGCGCGTTCTTTTAGTTTTTTAAAACTATTATTTATATATATTTTATTTCAGGATTCTTTCTGTTATTTGCACGGGTATCCTCAACCAAAATATACAATTTTTTTTCTTCCACACTTCCCGGTCTTGCGTGTCTGCTTCTGTCATATTTCTCTTCTTCATGTTGTATTAAATTCCATTTTCCACGTTGGCTTTGGTCTACCACATTTCCCTTTTCCAGGAGGTATCCATTTCAATACTTCTTTGTTTGTTTCTGTGCCCCTTCTTCTCATTATATGTCCATACCATCTTAGTTGGATTTCTTCAATCTCTTGTACAATATCCTTTTCTACATTCATTATTTCTCTTATTGTATTACTTTCTATTTTATCTTACTTACTTACTTACTTACTTACTCACTGGCACTATCGAACCCGTAGGTTCATGGCCGCGCGGACATAAGCTCTCCATACATCCCTACCCTGAGCTAATGCTTTCCAATCATTCCCTGTATAATCTACTTCCCTCAAATCATAGTTAATGCTATTCTCCCACCTCATTCTTGGTCTACCAACTGGGCGTTTTCCCTCTGGCTTTCCAACAAGAAGCATCCATGCAATTCTCTCATTACCCATACGTGCAAAATGTCTATTTTATCTAATTTTGATATTCTTAAAAAAAGTCAATTTCTGTAACTAATAATTTCTTAGACTTAATTGTGTGTATATATATATATATATATATATATATATATATATATATATATATCCATCCATAGTAATTCTGCCCGAAGGCAGGTCCTTCACTGCAATCATAGCATTTTCATGCTGTGCTTGCAGCTTTACTATCGAATTATAGGTGTGGTAGCTTCCCGTTGCTTTGCACACATGATGATAATGATGATGATTGCGACGGCCATATGATTTCGGGGACCATTTGGGCCTTAAAGTTTTCCTGACATTTGTCGTACAGGTGAGGAAAACCCCCGATAAAAACCTCACCCAGAAAAAACTGCCCCGACCGGGGATCGAACCTGGGCCCGCTGCGTGGCAAGGCAGCACGCTACCTCGAGACCACAGCGGTGGATATATATATATATATAAACTCCTAATGAAAAATATGCTCTGTTATGTGTCAAAATATGTTTAAAACAAATAACTCACTGGAACTAAGAAACTCATAGGTTCATGGCCGTGCGGACATAAGCTCTCCATACATCCATAACCTAAGCTAATGTTTTGCAATCATCCCCGGTATAATTTACTTCCCCAAATAATTAATATTCTCCTACCTCATTCTTGGCCTACCTCTAGTTATACGCTCTGTATAGTACTGACATAGTATTAACGATCTTGTCGAACTGGTGACCCGTTTGTAGCATGTATTTGGAAAAATTTGATTTTTCTTCGTTATTAATAACAATAACAAGATAGCATCCTTGCAGATATAGAAAATCTAAAAGAAGCGAAGAATATATAGCTACTCAATGAGAACACGCCCGCAGACCTAAACCCGTTGTACAACTTATATAACAACATTAGTACCAGTTAAAATGCAGAAGATGAAACATTGTTTTTGAAAGGCCTCCATATTGGAACTGTTTAATAATTTAGTTGAGGACGACTGACTTACCAGGTACCAATTTTATATTTAATATATTTTTACGTATATATTACAAAAAATAGAAAATTACAAATATATATATATATATATATCTTTAAGCCCATGCTTCCCTTAACAGAGATTTAGGCGCTCTCCCCCTACAGGGAAGAATTTAAACCATACTAATTTAGTTACACTTGTTTTCGTATAGATGTCATTTGAGTGGTCCGTGGTCAACGTTCCGCCTCATACTGACATCTAGGAAACAAAGGTAGTACTAGGACGGGAAAATTCGGTAAATTTTGCTTAGAGGCTTTTTCATTCAGGCTTAACGATATTTTACGAGCCTGAAGATCTTCAGACTCGGGACCCACGGCTTAAAGTCCCTCCCGGAGGTCTGGCTCCTTAGATTTTTCCATCCTAAAAAAATCCATCGACCCCGGCCGGGTTTGAACCCGGGATCCTCGGGACCAGAGGCAAGGAGCATAACCACTAGTCCACCTCATAATTCAGAGCGCATTTTAACATATGGTGCTGAAGTCTGGCAAATTCCTACCAGGGAAATGAAAAGAATTTTAAGTACAGAAATGGATGTTTTAAGAAGATCAGCTGGAAAATCTAGAATAGATAGAATACGAAATAAAGAAATAAGGGAAATTATGGGTGTACAAGAGGAGCCGGACATCATAGACAGTATAGAAAAGAAAAGATTACAGTGGTATGGCCATGTCAAAAGAATGTCAGAACAAAGATTGCCTAAAATTGTTATGGAATGGATCCCAATGGAAAGGAGGAAGAGAGGAAGACCGAAGAAAAGTTGGATAGAAGGGGTACAAGCAGCTATGAATATCAGAGGATTGGAGGAAGATCAGTGGATGGACAGAGAGGAATGGCGTTTGGTTTCCGGAAGACGGCGGCAGCTGCCATGATACCAGATGATGATGGTGGTCTTATTAGATAACCTGAACGGTGTTTTAATATGAATTTCTAAATTTTTTAGTCTTTAAATAATTACAAAGCTCCGTTAAAAGTGCGTATTGTAATTTATCATTATCATCCGGTATCATGACAGCTGCCGCCGTCTTCCGGAAACCAAACGCCATTCCTCTCTGTACATCCGTTGATCTTCCTCCAATCCTCTGATAATCATAGCCGCTTGCACACCTTCTATCCAAGTTTTATTTGGTCTTCCTTTTTTCCTTCTTTCCATTGGGTTCCATTCCATAATTATTTTAGGCAATATTTGCTCTGGCATTCTTTTGACATGGCCATACCATTGTAATATTTTCTTTTCTATAATGTCTATGATGTCCGGCTCCTCTTGTACACCCTAATTTCCCTTATTTCTTTGTTTCGTATTTTATCCATCCTAGCTTTTCCAGCTGATCTTCTTAAAACATCCATTTCTGTACTTAAAATTCCTTTAATTTACTTGGTAGGAATTTGTCAAACTTCAGCACCATATGTTAAAATACTCTGAAATAGGCCTTTGGTTTGATATATTTTTAATTTTCTATTTTTTTGTAATATTTTTGCTCCACAAACAGAGTTTAAAGAATTTATTGCGTGTTTTTTTTTGTGCGATTCTATTTTTACTTTCCACTGTGTTATCGCCTGAATGGTCTAATTTTGTTCGTAATTATTAATCAAATTGACTCTTATTTACAACTAAGTAACAACTTTTGATTCCTTGCCACAAATTTACGAAACTGGACAAGATATGTTTTGAAAATAAACTTTTCAAATGAAGTTAACAACTGTACGGTGCCTTGGTCATCAACGTAGGTTAGTTAATTGGCACAAATATTGGTCACTGCCGGTATAATCTTGGCATTGAATCATTTGGCGCTGCCAGATCATTCAGATGCAATAACTAACTCTTGTGGTTTTTGGGTGGCTAATGACAAGATTGCGACAAAGAAGTAAAATGTTTGTACATTAAAATAGCTTCTTTCAGTTCAGAGTATCATTTTTGCAACGCAATATAGACAAATATACAGGATGTTACAAAAAAGTATAAAATGGTTAGAACATGTCGATAGAATGTCAAACGACCAAAAAAAAACTCCTTAAGTCTTACACACCAATTTGGAAAAGTCGACTAGAACGTTCTATGAAAATAGTTCTGGAATAAGCCTAACGTGGGACCGGAACAGGCCAACAAATGGCCTAACTCCAAGGAATGGAAATGATAATGGATTTTATCTTATCTATTAATAACACTGGGCAACATGATTTTTGTCTCGAGTACCAATAGTTGTACTTAATGCAGTTTTTTATCGTGTTTTCAAATATGTATTCGGAATTTCTCCATCAGCCACAGTTTTTTTTATTTAAATTTCAATTAATGGATTCAAATAATTATGTTTTAATAAACATTTTTTCGTCGATTTGACCATTGTAAAATAAAACCAAATGAGATAACTCAGGAGAATTTCAGCTTTGGAAAAGAGATATCAAGGCAAATGGAATCCTAATATGCTGGGCGATTATTGTTGGACCATCAAGAGCGATGCTCCACAGGCGAAATATAGCAGAAAATCGTCTTTTCTTACTTTCTAGGTGAGTCCGAATGTTCGAATATTGTGTAGTTACCAATGTAGAAAATATTAAAGTGTTCTTCTTGTTCTTCTTTTGAAGTATTAGGCCAAGGCCTGTTACAATCATATAGAAAATTTTCCCTCCAGCGTTTAATAGGACGGCTCAGAGATCTTCGTCCTATTGAAATGTTTGCAATTATAATGTCCTGTCTCTCGGAAACCTTGCGTGATGGAGAAAACCCGATATCATATTTGAATTCAGGAGAAAAAAATTATATCACAATCGCATATTTTTCTTTCTGAGACAAAATAAATATGAAATTATTGTATTCACGGGTCCTTTACAAGTAAACAAAGTTTCAAGTCGATCCAATGTTTCTAAGTGGGTGAAAATCGTGTTCAAAGATTCCGTCACATAGATAGATAGATAGATAGATAGATACAGGTCAAGCTAATATAAAGCGTGTAAAAAAGTTTATCATATGCTGAGGTCATTAAAATGAAGTGGAAGAGATGTACGAATTCTTGGAACGAGTCTAAATTTCAAAAGCGTTCCAAATCAAACTACGTCAGAAAGCGAGCACAGTGTTGTAATAACATTCTTACTTCATACAAACCAACACGTTTTAGCAAATTCCGAATGAATGAAACCATTCAAGTTATTTTCATGGGGAAAATCTTATCCCATCCTACCTATTACAATAACTAACTCACTGGCACTATCGAACCCGTAGGTTCATGGTCGTGCGGACATAAGCTCTTCATATATCCCTATCCTGAGTCAATGTTTTCCAATCATCCTCTGTATAATCTACTTCCCTCAAATCATAGTTAATGTTATTTTCCCACCTCATTCTTGGTCTACCAATTCGGCGTTTTCCCTCTGGTTTTCCTACAAGAAGCTTCCATGCACGTCTTACATTCCCACTCGTGCCACATGTCCTGCCGATCGCAGTCTACGAGACTTAACTGTTCTCATTTTCCGGTGGTGTAATGGATAGCACGTTGGGTACTAACCCAGAGGTCCGGGTTCAAATCCCGTCCAGGCATTTATTTTTCTTATCATATCAAAAATCCAAGGAGCAAGTCCTCCGGGAGGGACTTTAAGCCGTGGGTCCCGAGTCTCAAGATTTTCAGGCTGGTAAAAAATCCTTAAGCCTGAATGGAAAGGCCTCTAAGCAAAATTTACCGAATTTTCCCGTCCTAGTACTACCTTGGTTTCCTAGATGTCAGTATGAGGCGGAACGCTGACCACGGACCACTCAAATGACATCTATACGAAAACAGGTGTAACTAAATTAGTATGGTTCAGATTCTTCCCTGTAGGGGGAGAGGGCCTGAAATCTCTGTTAAGGGAAACATGGGCTTACAATACAAAAAAAAAAGTAATATATATCTTATATATATATAATGAGGAATATTGGACAAAGAAGTCGCAGTTGGAACATTACTTACTTACTTACTCACTGGCACTATCGAACCCGTAGGTTCATGACCGCGCGGACATAAGCTCTCCATACATCCCTATCCTGAGCCAAAATCATTTCCAATCATTTCCTGTACAATCTACTTCCCTCAAATCATAGTTAATGTCACTCTCCCACCCCATTCTTGGTCTACCTTTGGTATGGGTTCCCTGAAGTAGCCCCCGCCCGGAGAACCGAATGGGGGACTATTTGACCTCCGAAAAAATTTTACCCGTTGAACCCATGTCCGCATTTCTTGACGGTTGTATTTTTACGGTGAAAGATCGTCACTTTTTCGACCAAGGTACTTTTTTCGTCTGGCTTATCACCTTCGACCAGTCCGGCATGGGTAACCCTATTGGCAGCAATGCTACCGCCGGCATAGCTCTCGGGATCATTTAAGCACGCAAGCCACTCCACCACGACAAGGTAAAGATACCATGGAGGGAACATTAATGCATTGAAATTAAAACAAAGTAGTAATGGAAGAAATCGCTCGTTAAACAGATAATTAATGTGTTTATTCCCTTAATGGCGTCTGTGTTACGTATTTGGTTGCAAGACTGAGAATATATACAAGAGTTTTACCTTATTAGTTAAGTCGTTTGATGTCCTAGTGACGTAAGGACATTTGTACAAAATAAAACCCATCTCACAAGGGAACTGTCAGCCATTGCTGATCTTCCATTCAGAGAAGCATTCTGTAAGGCTGAGTCCAGAAAAAAGTATCTGCTGTTTTTAACTGCAAGGCACAGAAATCCTAGCTAGAATCCAGCAATGGCAACCCAATGGTTACAGCAGATTTATGGGCCGAATGGAGTGAGACGGGCCGCGGGGCGGACGGCAGGTAGTGAGAGTAATCCAATCTACCAATTCACGAGCTGTATTATTTCCATTTAATTTAAATGAGAGATTTGGAGCTGGATTTTAATGCCTCACGCCGTAGCGTAGTGGTTAAGGCACTGCGCTACAAGTCGGAAGGTCGAGGGTTCAAGTCCCGGTGGGTCAGGATTTTTAAACTGACCCAAACCTTCTGGCGGCACTATGACCCTGGGGTTGACTCAGTCTCTAACGGAAATGAGTATCATACGCTTGTTCTGGGGGTAAAGGCGGCCGTCACGCAGGGCTGACAACCCGGCTGACATCAAGTTCCGATTGTCTCCTACTACCCCAAGAGCCTCCCGAGGCCTGTAGTGGGATCACTTTACTTTACTTTACTTTGCAGTTAAAAACAGCAGATACTTTTTTGGCCACTACATGTATACATATAGGGAAGTTCGGGTAATGTGGACCCTTCTGTTTAAGTGGACCCTGTTAATATCTTCTTTAATTGGTGCTGCCCTCGAACAGGAAATATTTTAACTTCTTTTCGTCATTAACTTTGACGGGTTCAAGGACAGTTTCTTTTATCTTATGTGCGAAGAAGGTTTTATTTGTGATATTTATGAAAATTTATTTATTTTGGTAAATAGAATTCGATAAATAGGGAGGAAACACAACTGTCATTGGTTGTAAAACAAAATTCATTGAGACTGATTGGTCATTGACTCCCATTAGGGGCATGAGTTAAGTAGTCCAGAGAAATACATTTCGTGAAGTATCTGTTAGGATTGAAACCCCACATATGGAATTGATCTAGCGGACGTAATTTGAATTAATTGATAAAGGAACTTAATATGTTTTAGCTGTCAGTTTGTAACATTTTCACTGTTTGTATACCCCTCTCATTGCGTTGCATTTGGCTTCAATCCAGTTTGTATGAATGCTTGGTAGTGCTGTGGTGCATTTTAGCGCGATGCCACGAAACGTACACTCTGTTACATTCCAAAATTGATTTTTATGTATAGGTATCTCTAAAATCACTATCCATTTCTATGAAAACTCTACTATTTTTACACGCTTGACCTGTATCTATCTATCCTTCATTGCCTTCCTATAGCATCTACAGATATCAAAATATTTGCTGTCAACCGTTGTGGTCTCAGAGTTGCGTCGCTGTCATGTACGCAGCGGGCCCGGGTTCCAACCGCGGACAGGATAAGTTCCTAGATGATGGTTTTTTTCCTCACATGTAAGAGAAAATTAGGAAACTGTAAGGCCCAAACGGTTCCCGAACATCATCAGCCGTCATTATCATCATTATCATATTCGCCATGTTTAGTATGAATGGGTGTGAATGGTGTTTTGTCTTAATGTTGTGTTGTTTCGGAGGAGCTGAACACTTATTCGGGGAGACCCTCCATGCCCTTTTAAGGGAAAAAAAGTTCTATGTGATCCATAGTTAAGTAAGGCAAAAAAAGTTCTATGTGATCCATAGTTAAGTAAAGCAGAAAAGTTCTATGTGATCCATAGTTAAGTAAGGCAAAAAAAGTTCTATGTGATCCATAGTTAAGTAAGGCAAAAAAGTTCTATGTGATCCATAGTTAAGTAAGGCAAAAAACGTTCTATGTGATCCATAGTTAAGCAAGGCAAAAAAAGTTCTATGTGATCCATAGTTAAGTAAGGCAAAAAAGTTCTATGTGATCCATAGTTAAGTAAGGCAAAAAAAGTTCTATGTGATCCATAGTTAAGTAAGGTAAAAAAGTTTTATGTGATCCATAGTTAAGTAAGGCAAAAAAAGTTCTATGTGATCCATATAAGGTAAAAAAAGTTCTATGTGATCCGTAGTTAAGTAAGGCAAAAAAAGTTCTATGTGATCCATAGTTAAGTAAGGCAAAAAAGTTCTATGTGATCCATAGTTAAGTAAGGCAAAAAAGTTCTATGTGATCCATAGTTAAGTAAGGCAAAAAAAAGTTCTATGTGATCCATAGTTAAGTAAGGCAAACAAAGTTCTATGTGATCCGTAGTTAAGTAAGGCAAAAAAAGTTATATGTGATCCATAGTTAAGTAAGGCAAAAAAGTTCTATGTGATCCATAGTTAAGTAAGGCAAAAAAAGTTCTATGTGATCCATAGTTAAGTAAGGCAAAAAAAAGTTCTATGTGATCCATAGTTAAGTAAGGCAAACAAAGTTCTATGTGATCCGTAGTTAAGTAAGGCAAAAAAAGTTATATGTGATCCATAGTTAAGTAAGGCAAAAAAGTTCTATGTGATCCATAGTTAAGTAAGGCAAAAAAAGTTATATGTGATCCATAGTTAAGTAAGGCAAAAAAGTTCTATGTGATCCATAGTTAAGTAAGGCAAAAAAAGTTCTATGTGATCCATAGTTAAGTAAGGCAAACAAAGTTCTATGTGATCCGTAGTTAAGGGGACCCGGAACACCCTATACTTATAATGTTAAATGTAAGGAACATTTTCTCCTGAACTATTAATCCTATCAAGTTGACATTTTTACAGTGGAAACGTTCATGTATTTAGAGTCTTCTATCATAAGGATTTATTTAGATATGCATTTATAACAAAACTTTTTTTGTCTTTACAAATATTTTCTTTCAGTTTTTTACACTGTATTTTGCAACCTAAATTCTTTAATTACTGAGCTATCACAACATCAATATGGTAACAACTGTATATGAGCGCTATATTGAAGCCCTGGTCTCTAGCTTTAATAGTTTAGAAGAAAATGTTGTTTATATATTGAAAAAATGATGCTAACTATGGGAGAGAGTTGACGGCTCACGCCCACATTTTAAAGGGACGGGGAATATTTAAAACAAATAATAAACACACTTAGAAACAAGATAATTATACCATATTAAAGAGCAATCTTTCTACTATTTTAATTGATAAAAGAAAGAAAATGAATTTTTTCATCACATCTGGCCTTCCGGGTTCCCTTAAAATCCTTTCCCCACTGTAAAACCCGACTGATGAGTAGCACATACAATTATGTACAAATTGAGATTTTAAACTGCGGTAATGGAATAAAAAAAATACTAGCTCCTCGCTCGTATATTAGAGTAATGGGTCCACCGCTGTGGTCTCGAGGTAGCGTGCTGCCTTATCACCCAGCGGGCCCGGTTTCGATTCCCGGTTGGGACAGTTTTTCTGGGTGAGGTTTTTATCGGTTTTTTCCTCACCTGTAAGACAAATGTCAGGAAAACTTTAAGGCCCAAACTGTCCCCGAAATCATATGGCCATCGCAATCATCATCATTCATATTCATCTTAGATTAAGCTTAGGATTAGGGACTCTCCTGGCGCACCACTATCATCATCATCACCCATCATATCATCGGGCAACGTAACCTCGCCTTCCAGGCGCCTGAACCTCGGAAGTGGGTTTACAAGTACGCCATGCCAGGAGAGAAACTAGGAATGTTGAAAGACAACCTGGGGCATTAGCAAAAAAAAAAAAAAAAAATAGAATAATGGTAATTTTATTTGTTGCGCGATAGTGCGTTTTGTCGTACTGGAATGGCGACCATGATTGAAAGTCCGCTATCGCCAGGTTTTTAATCGTATGCTCGCTTCTGTAAAAGCTACTTCCCAACCTCGTACTATTACGACCTGACAAGTCATTTTAATATCGGAGGATGGACGTGACTGCATTTCCACACGCAAATAGCGGTTTTTTACTTTGCATAATTATCCATAGGTCAGTTAGTATTATGCAATGACATGTCCTGATAGCCTAGTTTATATTGCCATAGTTTAGGAACGTGTGTTGACATTTCAATACAGAGTACGTTCATTCAAGTAGATACTCCCGTACCTTTGTTCCTATGGATTCTTGCATCTTCGTAAATGGTCCATTTACGCCTTACTTACTTACTCACTGGCACTATCGAACCCGTAGGTTCATGGCCGCGCGTACATAAGCTCACCATACATCCCTATCCCGAGCTAATGGATTCCATTCATTCCCTGTATAATCTACTTCCCTCAAATCATAGTTAAAGTTATTCTCCCACCTCATTCTTGGGCGTTTTCCCTCTCGCGTTTCTACAAGAAGCTTCCATGCACGTCTTTCATTCCCCATACGCGCATCATGACCTGCCCATCGCAGTCTACGAGACTTAACTGTTCTTATTATATCTGGCTTCCTATAAAGACCATGTAGTTCATTGTTATGAAGTCTTCTCCATTCACCTGTCTGTTCATCTCTCTTTGGTCCAAAAATGTTCCTAAGTACTTTATTCTCAAATACTTGTAATCTCCTTTCTTCCCTTAAAGTAAGAGTCCATGTTTCGCACCCATATAATATAACTGGTAGAATAATAGTTTTATATATTTTCAGTTTAACGTTTTTTGAAAGGAGTTGAGACATCAAGAGTCTCTGCAATGCATAATAGCACGCATTTCCAGAATTGAGCCTATGTTTAATTTCTTTGTGCATCTCATTCCTATTAGTGATCATTGTTCCTAGGTATTTGAATTCAGCCATTTCCTCAAAATTTCCCTCATTTGTCATCAGCTGTCCATTTCCATTATATAATGTATTTCTACATGTGACCATATATTCAGTTTTATTGATATTTACTTCCAGTCCTAATTTCTTAGTGTTACTCAATAGTGTGTGCGTGTTGGCCTTTAGTATCTCCTGGCTATCGGGCAATAGTACTACATCATCAGTATAAACTAACAGCTTAAGGCTTGATTATTCGAGAGCTAAATAAAACATTGTCCACATTTATTTTCTAATGTCAAAGTATTTATAGAGTGTGAAGAAGGGCTACAACTCAGTTGTATTAAGCTGTAAGTTTGTGCTATTTAACTCACGCCCCAAATGGGAGTCAATGACCAATCACGTTTCAATGAACAAACAGTCGTGTTTCACCTCGCTCTTTATCGATTTCTCTTTATCAGTAGTGCCAGTGAGTTAGTTCTTCTTCTTCTTCACTTCACGGGCTAGGCAAATTGCCTGTCCAATTCACAGTTGTTCTGTCCATATTTTCACTGGTCTTCCTACATTCCTTGAACCTCTTGGTTTGTAGTTAAATGCTACTTTAGTTAGTTATTAACAGAATTAGACTAATTGTTGTTGTAATTCCATCCATAGTAATTCTACCCGAGGGCAGGTCCTTCACTGCATTTCCATGGTATGCTTGCAGCTTTACTAGGGAATTGTAGGTGTGGTAGCTTCCCGTTGCTTTCCACACCGGTGGATGATGATGATGGCCATATGATTTCGGGGACCGTTTGGGCCTTAAAGTTTTTCTGACATTTGTCTTACAGGTGAGGAAAAACCCCGATAAAAAGCTCGCCCAGAAAAACTGTCCCGACCGGGGATCGAACCCGGGCCCGCTGCGTGACAAGGCAGCACGCTACCTCGAGACCACAGCGGTGGACATGTTGTTGTAATTATAGATTTAATTTGACTGGATCTACATTCATAAGATGTCCTGAAATTTAATAATATCCTGATCGAGATTGAAACCAGTGCCATACCTAAGCGTATTAACAGCTCAACGCTGATCCCATACAGTTCTCCCTCGATTTTCCCAATGACCCAAATTCGTTCATGTTTATAAACATGCTACAATGCTGCACTCTCGGAGGGGAAGGAGTTAAATTTAGAAGTGATTTGTTGCAGCAAGATAATAGCAAATATTGCAATCGCAAATGCACGCACCGAATTCTGGCACTAAACCAATATTTACAGGGGTGATTCGTACAATGTTGTCATTAAATAGAAATGCTTTTAAACCTGTTTCTTTCTTTTTTTTCACTATTTCTCTGCATCTTTCTTCCTTCCTCTTCCTTGCCTCTTTCTCTGTTTTCTCACCCTCTTTCCCTATTTTCTCTTTCTTCCTCTATCTTTATTTTCCTCTTCCTTTTTTATCCCTTATTCTCCCCGTATATCTATCTTTCTTTCTTTTTTTCACTGTCTATTTCTCTGTATCTTTCTTCCTTTCCCTACTTCACTCTCCTTTTCGCCCTTCTGCTCTGTTTTCTCGCACTCTTCCCCTATATTTGTTTTCTCTCCCTCTTTTTATCCCTTATTCTACCCGTAGGGCCTATATCTATCTTCCTTTCTTTTTTTCACTCTCTATTTGTCTCCATCTTTCTTCCTCTTCCTTATCTCTTTCTTTCCCTACTTCACTCTCTTTTTCTCCCTCCTTCTCTGTTTTTCTCGCACTCTTTCCCTATTTTATCTCTCTCCCCCGTCTTTGTTTTCTCTCCCTATTTTTATCCCTTATTCTCCCCGTATATCTATCTTTCTTTCACTCCCTTCTTCTCCCTTTCTCTCTCTCTCTCTCTCTCTCTCTCTTTTATCCCTCTTTCTGTCTATATTTCTGCGCACAAATGATTATCTTTATGGCCTACCAATTAGCCCTTTAATTGGCAAAACAAGACATGGGGGTTGGAAGAGCAGATCCACTCTTTATGTACCCATACACATTGTCTCCCGACCCGCCGAGCGCACACTCAGTTTGACCCGGGTGCACACTCGGCAATCAGAAGGAATCAATCAATGTGCAAGGCCCGTGTCTCTTCGGGATGCTTTAGGGACTTATATATGCCCTCTTCAGCCCATTGATATTGTTTTCTAGTTGATGTTTGAGCGATGATCCAGCCGCCAGTCATAAACAGCCCCGTGGATCAGGAGACAAATAATCAATTCATTTAGTGTTAACAAGCCTGTTTTTCAGTTTGCTGTAAGTTGTTGTCATCCTAGTACGCCAAGAGGAAGACCGCAACCGCCACGGGCGCCGCCAATCCCCGAAAAGACCGCAAACCCTATCAGTAACGACCTTTTCAGGTTAAGCTGATCGTTTGCGAAATTTTGAAAATAAAATTGGGAATTTATATTAGTCGTTCAAAATATCTCTGCAGGCGGAAGAATTACGAAGCTCTATTTGTTGCTACACGTGACGTCATATAAGGCAGTGTACACTGTCAGCGTCCCACGTCCCTCTGCACTCATAGATAGCAGTGTCACGTGGTCTATTCCTGCGTAAACACGACTGCAGTGCCTCCGTCAACAACTGCGCTTACTCCTTAAACGGGTAATAACTTTCAATTTACTGGTGGAGATTAGGGGACCACTCCGACATTTGTCTTAGCGCCAAGGAAAAGCACCGAAAACCTTAGCAGAGTGGCTTGAACTTAATAAAATAAATTACCCTAATTTCTCGTGCCAGTTATTGAAATGTGGCGGACCGCACTGAAAACGAAATCACATATGACTTATTATTAGGTTTATTGTGTAATTTGACACATAATTTATTACTACTCGTTGGTTTTATTCTGTTTCATTAATAATACTAAATAAACCCAATCAATTTATGTATCCTATAGGATACATTGCCAAGTAAGGGGTTACCTCGCCTAGAACAGGGAGGCTCATTAATACTGTTTGATCTTCCGACTGTCGGCTCGCTGGCAGTGCAGTTTCTGACACCCTGTTCATATTATTCGTTTTTAAACATCTTAATGATGGACAAATTATATTCGAAAAGAAAAATATACGCCTAGACTGGGGTTTGAACTCAGCACCATTGACTCTCAGTTTCACCAACGCCAGTTTTCCCTATGTATACTGCATAGCGTAAACTGGCGTAATACAGTTACCCCTGTTGGTGAAACCGGCCCTTAGCGACAAAAAGAATGAGCCGCTTCAAAAAGCAGAGTTCCTGTTATGACCCACTGCGCATGCTCGAAAAGCCATAGCTGAGGTTCACGAGGTAACGCATTGTTAAATATTTTAAACGCGCTGCATTTGGTTTTAACCGTCTTAAATAGTTAAAGAACAGTGAAGGAGACGTGTTTCTAGATATTTAAGAGTGTTCGACAAATGCAATATTACTCAAATTGCGACATTTCAAATAACGTTCAACTCTCGTTCATAGTGTAAAAGTAAACAAGGTAACTAGTATCCGGTGTTCGAGTAGCGTAGATCGTTAAACTACTTACCACAAGACTAAATATATGTGAAAGCCAGGGTTCGAGTCCTCCGACAATTTTTTTTATTCATTTGTATTTTCGCAAAATACATCCCATAACATTTAATTTCTGCCACATAATCTACGTCCGCTCTACACTATCTTAAGTAATATTTCTGGTTTCGTACACTCTGTAACACCATTTAGCTACCGGTATAAATTTAATTGTGTGTGCAGTACTAAATTTTAATAATAATGCTATAAATTTATGTAATAAAATATAATATAGCTTCATACATTTTTGAGTTTATTTACTTATTACGTATTAGTGAGGAAAAAGTTTCACCCTTCAATTAAAATATTTGGTTTATATATGTCAAGTCCAGCATAATAATAGCCCTTATATGATTGACATAAATAAAAATAATAATTATTATTATCCATTATCTATAATAATAATAATAATAATAATAATAATAATAATAATAACTCAAAATGTACCCAAGAAAAAGAAGATAAACATTTTAAAAATCGTTGGGCGTAGGAAGATTTTTATTACACTGCAAACCTGTTTTAAATAAATAAATAAATAATTAATTAATTAATATTAATAATAAAATAATAATACTTTCAAATAGTTTGTACTTCTTTTTCTTTAAGAATGGACATACGGAATAAAATAGAAAGCATTTCAACAATAAAAAAAGTTGCCCCACCGGGAATCGAACCCGTAACCTCTTGCATATCAATCAAGCCACTAAGCACTGAGCCAAGCTGTCACTTGGTTGTTGTGTTTAGAAAGAATGCTCTTGAAAGGAAGAAGGGAAACATTGTAGGTGTACTGTGCAACTTATTTTACTTGTGTGAATCGCGCGTTAGAACTTGAAATATTCGAGATCAATAGTCGGCCCATTCTTTTTGTCGCCAAGTCTCCATTTGAAAATAAATTTGCATTTATAGATTCTGCACTGTGATAAACCGAACAACACCTAGTAGCGGGAGAAAGTTTATTTATAGCACCATGCCTTGCGACCAAGAAGACGGTTAAGAAGTAATAACTTATCCCTTATCTATCCCTCTTCAGTGTGATTCTGTTTTCAAATAGTCACATTGAACAGGTAGTCAATGCTACTTGTAAACTAATTATACACGTTTCTTTCATTAAATACGATCGTAATAACAAGTGTACTTGTTGACTACAATTTTAGTAAGACGTCTTTTATTTGAGTAACACAAGAAATTGGGACTGAAAGTAAATATCAATAAAACTAAACATAGGTCACACTTAAAAATACATTATATAATGTAAATGGAGGAGGCAAGCCGTAGCGTAGTGGCTAATGCACTGCGCTACAAGCCGGAAGGTCGAGGGTTCAAGTCCCGGTGTGGTCAGGATTTTTAAACTGACCCAAACCTTCTGGCGGCACTATGGCCCTGGGGTCGACTCAGCCTCTAACGGAAACGAGTACCAGACACTTGTTCTGGGGGTAAAGGCGTCCGTCACGCAGGGCTGACAACCCGGCTGACATCAAGTGCCGATTGTCCAGAAAAAGTGGGAGCCTTAACCTCCTACTACCCCAAGGGCCTCCTGAGGCCTATAGTGGGATCACTTTCCTTTTTAATGTAAATGGGCAGCTAATGACAAATGAGGGAAATTTTGAGGAAGTGGCTGAATTCAAATACTTAGGAACAATAATGACAAATAGGAATGAGATGCACAAAGAAATTAAACATAGGCTCAATTCTGGAAATGCGTGCTATTATGCATTGCAGAGACTCTTGATGTCCCAACTCCTTTCAAAAAACGTTAAGCTGAAAATATATAAAACTATTATTCTACCAGTTATATTATATGGGTGCGAAACATGGACTCTTACTTTAAGGGAGGAAAGGAGATTACAAGTATTTGAGAATAAAGTGCTTAGGAACATTTTTGGACCAAAGAGAGATGAATGGAGAAGACTACATAACAATGAACTACATGGTCTTTATAGGAAGCCAGATATAATAAGAACACTTAAATGTCGCAGAGTGCGATGGGCAGGACATGTGGCACGAATGGGTATGAAAGATATGCATTGAAGCCTCTTGTAGGAAAACCGGAGGGAAAACGCCCAGTTGGTAGACCAAGAGTGAAGTGGTAGAATAACATTAAGCATGATTTGAGGGAAGTAGATTATACAGGGGATGATTTGAAAACATTAACTCAGGATAGGGATATATGGAGATCTTATGTCCATGCGGCCATGAACCTACAGGCTTGATGGTCCAGTTAGTTTGTTAGGATGTCTTTTATTTTCAATTTACACCTTCCACCTGATTAGAAAGCACATTTCTGGCTCCCAAATTCTTTATAATTGTACACCACTGGTATAGGACATTTCGGTTCTCTTTAGAGTACGTGTCTGGAATGTTTCCTGGGTTTAAAGTCAACCTGATCATAGGTGTAATCAGTCTATCATCTTTTCGAGCCGCTGGCTGAGGAATGTTGTACTTAAATTTGTCTGGGAATGTGTTTTTTTCTTGCGTGAGTATCCACCAAGGATCTGTTAACGGGACACTTTCCTACATGTCTCAAGTGAGTTTTGATAGGTTATGTGGGGCAGAGACTTCATTACTAGCCATTCTCAAGTGTTGGTTTAGAAATATATCTCTCTTTTTCTCTCTTTCTTCTCCCTTTCTCTTTTTCTTCTCCCTTTCTCTTTTTCTTCTCTCTTTCTCTCTTTCTCTCCTCCCCTTCTTTCCTCTTCTTCTCTCCTCTCTTTCTCTTTTTCTCTCTTTCTCTCTTTCTTGTCCCTTTCTCTTTTCTTCTCTCTTTCTCTCCTCCCGTTCTCTCCTCTCATTCTCTTTTTCTTTCTCTCTTTCTTCTCTCTTTTCTCTTTCTCTCCTTCTCCCCTTCTCTCCTCTCCTCTCCTCTATTTCTCTTTCTTTCTCTCTTTTTCTCTCTCTATCTCTTTCTCTCTCTTTTCTTTTTCTCTTTCTCTCACTCTCTCTTTCTTTCTCTCTTTTTCTCTTTTTCTGTCTTTCTTTCCTTCTCCTTCCTTCTCCCTTTCTCTTTCTTCTCCTCTTTCTCTCCTCCCCTTCTGTCCTCTTCTTCTCTCCTCTCTTTCTCTTTTTCTCTCTTTCTCTCTTTCTTGTCCCTTTCTCTTTTCTTCTCTCTTTCTCTCCTCCCGTTCTCTCCTCTCATTCTCTCTTTCTCTTTTTCTCTTTTTCTTTCTCTCTTTCTTCTCTCTTTTCTCTTTCTCTCCTTCTCCCCTTCTCTCCTCTCCTCTCTTTCTCTTTTTCTATTTTTCTTTTTATTTCGCTTTCTTTCCCTCTTTCTCTCTCTAGTCTCTTTCTCTCTCTCATCTTTCTCTCTCCTCTCTTTCTCTTTCTTTCCTCGTCTTTTTCTCTTCTATCTCGTTTATCTCTCTCTTTTCTCTTTCTCTTCCCTCTCACTCCCTCTTTTCTCTTTCTCTCTCCCTCATTTCTCCTTTTTCCTCTTTTTCTCTTTTCTCTTTCTATCTCTCTCCCTTTTTATTGGTGTACATCGGTATGTGTGTATTTTTAGAGTGTTACAAGCCAGAAATGTTAACTTCCAACAAAATATTTCTAAACTGCTTTTAAAATGACCAGCCTCACCGGGTAGTGGTCAGTGTTTGTGACTACAATTCATGAGGTCCCGGTTACGATTCTCTGGGTAATCTTTTCTCTGGCATCCTACGTATATGACCATACCATTCTAGTTGTCTGTATCTCACAAAATCTAATATTGAATTTTGGACTTTCATTTGTGGTCTAATGATTGTATTTCTGATTTTTTCTAATTTAGAATGTCTACAAGAACAAAACTGTAAAAACTACTTCCCAACCTCGTATCGTAATATACTGTACATCCGTCTCCTCAACTTAAGTTGTTTTAAAACTCTGTAGGCCTTTCGGGACTAGTCCCATCATCAGCAGAATGCATTAGGTCCGTACTTGTTGACCCTTGTTGAAGCACGTTGCCATTTCAATACAGTGTATGTTCATTGAAGTAGATACTCCCGTTTTTTTGTTTTTTTTTGTTCCTATGGACAAAGTGATTTGTTGTCAGAGGTTCCTGTCTAGAGCATCTTCTTCCCTCAAATCTCTAGCTTCCATACTTCTCCTAACTCCATCCAACATTCTCTAGGCCTGCCTCTTCCACGTCTTCCATTAGCTTTCCAATTAAGGATCTTCCTTGGTATGCTCTCTTCTTCCATTCTTACGAGATGTCCATAACAATTTCAAACGCCTTTCTTCTATTTTTTCTGATATGTTTTTTTAACTTGCATAATTTGCCTTATTGTGCTGTTTCTGACTTTATCCCTTCTTGAAATTCTTGTCGGTCGCCTCCAAAAATCCATTTCTACTGCTAATAGCTTCTTGGCTTGTTTTCTATTTACTGTCCAGGTTTAGGACCCATATAATAACATTTTGCATTTTATTGTATTATTATTATTATTATTATTATTATTATTATTATTATTATTACTTACTCACTTACTTACTCACTGGCACTATCGAACCCGTAGGTTCATGGCCGCGCGGACATAAGCTCTCCATACATCCCTATCCTGAGCTAATGCTTTCCAATCATTCCCTGTATAATCTACTTCCCTCAAATCATAGTTAATGTTGTTCTCCCACCTCATTCTTGGTCTACCAACTGGGCGTTTTCCCTCTGGCTTTCCTACAAGAAGCTTCCATGCACGTCTTTCATTCCCCATACGTGCAACATGTCCTGCCCATCGCAGTCTACGAGACTTAACTGTTCTTATTATATCTGGCTTCCTATAAAGACCATTTAGTTCATTGTTATGTTGTCTTCTCCATTCACCTGTCTGTTCATCTCTCTTTGGTCCAAAAATTTTCCTAAGTACTTTATTCTCAAATACTCGTAATCTCCTTTCCTCACTTAAAGTAAGAGTCCATGTTTCGCACCCATATAATATAACTGGTAGAATAATAGTTTTATATATTTTCAGCTTAACGTATTTTGAAAGGAGTTGGGATTATTATTATTATTATTATATAAATATATTTTTAAATATATCATGACTATACCATGTTGTAAATTTGCTACCAAGTTTGCAGATTTTTTCCACCCTATGAGTTAATATTTCATACAGAGAAGTATTACATTTCTAACAAGCGGTATAAATTTACTATACTTCTCGGTTGAGTTGTTTTTCTTGTGTTACCATGGAGACAAGAAGCTGGGTCATGGTCTGCCTCTCGCTATAGATTTTCCGGAAGTGTTGATAGAAATGTTCTGTATATGGAATCAATTTGCAATCGATAGTCAGCGCACCTTATTCTATTTGCCTATCTTTCTCTCTTTTTAATTGCGTGGGATTTTATTTCTCCTTGTTTACATCCATCGTTTGTCTCCATGTATATCAGAAATTGTACGCGATCTTTTTCTAAGCTCACAAGTGCAGTAGAGGGCGTTTGAAGGTGATGGAGGTTACAATAACGTCATATATAGAAGTTTATATTTGTTCTTTGTATTCTAAGAAAAAGGAATGTAATTTACTGTTTAAAAAAGTAAAGGAAAATAAGGTTGTTTATATTTTACTTGGGTTTCATTCAACAATCAATTGTATAGACTGAAGTCTTTGAAAATTAAATATCTAACTTAAATGGAAAATACATTTCCTCATTTCTGCAAATAAAAATTATACAATGGATGTTACAGGGTGCAGGAGTATAATATATTTTGTAGTAGAGCATTCCAATCTATTTCATACTGTATTCCTGAATTTAAAAAACAATATATATATATATATATATATATAATAGTAGTGACTATTTAACTCATGCCCCAAATGGGAGTCAATGACCAATCACGTTTCAATTATTTCTGTTTTACAACCAATCAGAGTCGTGTTTCACCAAATATTTATCAGTGTTATAATTACCATATTAAAGAAAGCTCCTCCTTACAATATTGCGTTCCTTTGGCAATAAATAGTATGATCTGGTTGCAGTGATAAACAAAAGAAGCACTAGAAGCGTACCTATCGTTTCTCATTTGTTTTCAAACATCGACGTTTACATTAACTATATAAATATTTTAAAATAACTATAGTTAAATAATGATTTGTGAGTAAACAGCTTAATTTTATTCGTTAAATAGTCCTTACAAATGCCACTCTTGATTTCCAAATTCTCTAGATAAATTCACTCCTCACTTCGTGAGTCGTGAATTTATCGATAATTTGGAAATCACTCGTGGCATTACTTATGATAATTTTATATATATAATGGAAATGGACAGCCAATGACAGACAAATGAGGGGAATTTTGAGGAAGTGGCTGAATTCAAATACCTAGGAACAATAATCACAAACAGGAATGAGATGCACAAAGAAATTAAACATAGGCTCAATTCTGGAAATTCATGCTATTATGCATTACAGAGACTCATGACTTCCCAACTCCTTTCAAAAAAACGTTAAACTGAAAATATATAAAACTATTGTTCTACCAGTTATATTATATGGATGCGAAACATGGACTCTTACTTTAAGGGAGGAAAGGGGATTACAAGTATTTGAGAATAAAGTACTTAGGAACATTTTTGGACCAAAGAGAGATGAACAGACAGGTGAATGGAGAAGACTGCATAACAGTGAATTACATGGTCTTTATAGGAAGCCAGATATAATAAGAACAGTTAAGTCTCGTAGACTGCGATGGTCAGGGCATGTGGCACGTATGAGGAATGAAAGACGTGCATGGAAGATTCTTGTAGGAAAACCAGGGGGAAAACACCCAGTTGGTAGACCAAGAATGAGGTGGGAGAATAATATTAACTATGATTTGAGGGAAGTAGATTATACAGGGGATGATGTGAAGACATTGGCTCAGGATAGGGAAATATGGCGAGCTTATGTCCGCGCGGCCATGAACCTGCGGGTTCGATAGTGCCAGTGAGTTAGTTAGTTAGTGTTAATTTTATTTATATACAGAATTTGAATGTTTACCCATCTTTCTGTGCGTAATGTTTTATTTTTCTTCTCCACTCGTCTCTATGAATCCACTCCACTTCCTCCAGTCCTCTTGTTCTCATTCCAGTTCTTATTTCTTGCATCCACGAGTTTCGAGGTCTTCCTTTCCTTCTTCCAGATGGACACCATTCCAAAAATTTTCTGGGTAAGCTTTCTTCTTGCATTCGTGCCCATACCAATTTCATTGCTTATATCTTAAATAATCTGGTATTGAATATCTAATATTCATTTTTTCTCGCATGACAATGTTTCTTACTTTTTTCTAATTTTGAACATCTTGCTGCTCTCTTCAAGATATCCATTTCCAACGATATACGTTTTTGTTTAAAGTTTTTGTTGAATTTCCAAACTTCAGTTCCATATGTGACAGTACTTCTCACTATTGAATTATATATTTGTAACTTATTTTTCCTGGTTATATGTCTGTTCCATAAGACTCCATTCATCATTGCTGTTATTGCTCTACCTTTATTTATTCTGTTCTTAATATCACTTTCTTGTTTATCCTCCTTTTCTACTTTTACTCCCAGATACTCAAATTCTTCACATCCTCTAATATATCCCTTCTGATCTTCTAATATTAAATCTTCGGTTGCGGCTCCACATCCAATATATTTTTTTTTCTAAATTCATTTTCAAACCCAAGTTATCGCATCAGGCCTACAAGGCCCTTGGCCTATCATCCTGTTGCTGGCCTCACATCCACATGTGTTAATCACAGAGGTAGAATACCGTCTTGCTAGTGAAAGGGTGACATGTGGTCAACATATAAGTTCTCCTAGCTGTTTTAACTGGTTTTCTCAACCTGAAGCCACTACTAATTGCAGCTACCCAAATTCCTCACAATGCTGGGTGGACACCGGTCCCATACTGGACATATTTTCATGAGACAATTCCTTCCCCCATACAGACTCGAATAAGCGCAAGTCCCGTAGCTCTGCGCCAAGGCTTCTTGTTTTAGCCACTCGGCTAAGGCGTGGGACTATTATTATTATTATTATTATTATTATTATTATTATTATTATTATTATTATTATTTTATGACGATGGAAACTGATTTTTTGAGAACAAGATGTTCAAAATTAGAAAAAATAAATACTGTCATACGAAGAAAAATGAATAAAGTCTCGAGACTTTATTCACGCAGAAGGAAAATCAAGCTATGCAAAACACGTTATCCATGAAGGACACCGCATGTTAGATATTGAAAACACCCTAACAGTAATGCACAGAGAAAATAATCCAGCGAAGATAAACGTACTCGAAGAGATGGAAATCACGAAAGCAGCTCACAACAACGACAATCTGATAAACGAAAACGAACCCAATCCATGTAACCCCCTCTACCAGATCTTCAGTGAAACACCAGTTTTGAATCCTGCCGATCATGGGGCAAGTACCGAAAGCGCTACTGTTAAATAACTAATTGAGTTGAGGAGACGGACCTTTCAGGTGAATATTCCATAATTTTATATTTTAATTTTGAATAATACCTCAACGGAACACATCATGAATCTTATAAAAGTTGAAAATGTGACAGTTTGAACTGTCATGCAGAGATACCATGGTTGCTTTTCCTTAAAAGGTAAATTTTACTTACAAATTAGTGACTAGGATCGAAGCGTTTTGCATTTTAATGTATTAAAATTGATATCAATTGCACAAGCTAATCGTTGACCTTAAACTACTGAATATATCATTCTTGTTGGGTTTAATATACTAAACTAGGATTAAAAAGACTCAAATTTACATTTATTTTAGAATAACACCGCCAAATACCCAATAACATTGAAATCTTTAAATTTTAAAACGCATTTTCCCTAAAAATAAAACCACTTTCACGGATCAATTCAAAGGTTAAAAACAATTGAAACACACATATTAATGGTTGCACTAATATCATAAAACACTAATAAACTTTCTCTTCTTCTTCTTCTTATTATTATTATTTTTGCTAGCTTTCATTGTAAAGAAAAGAAAGCTAGCAAAAATGAAATGGTTACACGAGCCAAATGAGGTAAATTTTAGAGGAATTGAGTAGTGTTAGACGGAAAACCACCAAGTTACTAAAGAGTAAGAAGAGGGAATATTTGAGAGAGAGATTAATGATCTTGAAATCAATGCAAAAAATAGGAACATTAGAGAATTATATCAGGGAATTAGTATAGAGAAGAAAGGGTTTCAGGCTAGAACAAACATAATTCGGAATGAAAATGGGGATATGATTGCAGATTCCAAGAGTATATTAAATAGATGGAAAAGTTATTTTAATCAGCTATTAAATGTACATACAGAACAGGACATTGAGGAGGATAAGTTACAGACAGCAGAAATGCTAGTCGCAGAGCCAAGTGCATTAGAGGTTGAAATGGCAATTGAAAAATTGAAGATGTATAAAGCATCAGGTTCAGATGAGATCCCAGCAGAACTGATAAAATCAGGGGGAGAAAAATTGATGGACAAGATACGCTGGTTGCTCAGTATGATTTGGGAAAAAGAAGCTCTTCCAGATGAATGGAAGGAATCAATTATCGTACCAATTTATAAGAAAGGAGATAAAACTGATTGCAACAACTATAGGGGCATCTCATTACTTTCAACTTCGTACAAAATTCTAACAAATATATTAGTAAGCAGACTTGCTCCCTATATTGATGACATTCTAGGAGATCATCAATGTGCATTTAGAAGAAACAGGTCTACAACAGATCAGATTTTTAGTATAAGACAGATTTTAGAAAAGAAATGGGAATATAATGGTACTGTACATCAACTATATGTAGACTTCAAAAAAGCATATGATTCAATTAAGAGGGAAGTTATATAGTATCCTGCTGGAGTTCGGAATTCCTAAAAAGTTAGTTAGACTTATACGAATGTGTCTAAATGGCTCAACGAGTAGGGTGCGTGTAGGCAAACAGTTTTCAGACACTTTTGAAATCCAGAATGGGTTGAAGCAAGGAGATGCACTATCTCCTCTACTATTTAATTTTGTACTAGAGCATGCCATTAAATCTTTAGAGAATGAGGAAGGCTTACAACTGAATGGTATTAATAAGCTGTTAGTTTATGCTGATGATGTAGTACTACTGGCCGATAGCGAGGAGATACTAAAGGCCAACACGCACACACTATTGAGTAACACTAAGAAATTAGGACTGGAAGTAAATATCAGTAAAACTAAATATATGGTCACACGTAGAAATACATTATATAATGGAAATGGACAGCTAATGACAAATGAGGGAAATTTTGAGGAATTGGCTGAATTCAAATACCTAGGAACAATAATCACAAATAGGAATGAGATGCACAAAGAAATTAAACATAGGCTCAATTCTGGAAATGCATGCTATTATGCATTGCAGAGACTTTTGATGTCCCAACTCCTTTCAAAAAACGTTAAGCTGAAAAATATATAAAACTATTATTCTACCAGTTATATTATATGGGTGCGAAACATGGACTCTTACTTTAAGGGAGGAAAGGAGATTACGAGTATTTGAGAATAAAGTTCTTAGGAAAATTTTTGGACCAAAGAGAGATGAACAGACAGGTGAATGGAGAAGACTACATAACAATGAACTACATGGTCTTTATAGGAAGCCAGATATAATAAGAACAGTTAAGTCACGTAGACTGCGATGGGCAGGACATGTTGCGCGTATGGGGAATGAAAGACGTGCATGGAAGCTTCTTGTAGGAAAGCCAGAAGGAAAACGCCCAGTTGGTAGACCAAGAATGAGGTGGGAAAACAACATTAACTATGATTTGAGGGAAGTAGATTATACAGGGAATGATTGGAAAGCATTAGCTCAGGATAGGGATGTATGGAGAGTTTATGTCCGCGCGGCCATGAACCTACGGGTTCGATAGTGCCAGTGAGTAAGTATGTATTACTATTATTATTATTCATAATTTGTATGATTTTATTCCTATTTATTTTAAAAATCGGTCCTCGGAGGAAGACGTATTGGATGTGTATTCACTCATCTCTTGACTGGTCTTCCTCTTGTTCTTCTCCCGTCCATTGGTCTATCTTCTTTAGCTCTTTTTGCAAGTCGATTGTCTTCTATTCTTTCTATATGACCTTCCAATATAATATACGGCTAAAAACATTCATTACGGTGATTCCTCTACAATTATTGCACTCGTAAAGCGTCTATACATAAGTAAAAATATCATTTAGAGGCGCAGCACGTTACGACACATGGACTAAACCCATTACAAAACACATTGTAACACCAAGTTGACATTTCAACCAGTTTGGCAGAGTTGACGGTAACCTATGGTCTTTCATGGACTCGTCTTGGTTTACTCGTGGTAACTTGTTTATTGCGGTAGCGAGGAGATACTAAGGTCCAAATCAAACATTCTACTGAAAACACTAAGGCATTTTAGTAATGTAGGTTGTCCCCTGAAGGTGTTACTGGCACATCGCAGATGAAGCTACGTTAAAGTGGCAGATTAATTTAAATAAACATTTTAAAACAAATAATAAACTGTTGGATACAATATTATATGCTGACGATCAAGTAGTGATTTACAGTTCAGAAGATGATCTACAAAGAGCTATTTTTAATCTGGAAAAAATAACTGCCAATTACAATTTAAAAATTTCAAAGAATAAAACTAAAATTTTAGCATTTAAAGGACATGATACCTTAAGAGCAAAAATAGTAATTGATAATAAAATTTTAGAACAGGTGAACAGTTTTAAATATCTAGGTTTCAATTTATCATACGTTAAAATTTGAAGATATTAATGACAAAATAAATAAATGTAATCTAATGTGTGGCACTATTAAAAGAACCCGTAAAAACACAAGAAAAGAAACAAAAATTAAATTTTATAAAGTAATGGCTGTTCCTGTATTGATGTATGGATCAGAATGTTGGACGATCACTAAAAGACAAGAACAAAGATTGGAAGCAGCTGAGATGCGATTTTTAAGAAATATAGCAGGATATACTCTGCTGGATAAGAAAAGAAATGAAGATATAAGAAAGGAACTAAATATTTTCAAACTTACAGACCGAATAATTAAACATAGGAACGACTGGAAAGAACATGTTGATAGAATGCCAGAAGGAAGATTTCCAAAATTATTGCTAAATTATAAACTGCACGGAAGCAGAAATGTTGGTCGCCCACACAGAAGATGGTCTGAACAATTTTGACAATTCTAGCTTTCATGAAACCGGAACGAGCCAACAGGCTTAATCCCTGGATGATGATATTATATAGGGAATGATTAGAGTGGGGATGGACGGAGAGTTCATGTCCGCGCGGCCAATAAACTATTGATTTAAAAGTGTCATTTAGTTAGTTAACAAGAATTTCTCTGAGTCATATTTGCTGCAATTCACCCACTAGTTTGTTTATAAAAACAATTTTGTAAATGTGTGAACCTTAACACTAGATTTATTGTTATTAAGCTTATAGTGTTGGCCGCCGTGGACCCTCTGGTCCCGAGGGTCGCGAGTTCAAACCCGGCCGGAGTCGATGGGTTTTTTAGGACGGAAAAATCCAAGGAGCAAGTACTCCGGGAGGGACTTTAAGCCGTGGGTCCCGAGTCTGAAGATTTTCAGGCTCGTAAAAAATCCTTAAGCCTGAATGAAAAGGCCTCTAAGCAAAATTTACCGAATTTTCCCGTTCTAATACTACCTTGGTTTCCTAGATGTCAGTGTGAGGCGGAACGCTGACCACGGACCACTCAAAAATGACTGTTAGGTTAGTCCGGCGGAACTCAACGAGGCGGGAGTCGGAACAGACTCACCGACATGGCCATCAATTAGCAAAATACAAACATAACTTCTCTTAGAAATTATTCATCCGGATAGATCCTCAGAGATTCCATCTTGGATTCTAAATGCGTTCCTGCAGCCAATACCTTGTCCGACTTTAATATGTCTACAATCTTATATGTGTATCCAGTGTCCTTAATTTAATAAAGCCTATTTATTAAACTTCATCTCGCGTAGTCTTGCGCCGGCCAGCTCCTTGCTTATCCTGTAGAAAGAACCTCAACTCTACCAATTTCCAACTTGAGCGACCTAAATTCTCATACATGGAGAAATCCTTTCGGTACTCATGGCGCCCAACATCCTTTATTAACCCATAAACCTAATTAATACCCCCTTAAATGGCCCCACGTATACGAAAACAAGCGTAACTAAATTAGTATGGCTCAAATTCTTCTCTGTAGGGGGAGAGCGCCTAAATCTCTGTAAAGGGAAAACATGGGCTTACAAAAAGAAAATGGTTGTATTTAAACTATACTCTCTGGTGCTATAGGCATAGAAGGCCCTTGACTTGCCAGGCGTCTGCTGTGACCTCACATCCACAGGTGTACATCACAGAGGTGGTCGAGCATCTATAGCCGGTATAGTGTTACGTGATCCCCCGCCGTTATAGCCCCTACCTACTGTTAGCTATCCAAAATCGTCATGATGCTGGGTGGTCACCGGTCTCATACCATCCGAAATCCCATGAGAATATTTCTTCTTCATAGGGACTCGAACCTGCGCAATTCCCGTAGGTCAACAATCCCATAAACCGCTCAGCTACGTACAGCCTCTGAAAAAAAAAATGATGGCGCAACTCTTGATGATGGAAAGTTAGAGTTTTGAAGAGCGATTCACACCAGTACGTTGTTACATGTTCTGACCTGTTTGAGTATAAAGCGGACGGCGTAAGTCTCTCTTCATGCAGCATTGGTATCGTTCGCTTCAGTGGAGCAGTCGGTAAGATGCTCTTTTTCCGACGACGCGAGTCCACGTTCGATTCTGGTCAGGTAGATTCTTTATTTTTCTATTTATTATTTTTTAATAATGTCAATTTTCATAATGTCTACATGTTACCGGCTTCGTTATATAAATACATTTGTATATATACGGAAATATTCCCGGTCGGGACAGGCTCCTGGGTGAGATTGTTTTCGGGGTTTTTCCTCACCTGTAAGATAAATGTCAGGAAGTTTAGGGCACAACGGTCCCCGAAAATCATCCTGCCATCATCATTATCCTTATCATTATCATCATCATTCTTCACCGGTGTGGGAAGAAAGGGGAAGCTACCACACCTACAGTTCCCTAGTAAAGCTGTAAAGCATAGCATGAAAATGCTATGATTGCAGTGAAAGACCTGCCCTCGGGCAGAATTACTATGGAATGGAACATATGGAAATAAATAAATTAAAGGAAACAGCTTGAATAACAATTGTAAGGTCTCATTACTTTGTTTACAAAACACGTGCCATAATAAACTTATTTATTTCCATTACAAATACAAAATGCGTCTGATTAATTTAAATTAAGTTAATATCTAATTTCATTACACAGGTAAGTCCTGAAGTACTGCACCGCTTCATACAGACAATTTCTAGGAGACATGGTTGTGGTCTAGTCTTCGATCCTGCTGTCATGCTTTTTTTCTCTCTCTCTCGTCCTTATTTCAATTAATTTTCTTTCTTTTGTTTCATTTCTTTTGCTTTGTTTTATTTTCAGTATTTACCGCACTACTTATTTACACGAAATTATTTTCCATTGCACGACACACAGCGAAATAGAACGGATTTAGTTTCTCAAATATTTTTATACTTGTGAACCAAATAGCTGATCTCTGATCATGCGCAGTGGTTTCGTTCTGAGACTTGAAAATTATCTGTGCGCCATCAGTTATTTCAAAGGCTGTACTTTTTAAAACAGGCCCGAACGTCTATCACAGACCTGATAAAACCTGCTCATTAGGTGTGAAAAGACGGTCTCTCCTGTTACCCGCATCAGGTGCACTCCCAATGAAACAACACAACTGACAAGTGAATAGCAGTGTCTTACCTTGTCAGGGCTATCTGACGTAGTGTTGAATAAAGGGGGCGGTACATATTTTCACACCTACTGAATATTTATTAACGGCCCGGGCGTCTGATAACACTGGTCAACATGATTTTTGTCTCATGAGTACCAATAGTTGTACTAAATGCAGTTTTTATATCGTGTTTTCAAATATGTATTTGGAATTTCTCCATCACCCACAGTTTTTTTTTATTTCAATCTCAATTAACGGATTTAAATAATTATTTTTTAATAAACTTTTTTCGTCCATTTGTCCGTTGTAAAATAAAACCAAATGAGCTAACTCAAATGGTTTTCATCTATGGAAAAGAGACATCAAGGCAAATGGAATCCTAACATGCTGGCCGATTATTGTTGGACCATCAAGAAGGATGCTCCACAGGCGAAATATAGCAGAAAGTCGTCATTTCGTACTTTCTAGGTGAGTCCGAATGTTCGAATATTGTGTAGTTACGAATGTAGAAAATATTGAAGTGTTTGAAATTATAAATTCCTGTCTCTCGGAAACCTTATGCGATGGAGAAAAACGGATATCATAATTGAATTCAGGAGAAAAAATACTATCAGAATCACATATTTTTCTTTCTGAGACAAAAAAAAAAAAAAGTTTATTTTTTGTTGCTCAGTTTACTCAGTGTGAACGGTCCTCTCTTTATGTTCATTTTTCGATCCCTTAGCATACAAAAACGAGATGAAGCCTGATCAGTAGGGTAAATTGCATTTTACGACATCAATACATTTCTACTACAGGATACGCTTTTTGACGGATACAACACTGTACTGGTTTGTACTTTCTCTTATCTATAGCCACTGCGGCAATGTTTGTGTGAGCACACCGGAGCTCTAAGAATACGTAACCCGCACCCCGTTTTAAAAAAGAGCGAGATCTTTATCCAAGTAACTTGTTTTCAAGATTTGTGTGAGTCTTAGTCTTTGAATTGTAGGTTAGATAAAACACAATTTTGGCGCGAGAAGGTATTTGGTAATATAAAGTCGGGTGCAACAAGTGCAGCAGCATTCAGAGACCTTCAAGTTGTTTGCATGACCTAATGTCACGTACTAGTTCCATGACCGAGTCATTATAGTTCACCTGACTCTATGTTCTGTGTCTAGGGGCATACAAACACGTTTCAGTTTAGGAAAAGATGTCTTAAATTATACTAGGTTTATTTGATCTAAATATATGGTCGCCATTTGTAACAGACACACTTACTATGCAAATGAGAATGTACCAAAAATAAAAATTGAACGTAGCTAACAATACGTTTTAGCTAATTCCCAAGGAGTGGAGCTGTTTAGGTTGTTCTCATGAATTTTTTTAAATATTTTAAATTAATTATTTGGGATGTCATTTAGGCAATGACAGAAATTTAGATAAACACTCTAAAATACAACGATTCAATTATCTATGTGGCACAATTAAACGCACTTTATTGAATAAGACTAGAAAATAAACTATTTTGAAGTTTTACAAAGTATTGACAATTCCATCTCTTATCTATGGATGTGAAACCTGGATATTAACAAAGGCAGATAGTAAACAATGTCCACCGCTGTGGTCTCGAGGTAGCGTGCTGCCTTGTCACGCAGCGGGCCCGGGTTCGATCCCCCGTCGGGGCAGATTTTTTTGTTTGGTTTTTATCGGGGTTTTTCCTCACCTGTAAGACAAATGTCAGGAAAGCTTTGAGGTCCAAACGGTCCCCGAAATCATATGGCCATCATCATCATTCATATTCATCTTAGGTTAAGCTTAGGATTAGGGACTCTCCTGGCGCACCATTATCATCATCATCACCCGTCATATCATCGGGGCTACGTAACTCCGCCTTCCAGGCGCCCCAACCTCAGAAGTGGGTTACAAGTGCGCCATGCCAGGAGAGAAACCAGGAATGTCGAAAGACAAACCTGGGGCATTTGAAAAACAAAAATTGTAATTTTTGAAATAATAAAGTTTTTTAAATACTTTTATTAGATGTAAGAAATTAAACCTATGTATAAATTTATAAAATACTTACAATTATTCAATTTGCCCTAAAGACAAAATGTCTGCCAACCTTTTATTCCTCTTCGTCTTCAGCTCCCTAATTAATTGAGGGACGTCTTTATGTTTCAAATTTTCTGATCTCAATATTTTTTTGCTTATCTGCCTGCCAGTGGGATTTCCCTAATTATTATATTTTCTTTACTTTGTAATATTTGTTAAGCACTGTAGCATCCCAGCAGGAGCTGGCCGCGTAGGTGGCAGCGCTCCTAATGAGCTGCGTATAGGCCTAAATCATGCACTTGATGTCTAAGTTTTGTTTGTTCAGGGACAGGATTGGCCACAAGGATCTTCTGCCGTGTTCCATCATAAGCATGGTGTGCACCCCACTTTAGTTTATCCAAAAATGTACCCAAATATTTAACTTTATTGCTGTATTCAATCTTTTTTTTTTTTTAATAATGTCAATTTAAAATATATAGTGAGGAGATACTAAAGGACAACACGCACACACTATTGAGTAACACTACGTAATTAGGACTGGAAATAAATGCCAATAAAACTAAATATGTGGTCACACGTGGAAATACATTATATAATGGAAATGGACAGCTAATGACAAATGAGGGAAATTTTGAGGAAGTGGCTGAATTCAAATACCTAGGAACAATAATCACAAATAGGAATGAGATGCACAAAGAAATTAAACATAGGCTCAATTCTGGAAATGCGTGCTATTATGCATTGCAGAGACTTTTGATGTCCCAACTCCTTTTAAAAAACGTTAAACTGAAAATATATTAAACTATTATTCTACCAGTTATATTATATGGATGCGAAACATGGACTCTTACTTTAAGGGAGGAAATTAGATTATGAGTTTTTGAGAATAAATTTCTTAGGAAAATTTTTGGACCAAAGAGAGATGAACAGACAGTTGAATGGAGAAGACTATATAACAGTGAACTACATTAAGTCTCGTAAACTGCGATGGGCAGGACATGTTGCGCGTATGGGGAATGAAAGACGTGCATGGAAGCTTCTTGTAGGAAATCCAAATGGAAAACGCCCAGTTGGGAGACCTAGAACGAGGTGGGAGAACAACATTAACTATGATTTGAGGGAAGTAGATTATGCAGGGAATGATTGGAAAGCATTAGCTCAGGATAGGGATGTATGGAGAGCTTATGTCCGCGCGACCATGAACCTACGGGTTCGATAGTAAGTAAGTATATATTATCGGTCTTACTAATACAAATCTCTTATATTGGCTTTCATCAGTTGTTTAGTTATTCAATGTATAAGCCTTATGTAGATCATGTATAATTTCCTTACTAATAAACGTTGTGCAGGAGCTATATAACAATACAACTCTTACACACAATACGTCACATATTCGTCATCATTATGACGTCAGAACATATTACGCGCAGTTTGTAACAGAAAGAAAACGACATCAACTAGTGATTAATTGTGTAAGAAATGAATATGGATAAGAATAGAGAGAGATTCCCTAATTGGGGAGGTACGGAAAAAATAAGTGTTTTAGTTTATATACATTTTCCTTCAAGCTACGTCAAATATATCGTAGAATTAGTTTCACAGGTAATGTGCTGCCATCTAACGTCAAGAATTTCGAACAATTCATGGAAGCTAATAAGTTTTTCCCATTACTTATGAATTATATGCAGTATTTTAAGATGCGTTAGAAAACGTTCAAAATAGTAGGAAATGTTACCGAAAACAGAATAACGCTTTAAGTGAAAAAAAAAGTGCGGTACGATCGGGAATCGTACCTACGACCTTACGGACCGTAGTCAGAAGCTCTAACCACAAGACCATCAAGCTAACATACAAGGTGCTGCAATAATAGTACCTCTATAATTAAATACATTTTTATATCGGTATGTGTGTTATGTATTAAAGATGCAAGAACGTTTTGTTAAAATAATATTATGAAGCATTTAAACTACATTCAGGTTAATCTTGTCTACAGCAATTATTGTAGAACATATTCTTTTGTGAATCAACGTTCAACTTTAAAATATTATTAGGCCTAATCGAGAATGAGTGTAACAAAAGGCATTTTATGATGCCTTTATTTTCCTACCCAGAGCTTTATTAATATTATTTATGCCCTGTGTATCCATCAAACAGTCGTTAAATTGTTGCATTTTGCGTTAAATTTAAGGAAACTTTCATCAATATCATAAGAAAACAATCAGTTGATCTTGAAGTCCGACATTTTGTCTAGTTATACAATCCTTAAACAAGGCTGGAGGCATGTATAACGATTCCCATGTAAAGTTGTACGCCTCTTATACATGAACTGCTAATACAGTGTTTATTAGTAAGAATTTTCAACTGAGATGTGTATAAACCTTGTATAAAAGTTATATATCGTTTATTAGTAAGAGGGATTATTTATGTCCTGTGCATCCATCATACAGTCGTTAAAGTTTTGCATTTTGCGTTAAATTTAAGGAAATATTCATCAATATCATAAGAAAACAATCAGTTGATATGAAAGTCCGACATTTTTTCTAGTTATACAATCCTTAAACAAGGCTGGAGGCATGTATAACGATTCCCATGTAAAGTTGTACACCTCTTCTACACTGAACAGCTAATACAGTGTTTATTAGCAAGAATTTTCAACTTGTAGAAAAGTTATATATCGTTTATTAGTAAGAGGGATTATTTATGTCCTGTGCATCCATCATACAGTCGTTAAAGTTTTGCATTTTGCTTTAAATTTAAGGAAATATTCATCAATATCATAAGAAAACAATCAGTTGATATGAAAGTCCGACATTTTTTCTAGTTATACAATCCTTAAACAAGGCTGGAGGCATGTATAACGATTCCCATGTAAAGTTGTACACCTCTTCTACACTGAACAGCTAATACAGTGTTTATTAGCAAGAATTTTCAACTTGTATAAAAGTTATATATCGTTTATTAGTAAGAGGGATTATTTATGTCCTGTGCATCCATCATACAGTCGTTAAAGTTTTGCATTTTGTGTTAAATTTAAGGAAATATTCATCAATATCATAAGAAAACAATCAGTTGATATGAAAGTCCGACATTTTTTCTAGTTATACAATCCTTAAACAAGGCTGGAGGCATGTATAACGATTCCCATGTAAAGTTGTACATCTCTTATACACTGAGCAGCTAATACAGCGTTTATTAGTAAGAATTTTCAACTGTAATGTGTATAAACCTTGTATAAAAGTTATATATCGTTTATTAGTAAGAGCGATAATCTGTTACGAGATGTAGCGGGTACTCGGTCTCCACTGCCATCTAGTAGCTACTATAACAAGTAAGCAAATTAAATATATTTTTACTTTATAGCAGTGACGCTTTTCCGATGTTATATACAACTTACATATATATGTTTGTGAGAAAGAAGTTTATTTCAATGACAAATGTTAATAGTTGATATATTATTTACTCTTGTATTTCGCAACTCGAGGTGAGTTTGCGAGGATCGGAGAAGATGCTGATGTGTAAAATGTGAATTCTACTTCCGTTGCAACATCTTGCAGCTGTCGGGTTTCGCGTGAGAATAAATCTCTGATCTCTTGACACAGTGACAGATATTTTATATCATCTCTCTGTGTCTATTGCATATCACATGTACGGGTTTTACACCCCTCTACATTTTACCAAATTTCGACGTAATGAAGCAAAAAATTGAGATTGCTGTCATTAATCTTTCATTCCATTTTGGGATTTTCCTCATCCATTGAGGGTTTTCTCCAACCAATCTTAGTGATTAACATTATTTTAAACCAATACAGAAATGACTACGGACTTACAGACTATCAGTTTGTAATACAAACCCATTTCACCAGTTTTGTCTTAATTAAAGTTATTAAGTTAATTAAAAATAAAACGTAGTTTTATTTGATTTTCATATTTATTATATAATTCAGTGACAGCTGTTTCGGTACACTGTACCTTCTTCAGACATGTTAACAAATTATGAATTGTGTTCCAACTGATCTAAGCAACAATACAACAATATTTATTTAAATTTTTAAATTTAACAAATAAAATACCAAATAAAATCTTCCATTATTTTCCAAGAGGAAGAAGAGATGTCGGACGTCCTCGGAAGAGATGGTCTTAGATCTATTAGTGAAGACGGAACAGGCAACTCTTGCCTAAACCAGGAAGTGAAAGAGAAGAAGAAATTTAACAAAGGGGATTCATTCAAATCAAGTTGAGAATTTAACAGTTTTTTACTACTTTTAAATTTATTAATTTCTACAGCCTCCAAAAGATCTAACTTCTTACCCTTATCACAAATATGTAAAATTTCAAAATTTGGATCGAAACAATGATTAAATTGGAATAGGTGGTTAACATATTTTGAATTTTCTAAATTTCTGTTATATGCTCTCATGTGTTCCTTTATCCGAGATATAAAAGGTGTACCAGTTTGTCCTATATAGACATTGTCACATGTGCCACACTTCAATTTATATAAGTTATACCTGATAATTTTTCTTTTTTTGTTTTGGTTTATTGTTTTTTATTATATTTTGTAGAGTTTTATTAGTTTTAAATTCCACATTAATGTTCAACTTTTTAAAGTGTTTAGATATTTTATTTGAAAGTGGGCTTATGTATGACATTACGACATATTTCTTTATGTTTTCTTTGGGTAAAGGAAAAACTTTGTTAATTGCTTTTTTGTAATGAACCTTCTAAATTAAACATTCTATAATTTCAGGGTCGTATCCATTATTAACAGCCAATTGTTTAATAATATTCAATTCATTATTATATTCCAAGGGTGAAAGAGGGATATTTAAAAGTGTATGAATGTAACTATTAAAGGCTGCCATCTTATGAGTATATGGGTGAAGAGAAGAACTATGGATAGTGGTATCAGTATGAGATGGTTTGTGAAAGATACCAAACTCAAACTTATTATCAATGTGTTTTATTGATAAATCCAAGAAATTTATACTATTATTTGTTTCAATTCCATTGTGAAATTAATACTTCTGTGAATGTTATTAATAAAATTTAAAAAGGAATTCAATTGTCTTTTGGTTCCTGTGAAGCCTGCTATGACATCATCTACATAACGATACCAAAATAGAACATTTCTGGCTAATACATTCTTATGTATGGTTTGTTCTAAGTCATTCATAATTTGTTAACATGTCTGAAGAAGGTACAGTGTACCGAAACAGCTGTCACTGAATTATGTAATAAATATGAAAATCAAATAAAACTACGTTTTATTTTTATTTAATTAATAAATATGGATTTTCATCAAGTAAAAACCAACTCAATTGATTATTTAATTAAAGTTCTCTATCGTTCTCTGTCCTCTGTGTCTTCATCCATTACATCAAATGTCCTCATTGAATTTTGAATGTTGTTCTTCCAGGTTGTTCTTGGACTTCCATTTCTGCTCATTCTTTCAATTTTCCATGCACTGACGACCTTTGGTAGTCTTCCATCCTGCATTCTTCTTACGTGTCCACACCATTTTAACCTTCTGTGTTCAGTCTCATCCATTATACTTCTTTCTGCATTCATACATTTTGTAATTTCTGTATTTCTAATTCTTTCCAGTCGAGATTTTCTGGCAGCTCTTCTCCAAAAATCCATTTCAACTGAAGTTATTCTGTTGACATGTTGTTGTGTATATACTGCGAATATATACAAAGAAAAATAAATACTCATGCAAGAATTCTGTGGATGGTGTAATCGGTAGCACACTGATGTATCAAGTCACAGGTCTGGTTCAAATCCCGGTTCAGGCGTTTAATTTTCTTTTTTATGTCATATATATATAGAATATATCTTAATATATAAAAATTACGTGTCACGTTGTTTGTCCGCGATGGAATCCTAAACTACTGAACCGATTTTAATAACATTTTGTACACTGTGTGCTGTTTGATCCAACTTGAGACTTAGGGAAGTTTATAACTAAATTTATAGTCGCATTATGTTTATTGCAAATTATTTGTTTATTTTTTAACAAATAGTTATAATTATCTGTGAGTTCCATACGATTCTAACAGATGGCCCGTGTAAGGTAATTGGTTTATTATTTAACCAGGTGGCTGTGCTTTTTGTTGCAACCGCGAATTTCAATTGAATTACAAATATTGATTATTTCATATTTTAAGTGCGTTTGTGTTTATTTTATTTTCAATATATTTTATTAATTATATTAATTTCGTGTGTAAGTACTAATTTTAAGTAATCTGGCTGAAAGACAGCAACTTAATTTAAATTTAACTGGACCGAGAAGGGACATTGAACAATATGGCGAATCAGTTCTAGAGACCATGAATGATAAGATATCAACTGAATTTCCGCAAATTGGTATAGGCCTATGTGACATAAATCTTACATTTAAGAAGAATGTCAATTTAAAAACATATGAAGGTCCTAAAAACGGAATAACAGAACTGTAAGTAAGTCTGTTAGTTATAATAATATGCCTAATATTACAGAAACAATCTCCATGCCTCAATTAAATGAAAAACAAGATGACTATAATATATCACAAGATGACATTACTATACAGAGACTTCTTGATGAGAATCCAAACTGCCAACAAGTTCGCAGAAAAAAAAAAAAACGAAAGTATAATGAAATCACCAAGCCTCCTCAAAATATTTCATTAATAAATGTATATAATCCTTATGGGGGCACGCCGTAGCGTAATGGTTAAGGCACTGAGCTACAAGCCAGAGGGTCGAGGGTTCAAGTCCCGTTTGGGTCAGGATTTTTAAACTGACCCAAACCCTCTGGCGGCACCATGGCCCTGGGGTCGACTCAGCCTCTAACGGAAATGAGTACCAGACGCTTGTTCTGGGGGTAAAGGCGGCCGTCACGCAGGGCTGACAACCCGGCTGACATAAAGTGCCGATTGTCTAGAAAAAGTGGGAGCTTTAACCTCCTACTACCCCAGGGGCCTCCGGGTCTGTTGTGGGATCACTTTACTTTACTATATAATCCTTATGATACACTTATGGATGATGCTGAGAATGCAGACAACATAAATTCATCTCAATCAACAAAACCACTTCCACATAAACCACCACCCATATTTATACCGGGTGTAGTTAACGGACCAGAACTAAAAAATTGTGTAAAACAAAAACTTTCTCACCCAGAAAAACTGCCACGACCGGGGATCGAACCCGGGCCCGCTGCGTGACAAGGCAACACGCTACCTCGAGACCACAGCGGTGGACATATATATATAAAACAAAGTCGGATTAGTTACACTATTTATAACTCAAGAACGGCTGTACCGATTTTTATGATCTTTGATTTGTTGTATTTGTTTCCGCCCCGAATAGCAGATAACTATTAAAACATCAGAAAAATTAACGTAAAAATATTTAAAGGCGATACGACGTTCGCCGGGCCAGCTAGTGTATTATATATATATATATATATATATATATATATATATATATATATATTTATTTGAGGAAAGTAGGTTATGAAATAAAGGTAGGCGGCATTTTTTTCCTCGCACATGTGTCCTCGAGTTCTGGGTGTTTAACTGATTATATAAAGTGAGGTAGCAGGGGGCCTTCCATTCAGATTTGTAGAATGGGTGCTAGTTAACCCCCTGGAGGGTGCGCGTGTGTCATTCCGCCAACATTATTCCTGCAGCCTGTACGAGTCTCACAATGTTGGTACATTTTGCTGCGCTATTTCTCAGGTCCAACTATGGGCAGAGGTACATAACCGAATAACGACGTGCATATACACTTCCTGTATTGCATAATACGCGTTAATATCCTATATCAACATACAAGGATCCCTTTTCGACAATTAATAATAATACAAGTATTGCAGAGAATTGACCACATACAATTAGGTTACATTTCATTGATTGAGATTGTTATTTTGGTACAGAGTTCCAGGTGGTATCGACCACATTTTTGTTCACACAATTGTTTTCAAAATAATAAATAATAATAATAAAATAATATCTTTGTTGGAAATATTTGCGTTCATTATAAACAATTGATTAACGTTAACAGTTGGGCAATGTTTATTAGTTGAAACAACAGGAGGCCTTGAGAACAATTATTGATAACATGGCCGCAAGTACGTATTTACTGTTTTATATTGTTTCAAATAAAGTTCAGTTCATTTAAAATGCAGTGATTTGTTTCGTATAATGTATATTAACACTACCTTTTGGATATTTTCTGTATATACATTGTACGTAGTATACATAGAGGGCATTGGTTTTACTTCCCACACGTGGGTGTAAATGTAATATTACAGTATAGTTATTTAGGTTGGCAACCCCAAAATGTAGGAAGTTGAACTTTCAATAATGGTCGCCATTGCTGGTAACTACGACACTATCGCGCAAAAAATTATATTTATTTGGCATAATATGTAGTTTTACATAAAAATCTTTAAAATATGTAGAAATATGTAATTATAATCAAAAATGTAAAAATATGTAATGATACATTTTCATACATGGTTAGTAAGTTTCTAATTCATGGACATTTCTCATAAGTAACGCCACGAGTGATTTCCAAATTATCGATAAACCCACGACTCACGAAGTGAGGAGTGAATTTATCTAGAGAATTTGGAAATCAAGAGTGGCATTTGTTAGGGCTATTTAACGAATAAAATTAAGCTATTTACTCACAAATCATTATTTAAATATAGTTACTTTAAAATATTTATTTATTTAATGTAAACGGCGATGTTTGAAAACAAATGAGAAACGTTATGTTTCGTTTCTCCATCCACTGCAACAAGATCATATAATGTTATATATTGCCATCTGGCGTGGGAAACTTGAAATATCATCGCAATATTATAAGAATGCATCCTAGTGGAGAAAAAATTAAACACATCAAACTGTATATTATAACCAAAATTATAGGTTAATTTATTTTTTAGTAAACAACTCGGTAAAATCATTATTTAAAAAGACAATTATTGAACACAGAATTATCAAAAATAACTCGGTAATATCATTATTTAAAAACACAATTGTCAAATTTGTATTTGGTCTATATCTTCATTTGAAGCGCAGCCAAATCTTGTTTCTGCCATTTTGAACATTCAAATATGGCGGCTTTACTGTTCCCTCAGTCACTGCAAAATAATGGTCAGACCTGTTCAGAATATTAAAAAGGAGGAGCCTTCTTTAATATGGTAATCATAACACTGATAAATATTTCGTGAAACACGACTCTGATTGTTGTTAAACAGAAATTATTGAAACGTGATTGGTCATTGATTCCCATTTGGGGCGTGAATTAAATAGTCAATTTTAGCCACGTGTAAGTAAAGGGAAATAATTTGTAATTACAATTACATACAAATCCAAGCCTTATCTATAATTAATAATAATTTCAACACAGTTTCTCCCAAAATTGCAATTTTTCTAGATATGCCCCTTTTTCACCATTCCCCTCAATTATGTTTATTGATTGCCATAATTAAATGTATGATATTTTCTTTATGATATGCGTAATTCGCAATTCTTGGTCGTCGTATAAATTGCAAATATATGATCAGCGGGAGGAAGAAATTATTAAATTTGCCCAGTAAACAAGAAAACAGTTATCTCTAATAATTCTGTTTTCATCTTTACAACATTTGATTTATTCTGAGATAGTTGTTATGCTGGAAATTATAAATTCTACCTAATGCAAATAGCAGTTTTATTTTTGCATTTGCGTCATTTATGGACTCGAAATAATCTAGTGGATATATTTAATTAAGATTGACTTCATTTCACATTTTGTCTTCTTTTTCTACCGGTTTCGGAGCAATTACTCCATCTTCACTGTTTTCTCGACCGTTGGCGAAGCACAGAAGTAACGTATCGAAATATCTGAATGAATATCTCCTTGCCATCATATTCATCACTTTCTTATTCGCCATGTTTAGTCTTGAAAGTTCGTGTTTTCTCGGAGGAGGTCCTAGATTGAGCTGATCACTCATTCGGGGATGACCTTGTGGTGTCAGAAAAAGGATTCAAAGTGCTCTCTCAACAGGTTGTGCCACTGTAAAAGTCCGGGTGACGAGGTGCAAGTAGATCTAAATAAGTCTTATAAAGTGAGAGATTAAATTAGATAGAGAGAAAATGTGTCCCGCGCCGTAGCCGAGCGGTTAAGGTAGGAAGCCTTGGCGCAGAGCTACGGGACTTGCGCTAGTTCGAGTCTCCATGGGGGAAGAAATTTTCTCATGGTATTTCGGCCAGTACGGGACCGGTGCCCACCCAGCATCGTGAGGCAATTGGGTAGCTACAATAAGTAGCGGCTCCAGGTTGAGGAACCAGCTATAACGGCTGGGGGACTCGACATGCTAACCACATGTCACCCCTACACTGGCTGTTGATCATCTACCTCTGTGATTGACACATGTGGATGTGAAGGGCCAGCAGCCGGCTGGTAAAAGGGCAACCGCTGAAAAGTGGAAAGACTCTCAATCGGACAATCGGAGAAAATGTAGTAGAAAATACACCCTTAAATTGTCAAAACGTCCACCGCTGTGGTCTCGAGGTAGCGTGCTGCCTTGTCACGCAGCGGGCCCGGGTTCGATCCCCGGTCGGGGCAGTTTTTCTGGGTGAGCTTTTTATCGGGGTTTTTCCTCACCTGTAAGACAAATGTCAGGAAAACTTTAAGGCCCAAACGGTCCCCGAAATCATATGGCCATCATCATCATCAACACCCTTATCATTATCATCATCATCATCATCATCCTTTACAGGTGTTGAAAGCAACGGGAAGCTACCACACTTACACAGTTCCCTAGTAAAGCTGCAAGCATAGCATGAAAATGCTATGATTGCAGTGAAGGACCTGCCTTCGGGCAGAATTACTATGGATGGATTGTCAAAACCATAAAGAAACTTCTAATAGAGGGAAAACTGAGTACAGTGACATCTAAAATATTTCGGTCGTTTACGATGAACTACAATGAGCAAACTACAATGGTAGCGCTGTTTCGTAGTAACAGAATATGTAACTAAATAAAACAAATGCAAGGCACACGGCGTGTTCACACGGGATTATGGGAAATTAGCCATTTTGTAAATTTAAATTTTTAACTGCTATCCTTTCGTTCTATGCGGTACTGTAAAAATTTATATATTATCGACAGTTAAAACCATTACTTAGATTTTATTTTTACTCTAATTTGTAAGTAAATTGAAGCTCGTTTACGTTTTTAATGTGAATCTATTTTCAAAGATAAACCTACTAGAAGTGATAAAATTCTAAGATTTGTTAGGTTAGGAAGAGTGATGTTAGTGTACAGCCATTTCTAATAAACATTTTAAAAATGTGACTTTATAATGTATTTCAGATGTACGACATGGCTAAGGTTCTTTAATAAATATTGCATAAATTATGTATGTGAGAATAAGGGGGTAGGTCAATTGTACACATTTATTAAAAGAGCTCATAATGCACGTTTTTAAATTCTAATAAACGAAAATAAATTAACATGTTTTATTTATTTCCATTCTTCCCTTCTGTTAAAATTAAAGAAAATCATTAGGTCTGAGAGGCTGGGTATAAATAATTCCATAATTTAAGATTAATACGTTATTTATTCCTATAAAAGTTCAATTTCATGATTATTCACCAGATGGCGTTATATAATTGCAATTCATAATTTTACCACCAGGCGGCGCTCTGAATTTCATATTAGTACCAGAAAAAAATCGAAAAAATTTAGATATCGTTAGTTGTTCTACACTAGCGCCGCCTGTGGCATGTACTTGTATCCACTTTCTTCTCTGGTACTCTGTGGGCAAAACAATAATTCTACGTGCCAGTTATTCAAATATTTCGGACCGCAAAGAAAACAAAATCATGTAAAACTCGAAGTTATTAATTGTATATTATTACGTAATTTGACATAAATATTTTTTAATGCCCCATGTTGTCCTTTAGGACATTTGTGGTGTTCTCTCCTGGCATTGGCGTGATTGTAACCCTCTTCTGTGGTTGGGGCTCCTGGAAGGCGGGGTTACGTTGCCCCGATGATATGATGATGGTGATGATAGTGGTGCGCCAGGAGAGTCCCCAATCCTTAACTTAATCTAAGATGAATGTGAATGATGATGATTGGGATGGTCATATGATGTTAGGGGACCGTTTGGGCCTTAAAGTTTCCTGACATTTGTCTTACAGGTGAGGAAAAACCCCTATAAAACCTCACCAGGAAACTGTCCCGACCGGGGATCGAACCCGGGCCCGCTGCGTGACAAGGCAGCACGCTATCTCGACAGCACAGCGGTGGACTACTTGACACAAACTTGAATAACGCTGGTCAACATGATTTTTGTCTCATGAGTACCAATAGTTGTACTTAATGCAGTTTTTTATCGTGTTTTCAAATATGTATTCGGAATTTCTACATCACCCACAGTTTTTTTTATTTCATTTTCAATTAATGGATTTAAATGATTATTTTTTTAATAAACCTAGGTTTGTTCCCGGAAAATCTTGGCGCAGTGAGCGATGAGCACAGGGAACACTTTAGTCAGGAGATTCCAGCTATGGAAAAGAGATATCAAGGCAAATGGAATCCTAATGTGCTGGCCGATTATTGTTGGACCATCAAGAGGGATGCTCCACAGGCGAAATATAGCAGAAAATCGTCATTTCTTACTTTCTAGGCGAGTCCGAATGTTGGAATATTGTGTAGTTACGAATGTAGAAAATATTAAAGTCTTTGCGTCCCTCGGAAACCTTGCGTGATGGAGAAAAACCGATATCATATTTGAATTCAGGAGAAGAAATACTACCAGAATCACATATTTTTCTTTCTGAGACAAAAAAAAAAGTTTTTATTGTTGCTCAGTGTAATTTATAATGATCTGCTTTTTTTGTGTTAATTCTCGTAGACTGCGAGGAGAAGGGCATGTGGCACGAAACTTAACAAAAATACAAACCCACGGCGCTACAGACCTAGAAGGATCTTGGCTTACCAGCTGGCTGCTCGCCTCACACCCACATGTGTTAATGACCGAGGTAGCCGTTTATCCAGCCAGTGTAGGGATAACACGTGGTCAGAATGTTGGGTCCCCCAGCGCTTATAGCTGGTTTCCTCAACCTGGAAAAAAACTAAACTCTTCTAATTATATCTGGTATCTCATGAAGGTCGTGTAGCTCACTATTATGCAATTTTCTCCAATCGTCTATTCATCAACTTTTTTTCTACTGCCATAAAGTAAGAGTCCATGTTTCACATACACTATTCTAAGTCTTCTTCTTCTTCTTCTTCACTTCAACGTTTAGGCGATTCGCCCGTTCCGAATTCACAATGATTCCTAGGTCTTCCTACATCCCTTAATCCTTTTGGTTTATAATGATAATCTATCTTGGGCAATCTTTTTTTCTTCTATTCTCTGAACATGCTGTTCCCAGCCGACGCGGTGTTGTTGAATTTTAATCATTTATTGAATGTATTTCTAATTCACTTCTTATTTTTTCTTTTCACAAAATGGATTTAGAAAGGGTAAGCCAACTATAGATTGCGTTTTTACAATGGCCCAATTGATAGAAAAAAGAAAAGAATTTAATTTACCCATGTATATAGCTTTTGTTGATTATAGCATTTGATAGTGTAAGTAGAAATAAATTATGAAATATATTAGAAATGAAAGGAATTCCTCAACACCTTATAAGAGCCATTCAGAGTTAATATATAGAAACAAATTTTAAAATAGACTGCAGAGATAAAATTAGTAAACAAAACATAGAAATAAACCAGGGAGTAAAACAAGGGTGTCCATTGTCACCAGTATGATTTAATTTATACTTGGACCATTTCATAAATGAATGGCAAGAACAAATTAATATAAATAGTGTATTGACAATTCTGCTTTTTGCAGACGATCAAGTAATAATGACAGCATCAGAAAATGCTTTTCAACAATTCCTTTATACTTTAAATAATATCTCTCTAAAATACAATTTAAGAATATCTACATTTAAAACAAAAATATTAGCTCTGAAAGGAAAATGTGCAATAAGAACAAAAATAGTGATAAACAATATAATTATAGACCAAGTTCAGAATTTTAATTATTTGGGTTGTCATTTAGGTAATGACAGAAATTTGGATAAACACACTAATATACAACGATTCAATTATCTATGTGGCACAATTAAACGCACTTTATTGAATAAGACTAGAAAATAAACTATTTTGAAGTTTTACAAAGTATTGGCAGTTCCATCTCTTATCTATGGATGTGAAACCTGGACATTAACAAAGGCAGATAGTAAACAAATAGAGGCTGCTGAAATGAAGATGTTGAGAGCAATAGCAGGATACCAAAGGGCCGATAAAAAGAAAAACGAAGATATAAGAACAGAACTTAATATATTTAATCTCTGTGAAAGAATAAAATATTATCAAAATGCTTATCTTCAGCACGTATTACGAATGAATGAACAGCGCATACCAAGAAGAATGTATAATTATAAACCAAAAGGGAGAAGATTGTTGGGAAGACCATTGAAGAGATGGAAGGACCAATTCGACCTATAATGAGATCGGAACAGGCCATTGGGCTTAATCCTTGTTGTTGATGATGATGATTTCTTCTTTTCTTATGTGGTCCAATTTTGTGCATCCTTTGGCCCTTCTTAAAAAGGTAATTTCTGCACTTTGTATTCTACTGGAACTCCTCTTATTTGTTACCCAGGACTCACTACTGTATAAAAGTACCGGTACCGCCATTGTTTTGTAGAACTTTTTTTAATAATAATAATAATTTATTTTAGCTGGCAGAGTTAAGGCCATAAGGCCTTCTCTTCCACTCAACCAGCGAATAGTAAAATTATACAAAAATTTACGTACATATTACAATTTTAAGATATTAAAATACAGACTAAACAAAATACAATGATGATGTGATCTAATATTAGCTAATACTAACAAAAACATAGAATATAATAAAATTAAACTGATATAAAATAAAGTAAGTAGCTTCCTAGATGATTATTAATGGAATGCTCTATATAGTTGTTATGCAGTTAATGTTTTCATTGTGTCGAACTTAAGATATCAGTTAATTTGGATTTAAATAATGATAGCGATTGACAGTCCCTGACATGACTGGGAAGTGAGTTCCATGCTCTAGTCATAGACATTGTGTAAGATTCAGAGTACAGACAGGTCCTGTGCTGTGGTATCAAAAGTAAAGAAGAGTCTTGTGATCTTGTTCCTAAATTGTGATGAGCCGATAAATGATGAAAACGTGTTGTTAAATAAGTTGGTAAATATGTGTGCAGAATTTGGAATAGTAAGGTACGTGAATGTAAAGTTCTTCTGTCATTTAGGCGTAACTTCAATCTTGTATCTTTCCTTATTTTATGTTTTAGTGTTCTATGAATGGTGCTGCATATCATTTGAAATTTTGATATCATATCTACTATTCTAAGTAATAATTTTATTTTAAGCATTTTTTAACACTTTACACCTTTTACCTTAAATGTTTCCTATTGTAATTATAAATATTTTTTGTTGTGGTAAATGATTATCGCTGGCTATTCCATACGTGCTGTGGTTAACACAGACAGAGAGAGAGAGGCTTGTATTCATGCTGTATCGATCCTAAGGTACGCTGGAGTTGAGGAAGGTCGTCGACCCTGAATTTTGCGTCGAGACTACATGGGTTCGATACGCGACGTCTGGGAATTGCATTCTGCACCACGGCATGTGGAGACTGCAAGGTGTCTGCTAAAACAGAACAATGCAATTGTATTTTATTCCAGAAAAATGCAAATTTATTCTTACTGTGTTTTATAAATGCAACGTTACAAATTACATGTTGTCCATAAATTAATTATAATGAAACCATCACGAAAACCGAGCGATAACGAGGTTTTTAATTCCCGAGATTCTGTAAAACACTTCACAAACGTGTGTTGTACATTATTTTTTGCGCGATGGTGTTTTCAAAATAATAAATAATGATAAAATAATATCATCTTTGCGTCCACCGCTGTGGTCTCTAGGTAGCGTGCTGCCTTGTCACACAGCGGGCCCGGGTTCGATCCCCGGTCGGGGCAGTTTTTCTGGGTGAGGTTTTCATCACGGTTTTTCCTCACCTGTAAGACAAATGTCAGAGAAACTTTTAAGGCCGAAACGGTCCCTGAAATCATATGGCCATCATCATCCTTATCATTATCATCATCATCATCATCCTTCACCGGTGTGGAAAGCAACGGAAAGCTACCACACCTACAATTCCCTAGTAAAGCTGCAAGCATAGCATGAACATGCTATGATTGCAGTAAAGGATCTGCCCTCGGGCAGAATTACTATGGATGGATCATCTTTGTTGGGGATATTTGCGTTCATTATAAACAATTGACTAACGTTAACAGTGTGGGCAACGTTTATTATTTGAAACAACAGGAGGCCGTGAGACCAACTTAGCGATAAAATGGCGGCAAGTACGTATTTATCGTTTTATATTTTTTCAAATAAAGTTCAGTTCATTTAAAATACAGTGATTTTATTTAACGTTTTCCAATACTATTATTTTAACATAGTTCTGATAATGGATCATGTTATAACATTATAATGATATTCTGAAATGAAAAATTAATGTCTGAACCAGGTCTCGAATGGTGTAGTGGGCTGCACATTAGTCTGGAGAACTTGAGGTCCACGGTTCGATTCCTGGTTGAGACATCAATTTTTCTTTTCACAATATCATTATAATGTTATACAGTGATTTGTTTCGTATAATGTATATTAACACTACCTTTTGGATATTTTTCGTATATACATTGTATGTAGTATACATAAAGGGCAGTGGTTTTACTTCCCGCACGAGTATTTGTAATATGTAATATTACAGTATAGTTATTGTATTATAGTAGAGTTATTTAGGTTGGTTACCCCGAAATGTAGGAAGTTGAACTTTCAATCATGGTCGCCATTGCTGTAAGTACGACAAAAGATAGTTAGCTGTCAGAAATCAGTTTAATTCTTTTAATTAATATAAAACTTAACAATGATATAGGCAATAAATTATCAAAATTTCAAACAATATGTGGCATTATTCATAGAACATTAAAACATAAAACAAGGAAGGATACAAGATTGAAGTTGTACAAAACAATGGCGGTACCGGTACTTTTATACGGTAGTGAGTCCTGGGTAACAAATAAGAGGAGTTCCAGTAGAATACAAAGTGCAGAAATTACTTTTCTAAGAAGGGCCAAAGGATGCACAAAATTGGACCACATAACAAATGAAGAAATAAGAAGTGAATTAGAAATATATTCAATAAATGATAGAATTCAACAACACCGCGTCGGCTGGGAACAGCATGTTCAGAGAATGGAAGAAACGAGATTGCCCAAGATAGTATATCACTATAAACCAAAGGGATTAAGGGATGTAGGAATACTTAGGAAGAGATGGAAGGAATCATTGTGAATTCGGAACCTAAACCATGAAGTGGAGATGATACAATTTAACTACTCGGTGTGCGCTTCTACGCCTAAATAAATTAAATATGTGTTTTTTTTTATATTTTGTTTAATATCTACTAGTGGTTATGCTCCTTGCCTCTGGTCCCGAGGGTCGCGAGATGTAAAAATCCAACAAGCAATAAATGCTTTAAACTCTGTTTGGTGGAGTAAAAATATTACAAAAAATAGAAAATTACAAATATATCAAACCATAATTCAGAGCATTTTAACATATGGTGCTGAAGTCTGGCAAATTCCTACCAGGGAAATGAAAATAGTTTTAAATACAGAAATGGATGTTTTAAGAAGATCAGCTGGAAAATCTAGAATGGATAGAATACGAAATAAAGAAATAAAGGGAAATTATGGGTGTACAAGAGGAGCCGGACATCATAGACATCATAGAAAAGAAAATATTGCAGTGGTATGGTCATGTCAAACGAATGCCAGAGCAAAGATTGCCAAAAATTGTTATGGAATGGATCCCAATGGAAAGGAGGAAGAGAGGAAGACCGAAGAAAACTTGGATAGAAGGGGTACATGCAGCTATGAATATCAGAGGAATGGAGGAAGATCAATGGATGGATAGAGAGGAATGGCGTTTGGTTTCCGGAAGACGGCGGCAGCTGCCATGATACCGGGTGATGACGATGATGTAAAAATCCAGGGAGCAAGTCCTCCGGGAGGGACTTTAAGCCGTAGGTCCCGAGTCTGAAGATTTTCAGGCTCGTTAAAGATCCTTAAGCCTGAATGAAAAGGTCTCTAAGCAAAATTTACCGAATTTTCCCGTCCTAATACTACCTTGTTTTCCTAGATGTCAGTATGAGGCGGAACGCTGACCACGGACCACTCAAATTACATCTATTCGAAAACAAGTGTAACTAAATTAGTATGGTTCAAATTCTTCCCTGTAGGGGGAGAGCGCCTAAATCTCTGTAAAGGGAAAACATAGGCTTACAAGAAGTACAAGAAAGGTCATGTTGCTCACTCTTATGTACAGCTTTTTTTGGGCTCTCCCCCAACATTATTCATTATTACAGATAACATCTGATTACAACATAAGAAAGGAAGGCCCAACCTTTAATCGTCATAATTATATTGATGTTAAGTGCCTGAGACAAAAGGGCCCTATAGAGTTTTAATTTAATTTATTTATATACAGAATTTTAACGTTTACACATCTTTCTGTGCCTAAAGTTTTATTTTTCTTCTCCACTCGCCTCTCTCCATCCAATCCATGTCCTCCAGTCCTCTTGCTCTTATTCCAGTTCTTATTTCCTGCATCCGCGAGTTTCGAGGTCTTCCTCTCCTCCTTCTCCTTCTTCCATGTTTTGCTGGGTAATCTTTCTTCTTGCATTCGTCGTACGTGCCCATACCAATTTAATTGCTTATACCGTATAGAATCTACTATTGAATAACCAATATTCATTTTTCTCTTATGACAGTATTTCTTATTTTGTCTAATTTTGAACATCTTGCAGCTCTCCTCAAGAAACCATTTCCATCGACATAAGTTTTTGTTGAATTTCCAAACTTCAGCTCCATATGTGACAGTACTTCTCACTAATGAATTATATATTTGTAACTTATTTTTCCTGGTTATATGTCTGTTCCATAAGACTGCATTCATCATTGCTGTTATTGCTCTACCTTTATTTATTCTGTTCTTAATATCACTTTCTTGTTTATCCTCTTTATCTAATTTTACTCCCAGATACTGAAATTCTTCACACCCTCTAACATATCCCTTTTCATCTTCTAATATCAAATCTTCGGTTTCGGCTCCACATCCCATTTTTTTTCTAAATAGAGTTTGATAATTTTATTAATTTAATTGGTTGGTTTATCATAAGTAATGCCACGAATGATTTCCAGATTATCGATAAATTCACGACTCACGAAGTGAGGAGTGAATTTATCTAGAGAATTTGGAAATCAAGAGTGGCATTTGTTAGGACTATTTAACGAATAAAATTAAGCTGTTTACTCACAAATCATTATTTAACTATAGTTATTTTAATATATTTAATGTAAACGGCGATGTTTGAAAACAAATGAGAAACGATAGGTACGCTTCATGTGCTTCTTTTGTTTATCACTGCAACCTGATCATATTAATTATTGCCAAAGAAAGGAACGCAATATTGTATGAATGCTCTCTAGTGGAGAATAAATGAAACACACCAAACTGTATATTAATTCATTTCTGATGTCGTATGATGTAAATATGACAATTATATTTTTCTGGATTGTTAGCTGGGAAAAAATACATTTAAGAAAGTGCAAACAGTGGTTTCTTTTTTTGTTGGTATAATCAATTGCTACAAATGTTTTTTTTATTAACTCCCGCATGCGGCATGTGTTGACAATCATGCACTATATATACAATCTGGTAGCCGTATTTCTCACAGGCTCAGTCAGTGCAAAATAATGGTCAGACCTGTTCAGAATATTAAAAAGGAGGAGCTTTCTTTAATATGGTAAATATAACACTGATAAATATTTCGTGAAACACGACTCTGATTGGTTGTAAAGCAGAAATCATTGTAACGTGATTGGCCATCGAGTCCCATTTGGGGCATGAGTTAAATAGTCATTTTAATTTTAAACGGTTGAATTTTTACGATTGTCACTCTTTCGATCAAGGTACATTTTATCGTGAAGCTTATCGTCTTCGATCTCTTCGCCTTGGTTAACCCTTTTAGGCAGGAATGCTACCGCCGGCATAGCTCTCGGAACACAAAATGAAAAGTGAAATTTACATTTGAGATGAATTCATTTTTTTACTAATTTATATGTTGATTTTTTTTTTGGGAATATGTGGACTCATGCGCAAGTAGCGGCGAGATTGCACGTGTGGGAGGTGGAGGGAGGCACAGCGGGGAATATTTCTGATTGGAAGGTTTGTTTGTTGTAACGAGACGTACAGGAAACACGAGGAGAAATTATCCGTTATATTTAGAGACTGCTCGTGCTAGGGTAGAAACCACCCTCTAACCATCCAACAAACACTTACGCCTCCAATGAAACTGCCCTATATCTCTCTATTCATTCAACTTCTTTATATCTTCTGTTTTTTTATATTTATTGATGAACGTTACGCGCATTTGTGCTTAGAAACCGAACCAACGGGCGTCTTGATCCGTTGTACACATACACATATCCATAGCAAGTCTTTCACTACAACCATACCATTTTCATGTTATGCATTGCAGCTTTACTATACCCGAACCACCATATCTCCGGCTCTGAAGTTTATAGAATACATTTATTTACAATATATTTATTTAGCCTGGTGGAGTTAAGACTATGTGGCCTTCTCTTCCACTCACCAGGACAAACATACGTTACATATGCATACAAAAAAATTACAATAATAGTCATATTAAACAATTAATTATCTGTCAAATTGAATAATAATGAAAATAATGTCTAATAATACAATGAAATTAAATACAATCTCTATCTATCTTCGGGTTTTTACAGCTGCTGCCGTCTTCCCGTGCCAAACCTCCAAAGCCTACGGTCTTGGGCATCTTCGATGCTTAGCCCTCTAGCTTGCATTACTGTCTTCATGTTTTCCTTCCATGTTAACCTTGGTCTCCCTCTTTTCTTCTTTTTGTTCGGATGCCATTCATATAGTTGCTTCGGCCATCGCTCATCTTCCATTCTTAAGACATGTCCTAACCACTTTAATTCCTTCTCCTCAATTCTTTCAATTATGCTTTCTTCTGCTTCCATTATGTTTCTAATTTCCTTATTTGTGACATGTTCTAATCTAGACTTTCTGTCACTTCTTTCGTAAATAATCCATTTCTAGAGCTATTAGTCTATTCTTGTAGTACTTATTGATTGTCCATACCTCACTTCCATACATTGCAACAGATTCCACCAATGTTTTACCAATATATTTTTTTGCGTCTTTCCAAATATGCTTATCCCACCATATGGAATTTAATGATGATATTATTTTGCTACTCAATTCAATTCTATGTTTTATATTCTCTTTGCCTATCCCTTCGATGTTATCCATAATCATTCCCAAATATTTAGTTTGTTTCACTTGCTTTATTTGGATTCCTTCTTTAAATATTAAATTTTCTCTTTCATTGCTATTTATTGCCAGAATTGTAGATTTACTGTGAGACCCCATGATTCATATGTGTTTTTCAACCTTTTTATCATGAATTCCGTATCAAATTTGTCTTGCGCTAAAACCAGTTGATCATCGGCAAATTGTAATGTCAGCAAAAATCTGTTGCCTATTGGGATCCCCATACCTTTGCAGCTTTGTTTCCATTTCGTTAATATGGATTCTACATAAATATTAAATAAAATTGGTGATAGACTGCACATACACACATATTCATCCATCCATCCATAGCAAGTCTTTCACTGCAACCATAGCATTTTCATGTTATGCATTGCAGCTTTACATTACCCGAACCGCCATATCTCCGGCTCTGAAGTTTATAGAATACATTTATTTAGCTTGGTGGAGTTAAGGCCATGTGCCTTCACTTCCGCTCATCAGGACAAACATATGTTACATATAAATACAAATATATATATATATATATATATATATATATATATATATATATATGAACTCAATTATTAAAGAATCGAGACTACAACCACATGGCAGTATACCACTTAATAGATTATATAATTTTGACACCCTATTATTTGCAGATGACATTGTGTTTATAGCGAATTCAGAAGATGACCTACAACGTTCAGTCCACTCTTTTCACCAAATTGCAATAAACTACAACATGGAAATCTCAACAGAAAAATCTAAAGTGATGGCTTTCCTAGGAAAAGACCCAGTTCGCAGTAAAATTGTTATTAATAATAAAATATTAGAACAAACTAACACATTTAACTATCTCGGATACCAAGTTACATACGAAGAGGAAAAAGATTTTAGTCAAAAAATTATAAAATTTAACAGAGTAACAGGAATTATAAATAATATTTTCAATCCAAACACGGTACAGCAACACACACGAACTAGAATTTATAAAACACTGGCCAGACCCATATTATGTTACGGCAGTGAGGCTTGAACAATTCGCAGTGTAGACGAACAAAGACTAACTGCAGCGGAAATGAAATTTATGAGACGTACTGCAGGTTACTCAAGAACAGACCATAAAAGGAATTCTGAGATTCTCAAAGAATTACACACAGAATCAGTCATGGAATATGTACAAAAATACAGAAACAACTGGAAATCTCACGTACGAAGAATGAGCAGAACAAGAATACCACGTCAAATCTTAAATTACCAGCCACCAGGCAAGAGATCTCTGGGCAGACCCTTCAAACGTTGGATTGAGACCGTAACAGACGACTAGGTCTGTCACATGAAAGGAAGAAGAAGAAGAAGAAATAAAAAAATACAATAATAGTCATATTAAACAATTAATTATCTGTCAAATTGAATAATAATGAAAATAATGTCTAATAATACAATGAAATTAAATACAATTAAAATTAAATTAATGATAGAATGATACAGAAAGGAATAACAGCTCGAATCTACTATACATAAAAATAAAAGAAGGAAAAAAAATACAAAGAAAGTAATAAACTACAATTAATTAATCTATGCTTTTTATACAAGGCATTAGGTAAATATATTAACACATCTTAAATCTATTTTTATTAAATAATGAAAAAAACACATTATTAATTTTTAAATTGCCCTCAGGGGTCCTCATCTAGGGGATATGTGAATGGCGACCACAAGGTGCCCAAGCTGTGCAAAACATTTCTTCCACTTACTTGTGTTTTGCACTCTTTTAACTTTACTATCTAACCTCTCTTGGTTAACTCTTGTTTTTTCGACCCGACGCTATTAGGGCATCCGAGGACTAGGGAGTCCTTCCTTTCTTCCATTTCTTCTTTCCTTTATTTTCTTCTCTTCTCCAGAAAAGCCTGACCAGAGGCTATAAGATGGCAGCCCCATCACTGGTCTTGCCTTCCTTTGGCCAGCAACCAATCGAAGGGACTATTATTATGCTTTCAAGTCTTATATGAGAATTTCCCATAAGGGAAAATTTTCTATAGGATCGTAACAGGCCTTGGCCTAATATTTGAAAGGAAGAATAAGAAGAAGAATAAGAAGAAGAAGAAAAGTAATATTAGTGAGTTGTTTCTGTTAATAATTTTATTTTCAATTTGTTTCTGAAAGATGGTAAAGTTTGACAGTCTCTGACATAGGGTGGAAGGGAATTCCATGTTCTAGCAAGAGAAATTGTAAAAGATTTCGAATAACAGGTAGTTTATGTTATCATCATCTTCAAGGTATGGGCCTGTTGGCCCGTTCCGCTCCCCGGTGCACTGTATTCTGCAGGTGCAGGTCGTCTTTCCAACGACAGTTTGGTTATATGAGGGTAAAAGGAGAATTCGCCCTCTACTGCCAATAAGGATATGGTTGCAGTGGAAGTAGATGTCTTACTTGCTTACTCTTACTCACTGGCACTATCGAACCGCAGTAGGTTCATGGCCGCCCGGACATAAGCTCTCCATACATCCCTAACCTGAGCTAATGCTTTCCAATCATTCCCTGTATAATCTACTTCCTCAAATCATAGTTAATGTTGTTCTCCCACCTCATTCTTGGTCTACCAATTGGGCGTTTTCCCTCTGGCTTTCCTAGAACAAGCTTCCATGCAAGTCTTTCATTCCCCATACGCGCAACATGTCCTGCCCATCGCAGTCTACGAGACTTAACTGTTCTTATTATATCTGGCTTCCTATAAAGACCATGTAGTTCATGTTCCGGGTGATAGCATGTTTATTTACTTTTTTTAAACAGGGGGGTTCATGTCTAATTGTGTAAGGTCATGGTATTGTGAATGAATCGATATTAATTAGTGCAACCTGTGGCGTTCTGGGTTCATTTACCCGCCAAAGACTTTTACTTTCTTTACATGAATATTAAACGCCCTATAGCGTGATTGTATACAATAAAGTGAAAATATGTGAGTAGTAATTTGTCATAAGTAATGCCACGAGTGATTTCCAAATTATCGATAAATTCACGACTCACGAAGTGAGGAGTGAATTTATCTAGAGAATTTGGAAATCAAGAGTGGCATTTGTTAGGACTATTTAACGAATAAAATTAAGCTGTTTACTCACAAATCATTATTTAAATATAGTTATTTTAAAATATTTATATATTAATGTAAACGGCGATGTTTGAAGAGAAGTGAGAAAATATTGTTATGCTTCATGTCCCGGCCGGGAATGGAACCCGCGTCCATTGGGTGACAAGGCGAAACACTACCTGGAGACCACACAAACACACACACACACGCATATACATATATATATATATATATATATATATATATATATATATATATATATATCGCTGTGGTCTCGAGGTAGCGTGCTGCCTTGTCACGCAGCGGGCCCGGGTTCGATCCCCGGTCGGGGCAGTTTTTCTGGGTGAGGTTTTTATCGGGGTTTTTCCTCACCTGTAAGACAAATGTCAGGAAAACTTTAAGGCCCAAACGGTCCCCGAAATCATATGGCCATCATCCTTATCATTATCATCCTTACCATTATCATTATCATTATCATCCTTCACCGGTGTGGAAAGCAACGGGAAGCTACCACACCTACAATTCCCTAGTAAAGCTGCAAGCATAGCATGAAAATGCTATGATTGCAGTGAAGGACCTGCCTTCGGGCAGAATTACTATGGATATATATATATATATATATATATATATATATATATATGCAGTGAAGGACCTGCCTTCGGGCAGAATTACTATGGGTATATATAAAAATAAATGTTTGATTTGGATTCGCCTGGTGGTGTAATGGATATCACATTGAGGTACAGACTCAGAGATCCGGGTTCGAATCCCGTCCAGCGCCCATTTATTTTTTCTGTATTCATTACCATATTAAGCCTTGAATGCCTCAATGCTTATAACATTTAATTATAACATCGATAAAGCGTCACTGCTATAAAGCTAAAAAAAATGTTCTCTTTAATTTGCTTACTTGTTATAGTACACGCCTACTAAGATGGCCAGTGAATGAAGACCGAGTTAAACTCGCGACATCTAGTAATAAGCGAGAATATAATACATATATAAGAAAAATAAATTCGTTGAATTGGATTCGCCTGGGTGGTGTAAATGGAATATCACAAATGAGGTACAGACTCAGAGATTCCGGGTTCGAATCCCGTTAACATGGGCCATTATTTTTTCTCTATACATACCATCATTAGCCGATGCCATTAGCTCAATGTTTAAACATTAAATGTATAACATACGCATAAAGCCGTCCATCTGCTATATCTAAAGAGTTAAAAATGTTCTCTTTAATTTGCTTACTGCTTATAGTCAGCTAATCAGATGCCAGATGAACAAGACGAGGTTCTCGCACCGCAAACATCTAGTAATTAATGCGAGAATAATAATCCATATATAGCAAAAATAAATGTTTGAATTGGATTCGCCTGGTGGTGTAATGGATATCACACTGAGGTACAGACTCAGAGATCCGGGTTTGAATCCCGTCCAGGCATTTATTTTTTCTTATCATACCATATTAAGCTTGCATTGCTCAATGTTTAACATTTAATTATAACATCGATAAAGCGTCACTGCTATAAAGTAAAAAATGTTCTCTTTAATTTGCTTACTTGTTATAGTCAGCTACTAAATGGCAGTGAAGATCGAGTTCTCGCGACATCTAGTAATAATTGAGAATATAATACATATATAAGAAAAATAAATGTTTGAATTGGATTCGCCTGGTGGTGTAATGGATATCACACTGAGGTACAGACTCAGAGATCCGGGTTCGAATCCCGTCCAGGCATTTATTTTTTCTTATCATACCATATATATATATATATATATATATATGTGTGTGTGACGATAACTTGGACTTCCTGAGATGATCGCTTAGTTTACGCAGTTCCTATGTTTTAAAATTGTGATATTATCATGATATTAAAGATGAGTTGAATGTTATAGCTATTTGTCCTTTATGTGTTAATATCCAGAAATAACGTACATGTGTAGGCATTCTTTTCATTCAACGGACGTCCTTCTCGCTGTAGATATATTGCAGTAGGAAATGCATCACACCCCTGCATGAGGAAGCGAGCGAAGACTTTTATGTCTCTCGCACATAACATGTGAAGTAATGGAAGTGCATTCATATCATAAAAAATGGTTATTTTACTGCTACTTGCATCATGGTCTCAAGGTGACCTTTCCTTCCTACACATTCTGCTATTTGAAAACTCACATTTATAAATTGCATTCTGTGAGCCCAATTTTGAGGCTCGTAATTCCTGCTCGTTTATGACTTGAACAAACTCGTAACTTTAAAATCTACATCTCTAACTGTAATCCTTCCATTCACTCGAATAATGGTTACTTTCGAATAAGTTTTACCTTGCAATAAAACATTTACATTAAATTTGCGTTGTACAGTGGGGCACGCCATAGCGTAGGGCGCTACAAGTCGGAAGGTCGAGGGTTCAATTCCCGGTGGGGTCAGGATTTTTAAACTGACCAAAACCTTCTGGCGGCACTATGGCCCTGGGGTCGACTCAGCCTCTAACGGAAATGAGTACCAGACGCTTGTTCTGGGGGTAAAGGCGGCCGTCACGCAGGGCTCACAACCCGGCTGACATCAAGTGCCGATTGTCTAGAAAAAGTGGGAGCCTTAACCTCCTACTACCCCCAAGGGCCTCCCGAGGCCTGTAGTGGGATTACTTTACTTTACTTTACAGTGAGGTACTGGAAATGTATGCTATTATGCATTACAGGAACTCTTGTCACAACTTCTCTCAAAAAACTTTAAACAGAAAATATATTCCGATTGAGGGTCTTTACACTTTTCAGCGGTTGCCCTTTTACCAGCCGGCTGCTGGCCCTTCACATCCACATGTGTCAATCACAGAGGTAGATGATCAACAGCCAGTGTAGGGGTGACATGTGGCTAGCATGTCGAGTCCCCCAGCCGTTATAGCTGGTTCCTCAACCTGGAGCCGCTACTTATTGTAGCTACCCAATTGCCTCACGATGCTGGGTGGGCACCGGTCCCATACTGGCCGAAATACCATGAGAAAATTTCTTCCCCATGGAGACTCGAACCAGCGCAGATCCCGTAGCTCTGCGCCAAGGCTTCCTGCCTTAACCACTCGCCTATGGCGCGGGACTTTAGTGTGCAATATAAATGTAATATTGGTAGATCCCACACAAAAATTATTAAGATACTTTTTTGTTAAGTTATATTATAAAAAAAAACTTTTGATTGGTTGTAAAGACTCGTTAAATTAATTTTTATCACTATACTATGTTGAAATCTTAACTTTTAGAACTTAAAAATCCGCTCCCTACTTACAACACTAATGATTATCACTGTAATGAAACGAAATTCAAATGCCTTAATTAAAACAAGAAAAACAAATTGGTCCACATTACCCGAAGTTCCTCTATATATAAAGCATTAATATATATTATAATATATATGGTCACACGTAGATATACATTATATAATGGAAATGGACAGCTAATGACAAATGAGGGAAATTTTGAGGAAGTAGCTGAATTCAAATACCTAGGAACAATAATCACAAATAGGAATGAGATGCACAAAGAAATTAAACATAGGCTCAATTCTGGAAATGCGTGCTATTATGCATTGCACAGACTCTTGATGTCCCAACTCCTTTCAAAAAACGTTAAACTGAAAATATATAAAACTATTATTCTACCAGTTATATTATATGGCTGCGAAACATGGACTCTTACTTTAAGGGAGGAAAGGAGATTACAGGTATTTGAGAATAAAGTACTTAGGAGGATTTTTGGACCAAAGAGAGATGAACAGACAGGTGAATGGAGAAGACTACATAACAATGAACTACATGGTCTTTATAGGAAGCCAGATATAATAAGAACAGTCAAGTCTCGTAGACTGCGATGGGCAGGACATGTTGCACGTATGGGGAATGAAAGACGTGCATGGAAGCTTCTTGTAGGAAAGCCAGAGGGGAAACGCCCAGTTGGTAGACCAAGAATGAGGTGGGAGAATAACATTAACTATGATTTGAGGGAAGTGGATTATACAGGGAATGATTGGAAAGCATTAGCTCTGGATAAGAATGTATGGAGAGCTTATGTCCGCGCGGCCATGAACCTACGGGTTCGACAGTGCCAGTGAGTAAGTAAGTATATATTATAATATCATATATTGATGAATAACAGAACAAGCTGTTTTTAAATCTATCATCTCTGTATCCTGACCTTGGTCTGAATGGTGTCAGATGTTTGATGAATGGCTTTTTACACTTTTACTCCTTTTTTAAATAAATACGTTCTATTGTCAGCCATTCCCAGAATTTAAAACGAAATATAATTATTTTTAATACCTGGAATGCATCTTAGTGTTGTTTTTCATTTTGTAGAGAATTGTATTATTCTCTTTGTTACCCACTACTGTAGATGCTATGGAATAACTTTGTTGTTCCCGTAACGGATGTAGTTTTGATACTGTATTTCTCCAGATTTAATTTAGTTGTTACCTTTAAATGGAAATGTATCCTATAGAATGCACACCATCTTCATCATCATTGCCATCGTCTTCAAGAATGAGACCCGTTCCGACTCAGAATTGCTAATGTCATCTCTTTAAAAATTTGCCTATATTTCTTGTCCTCCTCGGATTATAATATAAAATAGTTCTTGCCATCCTGGCGTTTGGCATTTGTGGACACGGTCTCTCCATTATATTCCATACTTTTCTATTAATATTGTGATTGTTTCTATGTTCAATTGTTTTCTGATGTAAGTACTTCTTTTGTGATCTAATAATGTACGTGTTACTATGTTCAATTGTTTTCTGATGTACTTCTTTTGTGATCTAATAATGTATGTGTTTCTATGTTCAATTGTTTTCTGATGGGAGTACTTCTTTTGTGATCTAATGGGAGTACTTCTTTTGTGATCTAATAATGTACGTGTTTCTATGTTCAATTGTTTTCTAATGTGAGTACTTCTTTTGTGATCTAATAATGTACGTGTTTCTATATTCAATTGTTTTCTGGTGAGTACTTCTTTTGTGATCTAATAATGTACGTGTTTCTATGTTCATTTGTTTTCTGGTGTACTTCTTTTGTGATCTAATAATGTATGTGTTTCTATGTTCAATTGTTTTCTGATGGGAGTACTTCTTTTGTGATCTAATAATGTACGTGTTTCTATGTTCAATTGTTTTATAATGTGAGTACTTCTTTTGTGATCTAATAATGTACGTGTTTCTATGTTCAATTGTTTTCTGATGGGAGTACTTCTTTTGTGATCTAATAATGTATGTGTTTCTATGTTCAATTGTTTTCTGATGGGAGTACTTCTTTTGTGATCTAATAATGTATGTGTTTCTATGTTCAATTGTTTTCTGATGGGAGTACTTCTTTTGTGATCTAATAATGTATGTGTTTCTATGTTCAATTGTTTTCTGATGGGAGTACTTCTTTTGTGATCTAATAATGTACGTGTTTCTATGTTCAATTGTTTTCTGATGGGAGTACTTCTTTTGTGATCTAATAATGTACGTGTTTCTATGTTCAATTGTTTTCTGATGGGAGTACTTCTTTTGTGATCTAATAATGTATGTGTTTCTATGTTCAATTGTTTTCTGATGGGAGTACTTCTTTTGTGATCTAATAATGTACGTGTTTCTATGTTCAATTGTTTTCTAATGTGAGTACTTCTTTTGTGATCTAATAATGTACGTGTTTCTATGTTCAATTGTTTTCTGATGGGAGTACTTCTTTTGTGATCTAATAATGTACGTGTTTCTATGTTCAATTGTTTTCTAATGTGAGTACTTCTTTTGTGATCTAATAATGTACGTGTTTCTATGTTCAATTGTTTTCTAATGTGAGTACTTCTTTTGTGATCTAATAATGTATGTGTTTCTATGTTCAATTGTTTTCTAATGTGAGTACTTCTTTTGTGATCTAATAATGTACGTGTTTTCTATGTTCAATTGTTTTCTAATGTGAGTACTTCTTTTGTGATCTAATAATGTACGTGTTTCTATGTTCAATTGTTTTCTAATGTGAGTACTTCTTTTGTGATCTAATAATGTATGTGTTTCTATGTTCAATTGTTTTCTAATGTGAGTACTTCTTTTGTGATCTAATAATGTACGTGTTTCTATGTTCAATTGTTTTCTAATGTGAGTACTTCTTTTGTGATCTAATAATGTATGTGTTTCTATGTTCAATTGTTTTCTAATGTGAGTACTTCTTTTGTGATCTAATAATGTACGTGTTTCTATGTTCAATTGTTTTCTAATGTGAGTACTTCTTTTGTGATCTAGTAATGTACGTGTTTCTATGTTCAATTGTTTTCTGATGGGAGTACTTCTTTTGTGATCTAATAATGTATGTGTTTCTATGTTCAATTGTTTTCTGATGGGAGTACTTCTTTTGTGATCTAATAATGTATGTGTTTCTATGTTCAATTGTTTTCTAATGTGAGTACTTCTTTTGTGATCTAATAATGTACGTGTTTCTATGTTCAATTGTTTTCTAATGTGAGTACTTCTTTTGTGATCTAATAATGTACGTGTTTCTATGTTCAATTGTTTTCTAATGTGAGTACTTCTTTTGTGATCTAATAATGTATGTGTTTCTATGTTCAATTGTTTTCTAATGTGAGTACTTCTTTTGTGATCTAATAATGTACGTGTTTCTATGTTCAATTGTTTTCTAATGTGAGTACTTCTTTTGTGATCTAATAATGTACGTGTTTCTATGTTCAATTGTTTTCTAATGTGAGTACTTCTTTTGTGATCTAATAATGTACGTGTTTCTATGTTCAATTGTTTTCTAATGTGAGTACTTCTTTTGTGATCTAATAATGTACGTGTTTCTATCTTCAATTGTTTTCTAATGTGAGTACTTCTTTTGTGATCTAATAATGTACGTGTTTCTATGTTCAATTGTTTTCTAATGTGAGTACTTCTTTTGTGATCTAATAATGTACGTGTTTCTATGTTCAATTGTTTTCTAATGTGAGTACTTCTTTTGTGATCTAATAATGTACGTGTTTCTATGTTCAATTGTTTTCTAATGTGAGTACTTCTTTTGTGATCTAATAATGTACGTGTTTCTATGTTCAATTGTTTTCTGATGGGAGTACTTCTTTTGTGATCTAATAATGTACGTGTTTCTATGTTCAATTGTTTTCTGATGGGAGTACTTCTTTTGTGATCTAATAATGTACGTGTTTCTATGTTCAATTGTTTTCTGATGGGAGTACTTCTTTTGTGATCTAATAATGTACGTGTTTCTATGTTCAATTGTTTTCTGATGGGAGTACTTCTTTTGTGATCTAATAATGTATGTGTTTCTATGTTCAATTGTTTTCTGATGGGAGTACTTCTTTTGTGATCTAATAATGTACGTGTTTCTATGTTCAATTGTTTTCTGATGGGAGTACTTCTTTTGTGATCTAATAATGTACGTGTTTCTATGTTCAGTTGTTTTCTGATGGGAGTACTTCTTTTGTGATCTAATAATGTACGTGTTTCTATGTTCAATTGTTTTCTGATGGGAGTACTTCTTTTGTGATCTAATAATGTACGTGTTTCTATGTTCAATTGTTTTCTGATGGGAGTACTTCTTTTGTGATCTAATAATGTACGTGTTTCTATGTTCAATTGTTTTCTGATGGGAGTACTTCTTTTGTGATCTAATAATGTACGTGTTCTATGTTCAATTGTTTTCTGATGGGAGTACTTCTTTTGTGATCTAATAATGTATGTGTTTCTATGTTCAATTGTTTTCTGATGGGAGTACTTCTTTTGTGATCTAATAATGTATGTGTTTCTATGTTCAATTGTTTTCTGATGGGAGTACTTCTTTTGTGATCTAATAATGTACGTGTTTCTATGTTCAATTGTTTTCTGATGGGAGTACTTCTTTTGTGATCTAATAATGTACGAGTATTTCCAGTTATAAAGCGGAGAAATTTAATTGCTGAAACTTTGATTTGTCTTAATTGATCAGAGCTAATTGGCTCAATTCATGTAAAATTTTTAAATAAAACAGAAGAATACGAACGAATAAAAAACTTACTTAAATTTATTTTGGACACCTTTGAAAAGTATTGAAGAACAACTCAGAGTTTTTGAGAGGAAACCAGTGAAAGCGGTGGATAAGATAAAATCATAAATTGTATTCACGTCCCTGACATTGTTAATTTTATAAAGATAGCTACTTTACGATGGGAGGGCGCTCAATGCCAATGTTTGGGATGGCATGACGTTTGACGAAACCCACATGGAGTGACCGAGAGTCGATCTGGGGATCCTAGCGGTGATAGGCGAGCGTCTAACCACTTGCGCTACTGAGCCGCCTTCGAACTTATTGTAATGTGATTTAATTATTTTTTTATATTTTTTCCCCAAAATTATTTTAAGAGTTGTCATTCTTGTCATAGTGCTTAGTTGTTTTTACAGGCTTTATATTAGCTTGACCTGTATCTATCTATCTATGCGGCGGAATCTTTCAACGCGATTTTCACCCACTTAAAATCATTGGATCGACTTGAAACTTTGTATACTTGTAAATACAATAATTTCATTTTTTTTAAATCCTGGCCAGATTCATCAGAAAAAAAAAGTGTCTTTGTATCTATGTAACAAGCTAACCTAACACAATTTAAGTACTCTAACCGACACTATTGAGTAACACTAAGAAATTAGGACTGGAAGTAAATATCAGTAAAACTAAATATATGGTCACACGTAGAAATACATTATATAATAGAAATGGACAGCTAATGACAAATGAGGGAAATTTTGAGGAATTGGCTGAATTCAAATACCTAGGAACAATAATCACAAATAGGAATGAGATGCACAAAGAAATTAAACATAGGCTCAATTCTGGAAATGCGTGCTATTATGCATTGCAGAGACTCTTGATGTCCCAACTCCTTTCAAAAAACGTTAAGCTGAAAATATATAAAACTATTATTCTACCAGTTGTATTATATGGGTGCGAAACATGGACTCTTACTTTAAGGGAGGAAAGGAGATTACGAGTATTTGAGAATAAAGTTCTTAGGAAAATTTTTGGACCAAAGAGAGATGAACAGACAGGTGAATGGAGAAGACTACATAACAATGAACTACATGGTCTCTATAGGAAGCCAGATATAATAAGAACAGTTAAGTCCCGTAGACTGCGATGGGCAGGACATGTTGCGCGTATGGGGAATGAAATACGTGCATGGAAACTTCTTGTAGGAAAGCCAGAAGGAAAACGCCCAGTTGGTAGACCAAGAATGAGGTGGGAGAACAACATTAACTATGATTTGAGGGAAGTAGATTATACAGGGAATGATTGGAAAGCATTAGCTCAGGATAGGGATCTTTGGAGAGCTTATGTCCGTGCGGCCATGAACCTACGGGTTCGATAGTGCCAGTGAGTAAGTAAGTAAGTAAGTAAGTAACCTGTGAAAGACCAACTTAAAAGAAGCTAACCTAACGCAATTTAAGTACTCTAACCTGTGAAATAATGCACGATGATTTTATTTATTTATTTATTTATGTACAGAATTTTAATGTTTACACATCTTTCTGTGCCTAAAGTTTTATTTTTCTTCTCCACTCGTCTCTCTCCATCCAATCCATGTCCTCCAGTCCTCTTGCTCTCATTCCAGTTCTTATTTCCTGCATCCACGAGTTTCGAGGTCTTCCTCTCCTCCTTCTTCCAGGTGGACACCATTCCAATGTTTTCCTGGGTAATCTTTCTTCTTGCATTCGTCGTACGTGCCCATACCAATTTAATTGCTTATACCGTATATAATCTACTACTGAATAACCAATATTCATTTTTTCTCTTATGACAGTATTTCTTATTTAGTCTAATTTTGAACATCTTGCTGCTCTCCTCAAGAAATCCATTTCCATCGACATAAGTTTTTGTTCTAAATTTTTGTTGAATTTCCAAACTTCAGCTCCATATGTGACAGCACTTCTCACTATTGAATTATATATTTGTAACTTATTTTTCCTGGTTGTATGTCTGTTCCATAAGACTCCATTCATCATTGCTGTTATTTCTCTACCTTTATTTATTCTGTTCTTAATATCTTAATTTTATTTAATATAAGTTAATTAGTATAGACTCTATACTGCCTGCACTGGAACACAGAATATTCGTTAAAACCAATATGGCTGCCACGTCTTCATATAGTTCAATATCGTGAAAAAAAAATATATATATTCAATTAATTGTTAGGAAACGGTGGGAAATAATTTGAGAAATGAAACCCTAAGAATAAAATTTGACAGGAGTTTATGAAGGTATTTAAAAAGCCATGTCACATGTACAGTTTAGCCCAATTTTGATAGAAGAGTATTTTTATTTGCGGCCGTCACCTGATTACAAAACATATATCTGACCCCTAGGTTCATTATAATTGGACACCCCTGTTTTGGAATAACTTGGCGCGTCTTTCCACGGATTGCTGTGAGCATTTTCCTTGGACGTGTTAATTAATCGATGTATTTTGCAGAATCGATCACCTAGAACATTTAAAGGTTTCTCTTGTGCAGGTCAAACACCTTGCTGTTTCACAAGGGTGGGAGATTTGATACCCGACCGTGAAAAATTGCATTGTTTGTGTATCATGTGCCCAGTGAACAGAAACCAAAAACACCTGCACACAGCAAAGAAAAAAAAACTGCAATGTCAACACCTGGCTGACTTTTCCCTCCAGCATCAGGGAGAAGGATGCAACCTTCTGTCAATAAATTGCATATTACGATGCGAGGTTGGGGAAGTGGTTTTTACAGAAGCGAGGAAATGTTTAAAAACCTCGCTGTCGTTCCGAGATTCTGTAAAACACTTCACAAACGTGCGTTGTACATTACCTTTTGCGCGACGGTGTTTTCAAAATAATAAATAATAGTAAAATCTTTGTTGGAAATATTTGCGTTCATTATAAACATCTGACTAACGTTAACATTGTGGACAATGTTTATTAGTTGAAACAACAGGAGGCCTTGAGAACAATTATTGATAACATGGCCGCAAGTACGTATTTATTGTTTTATATTGTTTCAAATAAAGTTCAGTTCATTTAAAATGCAGTGATTTGTTTCGTATAATGTATATTAACACTGTCTTCTGGATATATTTTTGTATATGCATTGCAGAGACTCTTGATGTCCCAACTCCTTTCAAAAAACGTTAAACTGAAAATATATAAAACTATTATTCTACCAGTTATATTATATGGATGCGAAACATGGACTCTTACTTTAAGGGAGGAAAGGAGATTGCAAGTATTTGAGAATAAAGTACTTAGGAAAAATTTTGGACCAAAGAGAGACGAACAGACAGGTGAATGGAGAAGAATACATAACAATGAACTACATAGTATTTATAGGAAGCCAGATATAATAAGAACAGTTAAGTCTCGTAGACTGCGATGGGCAGGACATGTTGCACGTATGGGGAATGAAAGACGTGCATGAAAGCTTCTTGTAGGAAAGCCAGAGGAAAAATGCCCAGTTGGTAGACCAAGAATGAGGTGGGAGAGTAACATTAACTATGATTTGAGGGAAGTAGATTATACAGGGAATGATTGGAAAGCATTAGCTCAGGATAGGGATGTATGGAGAGCTTATGTCCGTGCGGCCATGAACCTACGGGTTCGATAGTGCCAGTGAGTAAGTAAGTAAGAGTAAGTATACATTGTACGTAGTATACATAGAGGGCAGTTGTTTTACTTCCTACATCTGGGGCCAATGGGATACCTCGGTCAAAGACCATACTCCCAAGTCCCAGTATCTTGTCCTCCCTATCTATTCGCGTCCACGTTCAAGAGTTCTCGGCTTAAAACCAACACCTCAGGGAGAAGGTGTTGGAGTCGCAACTTCAGGGAAATTGCTGAGCTGCATAGTACGTCAGGTCGCTCATTCCTGACTTCCCACACGAGGTTTGTAATATGTAATATTAGAGTATAGTTATTTAGGTTGGCAACCCCGAAATATAGGAAGATGAACTTTCAATCATTGTCGCCATTGCTGTAAGTGCGACAAAACGCACTATCGCATAAAATATTATATTTCGCTGACCGTTAAATTAGCTATGTATTCTCTTACGAGGTCCTTGGGGCAATGAGAGCATCCACCTTTCTAGACAATCGGTATTGTATGTCAGCCCTGCGTTACGGCCGCCAAAACATACTAATTCTACTTATTTTCGTTAGAGGCTGTGTCAATCCCTGTTCCATGGCGTTACCAGAATATTTGGTCAGTTTAAAAATCTTGAGGATTCTATGCCACCGTACCATCTACATAAATGTAAAAAAACGAAAAAAACCCAATTTATTGTTGCAATATGTCAACAATTACCTGAGAGAAATAAAAAATTGTGGGAAATACCTTAAAATAAAGTTGGAAGTTGAGCTCAAAATTATCCAAAATCGCATGTTTACAATGTAAACTGTATATTTAGTCATTGCTCTACAGTGTCCATCCATCCATAGTAATTCTGCCCGAAGGCAGGTCCTTCACTGCAATCATAGCATTTTCATGCTATGTTTACAGCTTTACTAGGGAATTGTAGGTGTGGTAGCTTCCCGTTGCTTTCCACACCGGTGAAGGATGATGAAAATGATGATGATGATAAGGATGATGGTTTCAAGCACAAGTGCTGCTAGCGGTGCGAATAACGTAAATATTAGTTTCCCTACTTCTTAACATTAATAACTATTTTTGATTACTTTTTACAGATAGCAGACGAAGAAGTAATTCTTTGTCCCATGTTGTGGTGACGTTTTGAAGCAGCTAACTCTCTCCATGCCCGATGCTGTAGTAACATTTTGAAGGATTATTGTCCCAAAAATAATTACTGGTTCAGGTTGGGTTTGATTTTCGGTAGAGCTGGAATCTCTTCTCAAGGTCGGAAGTTGGTACACAGGATAGGAAAACACTTTAAAAATCACTAATAACTGATTCTTGTAGAAATAGTTATAAATTTATTCATTTTGTAAGTTCCCAGCAGATTAAGTAAATTTAAGTGGTATTATTGTTCACTGTCAATTAAAATAAATTCTTTTCTTTTCTTGAATCAACTATTCTTCTTGTATTAAATATCAAATTTAAAAGGAGAACTCTTATTGCTTCTATGTTTGTTGAAAGTTGTATCCAGAATGAATAGGTAATTCTTTTATAATTTTAAAGAACATTATTACATCACATGATGTTATATTTTTAATTCTATTGGTTAATATAATGTTTAAATTTGATTTGTTAAATCAAAAAGTTAATTGTTTTAACATCCAATCAGAGTTTAGTATACTTTTATTTAAAAATATGAAGTTAAGCAGGTGTTCTTATTACAGTTATAACAGAAAGCTTTATAATTCTAACAACAATGACTTAAAACAATTTTAAAAGCATTATTTAGAAAGACTGTTATGTAATACAATTTCTTTAATTGTTACTGAGATTTTTTATTCAACAATGAACAACAATGAATTATTTAGATGTTTTTCTTTATTTAAGTTATATATAAATATAAAAAAAAATTAAATATAAAATTATTAACTTTAACTTCCATATTTATTATGATATTAAAATCCTGCTTTACAGAGCACTGCATACTTTTTTTTGTACTTGTAATTTAGAATCGGTTATGCATTTGACATTGGCTTTAGTGAATGTGCCACATATAACTGCTCCAGAATTGCCATCATCAGATACTCATGGTGTTCGCAAAAATTTCGTTACACTATAGGCCTGAGGAGGCCCTTGGGGTAGTAGGAGGTTAGGACTCCCACTTTTCTGGACAATCGGCACTTGATGTCAGACCTGCGTGACGGCCGTCTTTACACTGGAACAAGCGTCTGGTACTCATTTCCGTTAGAGGCTGATTTAATCCCAGGGCCATAGTGCCACCAGAAGATTTAGGTCAGTTTAAAAATCCTGACCCCGCCGGGACTCGAACCCTCGACCTTCCGGCTTGTAGCGCAGTGCCTTGACCACTACGCTACGGCGTGCCCCAACACAGAACTACTAGATAAAAAATCAGCGTGTAGTAACTATTATGTTTTCAAAACTGAGTGTAGTTGCTCCCGCACCATACAACGTTGACCTCTCAAATACGGCTACAGAAAGCAGAACTGAACTATACCCCTGTAAATGGGACATGCGTATGTGGACAGGTGGAGTGGCTAGCGTGCTTAAATGATCCTGAGAGCTATGCCGGCGGTAGCATTGCTGCCGATAGGGTTACCCATGCCGGACTGGTCGAAGGTGATAAGCCAGACGAAAAAAGTACCTTGGGCGAAAGAGTGACGATCTTTCACCGTAAAAATACAACCGTCAACAAATGCGGACATGGGTTCAACTGGGGTAAAATTTTCCGGAGGTCAAATAGTCCCCCATTCGGTTCTCCGGGCGGGGACTACTTCAGGGAATCCATGCCAAAGGCTCAAACATAGGGACATGTTCCTAGGAACATGGAATGTTAGGACTTTATACAATAGCGGGGCACTAGATCTATTAACGCGGGAACTAGATAAATCACCCTTGGACATAGTCGCTTTACAGGAAGTTAGGTGGCCAGGAGAAGGTAGTCAGGAATCAGGAAGCTATGCGTTATACTACGGGGGTGCAGAAAGACAGCGATGGGCAGGACATGTTGCACGTATGGGGAATGGGAGACTTACATGGAAGCTTCTTGTAGGAAAGCCAGAGGGAAAATGCCCAGTTGATAGACCTAGAATGAGGTGGGAGAATAACATTAACTATGATTTGAGGGAAGTAGATTATACAGGGAATGATTGGAAAGTATTAGCTCAGGATAGGGATGTATGGAGAGTGTATGTCCGCGCGGCCATGAAACTACGGGTTCGATAGTGCCAGTGAGTAAGTAAGTAAGTATGTGGAGCCAGAGGTGGCGTGTAGGACCTTATAAGCCCTCGCACCATGGAATACCAATAACAGTAACAAGTGTATTGTAAGACATTTTGTTTGTATTTGTGTGCAGGTTGGGCGGGGAAAATGGCGGAGTCGCGAGAAACGGTTGAACAAGACGCCGAAGCAGAAGACGCTGAGGTGTTGGAAGAGGTGACGGACAATGCCACCCCCGCCGCCACCCAAGTGCAATCCCAGCCACAACATCAACAATCCATACCAAGGTAAGACATATTCAATCACTTAATATAAAGATGAAAGGGTATTATTCTTTGCTATAATCGGAGATGATTTTGTTCTTTCACGGCACTCAGTGATGTGATATTGGTTGCATCTCTGCCCGCACAATTCACACACATGTTACACATCCAAGTTAACTGTTCACGGGCGGAGGGGAAGAGTTTTAGCGCTAGTGTCGCCGATCTACTGAATCTGTGGAAGGGATGTAGGAGAAAACTGTACATACGATCGCGTATTGAAATTTTTCAACTTCAAATGTGGGGGGAGAATCTCTAAGCACGTGTGAAAGATCTTAACATGGTTGTCAAATTAGTCATTTAACCACGGAACGCTCAAGCGGTCGGATAATTTAAAATCACAGTATTTTTCGCCTCTCTGTTACCAGCTTCACAATAAATCACAAGTAGCAACATGTAATGAGAAGGGCAAGGAAGGGACAGCACATTCCTAGACGTAACCCCAAAAGTAACAGGGTTGTCAAGTTAGTCATTCTGGCACTGACCGCGCAGAACGACGGATCATTAAAATACATAGTATTTGTCAGCTCTCTACCTGCCAATCAAACAACATAAAACAAAGGACAGGAAGTGGCAACATAGTAAGGAATAATTAATATAAAATTATAGAATATTCACCTGAAAGGTCCGTCTCCTCAACTTACTTATCATTTAACTGTAGCGCTTTCGGGACTTGCCCCATCATCGGCAGGATCTTTCAGGTGAATATTGTATAATTTTATATTAATTTTGAATAAACCTCAACGGAACACATCATGAATCTTATAAAAGTTGATAGTAAGGAATAGAAAGAGAAAGACAGTTTGTTAGTTAACATATTTTCCGCCTGCACAAAACACTTGGATGGGTAATAACTAGGGCTGAAAAAAAAAGGATTGGATGTAGGCTAGACTGCATCATACTTAGACCGCTGTATACAAACTGCATGTTGACACGCGCTACTCGGGACAGACTTCTATTAGTCATTCAAAATATCTCTGCAGGCGGAAGAATTACGAAGCTCTGTTTGTTGCTAAACCACTAAAGTCATTGGTTATTAACGCTTAAAAATATTTATTTATCGCTGCAAGGGGTATAAAAATTCACTAATTAAATCTCTTCCGTCTAAGTTAAAATTGCATTTCCCCACCGCCAAACAACCAGAATCAGCAGGAAATATCCGACATTGGTTGCACTGACCATGGATTGACAATTTGAAAAATTTATCAATTACATTGAGCAACAAAAAAATACTTTTTTTTTTGTCTGAGAAACAAAAACATGTGATTCTGATATTAGTCATTTCTAAATATCTATGCAGACGGAAGAATTACGAAGCTCTGTTTGTTGCTAGACGTGACGTCATATTAGGCAGTGTACACTGTCAGCGTCGCACGCCCCATTCCCCTCTGCACTCATAGATAGCAGTGTACGTGGTCTATTCCTGCATAAACACGACTGCAGTGCCCTCCGTCAACAACTGTGTTTACTTCTTCTTCTTCTTCTTCTTCCGAATGCAGTATTGGGTGATGATGCCCGTTCTGCGACTACAAAAACTGGTCTTTCCATCGGTTGAAGGGTCTTCCGAGGTCTCTTTTGCCTTTAGGGTTGAGGTGGTAAATCATCTTTGGTAAACGGGAATTTGACATTCTCTGGACGTGTTGGAACCATTTAATCTGATAATTTTGTATATGTTCAACCATTTCCCTACTATTCCACTGCATCCTTATCTCATCACTTTTCATTCTATCCCTTAATGTTACTCCAGTTAGTGATCAGAGGAATCTCATTTGTGAACTATTAATGCGGGATTTATCTTTTGCTCGAAGTGTCCAGCATTCACTTCCGTATAGTAGAGCAGGTTTGGCTATGGTATTATGAAATCTCAATTGGATTTCTTTCCTCATTTGTTTTCCAAAATTTCTCCTAATTATACCATTTAATCTGTTATATTTTTCTAAATTTGTTTCCACATCTTTTTGATTATGAAACTTACTCCTTAAACGGGTAATAGTACAGTCCGCTTTGTGTAGGAATGAACTCATCTTTGCACAATTTTTGTTTTTGCATTCTGATACAACCACAAGTCATGTAAACAGATCTATTATTGAGTAGAGTCGAACATACACACTCTACGCTCCGAGCAGGCAGTGGAGACGCTCGACAAAGACACGCATTTTGTAAACAATGTGTATAGAATTTAGCAACTATCCCGATACCGCCACTTTTTCTCAGCCCTAATTATAAGACAGGCATAAAATAAAAAAAGCACCGGGACCAGATCGAATCCACGGGGTGAATCATAAATATGGCTATACGTTTGATCGCGTTGTGTGATGAAAATATTACCATTACAGGAAATATGAAATTACCGTTGGAAAGGCAATTATTCAAATTACAACAATTGAATAAAACAAAACAGTGTAGAACTTATGTCATTAGTCAAAATGGCGTTGAATATACAACAGCAAATTACAATTTCTGCATGGGCAATAACGTATGCTAATGATCGTGAGGCCGCAAAACGGACAAGACGTGAGTTTAACGTAGGATTGCAGCCGTCGACTGTGGGGAAGTGGAGAAAACGACTGCTGGAAACGGGAAAGATGCAGAAAATCAAACCTCCTGGAAGACTTCGCATTAGCGCGGATGCAGAAACAACGAAGATAATTGTGGAGGAGTTCGACGCTAGCCCACAAAAATCAACACATCAAAGAGTCCCTCACGAAACTACTACCACTATGGACCAATATTTTCAACAAATGCTTAAACTCAGGTATGCCAAACAGCTGGAGAAGATCTCTCATTAAACTGCTATAGAAAGGAAAAGAAGACACAAGCGACCCCCAATGCTTACAGAGGCGAGGCACTTGAAAACAACCTCTTCAAAATATATATGAAGATCATAACGAGTAGACTAGAAGAAGTCTCAGTCCCTGAATGTCAATTTGGCTTCACTCGAGGTAGAAGTATATTATTCTTGGACCAACGGATCTGTGCCCCCGTAAAAAATGCGAACTAAACATTAATTCCGTTTATGCCTCGGTAAATCATTTCCCTCCCTGCATTATTGCCTCTCTCTATTTTCTATATCTCTCTTTCTCTCCTCCCTTTACTCACAGTTCTGAGCTTTCTTGCGGGATATTATTTGCACTCACAGTCCAGTGTTGTCAACTCAGTATCAGTATGTTAGGTTATACAGTATGTAAATTGTAAATTATCATCATTAGCTTAATTCATAAGCATAAATTAGAATTCCTGTATAGTATCAGTATGTTATATAATATGTAAATAAGATCGTGGCATGTAGTAACTTCGCCATAGCCGGTCCCTAGCCCGGATGAGAAAGAAGGAGGGTACATGACTGTGTGTTCATACCTAAAATTTTATAATTTTGTTAGGACTTCAAGATTACGTTCCAAATCTAACCAAATAAGACAATGAGGTGAAGGAGAAGTATTTATGACGAAACATTTATCATAAGTAATGCCACGAGTGATTCCAAATTATCGATAAATTCACTCCTCACTTCGTGAGTCGTGAATTTATCTAGAGAATTTGGAAATCAAGAGTGGCATTTGTTAGGACTATTTAACGAATAAAATTAAGCTGTTTACTCACAAATCATTATTTAACTATAGTTATTTTAAAATATTTATATATTTAATGTAAACGGCGATGTTTGAAAACAAATGAGAAACGATAGGTACGCTCATCTGCTTCTTTTGTTTATCACTGCGACCAGATCATACTATTTATTGCCAAAGGAACACAATATTGTAAAAATGCTCTCTAGTGGAGAAAAACTGAAACACATCAAACTGTATATTAATTCATTTCTGATGTCGTATGATGTAAATATGACAATTACGAGTATATTTTTCTGGATTATTACCTGGGAAAAAATACATTGAAGATAGAATTTATTAACCCTAAAATTCTTTAAAAATTAGATATTTTTGCATTTACAAAATTTTGAAAATTTGAAAAAAAATGTATATAAATAAAAACTGTTTAATGTCTTAATTTGAATGTAAACATTCAAAATAGGACATTTTAAACTTAGTTACAAAATAATAAGCAACTTTACATTTTTTTTTCTGAAAAATTTTATTAGATTTTTTAGCATTGCATTTTTTTTTTCTGATGGGAGGGAGCTGGTCTACCACATCAACCCCCAACCTGGAGGACCAGGTTTTTTTTAAAGTGTCCATCTTTAGATTAGTTGCTTCCACCACAGACGAAACTGGCTATTAGGAATCGGACGATGTCAAAGACATTAATCAACCGATAATCTATCTATCTGAAAATTTTTGTTAAATTAGACATACGAGCTTTTAGAAGTAAAGTGACGATACAGCGTGTTTCTTATAACTTAGTGAAGTAGAAGCAAATGATAAGCCATATCTTTGAATGTGTGTCTTGTCAAAGGTTTCTATGAATTTAAAATAATTTATGGAATGACTACATAGGCAATAAGTCTGACATCTATTCATTTTTAACAATACTTGTTTAATCCAGACACAAACAACTTCAATAAGGGGTCGATAATACAGAAAACTGACTTTGAAAATAATATTTGTCAAGTTTTTTTGTCCACACCCCTAAAAATAACCGAAAAATGACCGAAAAATAACTCCCTAATTTTAATTACCAAATTCTGAGAAAAGTCATTCATAAATATGTTTCATGTATTTAGACAAAATTGAAATCAACATAGCAACATAGGGAATTCGGAAATATGTTAATATTACTTTAAATTTTGTATTACACCATGTCCGGGACCAACACTGCCAATAATAAGTTATTATAAAACTGATAAATTTATCATAATGTGCTTTGTTGCAAAACATAGATGAACTCAACAAGTTTTGTGGTGACAGTAAAATTACGTAATTTTAAGTTTTGTGGTGACAAAAATGAAATTTCGTAAAATTAAGTTTTTTTGGCTATAACAATGCAATTTCGTAAATTTAAGTTGTTTTGCTATAACAATGAAATTTCGTAATTTTAAGTTTTATGGTTACAAGGATTAAATTACGCAATTTTAAGTTTTTTTCAATGACAACAATTAAATTACGCAATTTTAAGTTTTTTTCAGTGACAACAATTAAATTACGCAATTTTAAGTTTTTTCAGTGACAAAAATTAAATTACGCAATTTTAAGTTTTTTTTTTCAGTGACAAAAATTAAATAACGTAATTTTAAGTTTTATAGTGACAATAATGAAAAATACATAATTTTAAGTTTTGTGGTGACAAAAATGAAATTTCGTAAAATTAAGTTTTTTTTGGCTATAACAATGCAATTTTGTAAATTTAAGTTGTTTTGCTATAACAATGAAATTTCGTAATTTTAAGTTTTATGGTTACAAGGATTAAATTACGCAATTTTAAGTTTTTTTCAGTGACAACAATTAAATTACGCAATTTTAAGTTTTTTTTTCAGTGACAACAGTTAAATTACGCAATTTTAAGTTTTTTCAGTGACAAAAATTAAATTACGCAATTTTAAGTTTTTTTTTCAGTGACAAAAATTAAATAACGTAATTTTAAGTTTTATAGTGACAATAATGAAAAATACATAATTTTAAGTTTTGTGGTGAGAACAATGAAATTTCGTAAATATAAGTTTTTTTTGGCTATAACAATGCAATTTCGTAATTTTAAGTTTTATGGTTACAACGATTAAATTACGCAATTTTAAGTTTTTTTTTTTTCAGTGACAAAAATGAAATTACGTAATTTTAAGTTTGATGGTGACAATAATGAAAAATACGTAATTTCTTTTTAGTTTTGTGGTGACAACAATGCCATTTCGTAAATTTAAGTTTTTTTTGTTATAACAATGAAATATCTCAATTTTATGTTTTATGGTTACAACGATTAAATTACGCAATTCTAAGTTTTTTTCGGTGACAAAAATCAAATTACGAAATTTTAAGTTTTATGGTGACAATAATGAAAAATACGTAAGTTAAAATTTTTGTGGTGACAACAATGCAATTACGTAATTTCTCCTATAGTCAATAAAAATCACAAAATTTAAATTTAAATGAGCCAATTAGTTTCAATACCGAAGTTATCATTTTCAAGACTAATTATAATTTGGTAATTTTAAATTTTAATTAGGTGATTTGGATAATTATAGTCTTGATACTATTGAAACTAGTTGGCTTTTTAAAATTTTAATTTGATTTGGGTTTTTTTTTATTGACCATGTATAGTACAAATTTATCACCAAGAACATCCTATTATTTTATTAATGTAATTTCTCATGTTTATTTTAATTTCAAGATTTTTGGTCACAGCAATGATGTTACGTAATTTATCATGTTTATTCGAATTGTTTTTTGTTTTGACGTCTTCCAACAAGATGGAGCTCCCCCACGTTATGGAAGGATTTTTAAGCTGTAAAAGAGTCGATTCTAACTGGGTTCGAACTCATGAACCTATGCACATGTAGACATTTACTGATTACCATACACACTTATGTGTTTATGTTTTGCAACAAACTACATTGTAATAAATTTGTTCGTTTCTCTTCTATAACAATTTGTTATTTCTATCAAGATGTCCCTTTTACTGGATCACAGAAAAAATGCTTGTTATTGGTAAATTGCATAATGTTTAATTCATTATTAATGGATTCACTACATTTGCTTTGTAAGTGTAGGTTGGAAATATGGACAAATAATGATAATTGTGGCTATTGCAACTCTGGTCCATATTGCATGTTATGTTGAAAGTACGAGCCCTAAAGCTTGGACGCGACAATCCTCCCCTTATCAACGACCCTTATGTGAACAACCCCTCTACTTAATTCTTCACTTCAAGAATTACTTGTCTTCATTTGCAACCCCGCATTACAGGGAGGGTGCAATGACCTCGCTGACGTCATACTGTCCTACTCATTGTTAATGCGAGTTGCAAAAAATAAACCTCATGTTAATGTGTATTTTACTTGCGTTCTACGTGCTAGCACCAGTTTTGTTAAAATAACTTGGTATAATCCACACCTTTTTTTTTAAATTTATGTTCTTTGTGTTTATTTATTTATTTACTTTTAGCATTATCAGTTTATATATATATATATATATGAAAATTTCGTGTCACGTTGTTTGTCCGCGATGGAATCCTAAACTACTGAACCGATTTTAATAAAACTTTGCACACTGTGTGCAGTTTGATCCAACTTGAGACTTAGGGTAGTTTATAACTAAATTTATAGTCGCATTATTTTTTTATTGCAGATTATTTGTTTATTATTTAACAAAGAGTTATAATTATCTGTGAGTTCCATACGATTCTAACAGATGGCGGTGTAAGGTAATTTGGTAAGGTAATTGGTTCATTATTTAACAAAGAGAGATCCAGATGGCTGTGCTTTTTGTTGCAACCGCGAAGAATTACAAATATTGATTATTTCATAATTTAAGTGTGTTCAGTGTTTATTTTATTTTCAATATTATTAATTTCGTGTGTAAGTATTAGTTTTAAGTAATGTGGGTGAAAGACAGCAACTTAATTTAAATTTTTAACGTATACCTTAGCCACAGCAACGCGTGGCCGGGACTTCTAGTATATATATATATATATATATATATATGTATATATATATATATTGATAGATAAATCATCGGTTGATTAATGTGTTTGACATCGTCCGATTCCTAATAGCCAATTTTGTCGGTCCATCCAATCTCCTGGTTGTAGATGTTTCTCTTTCATGCATAAATATATTCCCTGACACCAGGAGGTTTTAGGTCTTCCTCTGCCTCGTCTTCCTTCAGATTTCCATTCCAAAACACATTTTGGTAGCCGATCCTCTTCCATTCGCTGGACATGTCCATACTTACTTACTCACTGGCACTATCGAACCCGTAGGTTCATCGCCGTGCGGACATAAGCTCTCCATATATCCCTATCCTGAGCTAATGCTTTCCAATCATTCCCTGTATAATCTACTTCCCTCAAATCATAGTCAATGTTATTCTCCCACCTCATTCTTGGTCTACCAACTGGCGTTTTCCCTCTGGCTTCCCTACAAGAAGCTTCCATGCACGTCTTTCATTCCCCATACGCGCAACATGTCCTGCCCATCGCAGTCTACGAGACTTAACTGTTCTTATTATATCTGGCTTCCTATAAAGACCATGTAGTTCATTGTTATGTAGTCTTCTCACTATAATAATAATAATAATAATAATAATAATAATAATAATAATAATAATAATAATAGTAATAATAATGATAGTACAAATATCATAAATTATACGAGAAACACCAAATAATTTATTTTACTTCCGCTGGGTAACGAGGTTAGAGCAAATATAAATTTAACATTAAATTGAAAACATCACACAGTTAGTGTACCAGTTATATTACATTTAACAGTAGTAGTTGTTGGAAAATTTTGGACCAAAAAGAGAAAAACAGACAGGGGAATGGAGAAGACTACATAACAGTGAGCTACATGATCTTTATAGGAAACCAGATATAATAAGGACAGTTAAGTCTCGTAGACAGTGATGGGTAGGACATGTGACACGAATGTAGAATGAAAGAGGGGCATGGAAGCTTCTTGTACGGAAACCAGAGGGAACATTCTCAGTTGGTAGACCAAGAATGAGGTAATACTAACCATTATTTGAAGGAAGTGGATTATACAGAGGGTGATTGAAAAACATTAGCTTCACGACGTGTATGCGCGGCCATGAACCTACGGGTTCGATAGTACCAGTTAGCTAGTTAGTTAGTTAGACCTAAAAATGCAGTACGTCGTCTTTTCTTTCAATGTTTTTTGTCAGTACTTTTTTATTTATACTTCATCATCTTCTTCCTCTACGCATGAAAGCTGGCAGCTTGTTGCGTGTACATTCACCTCAGGTCCAGCGTATGGTGACGTCATTCCATAGTAGTTGTGGTCTTCCTAATGACCTTTTCTGCAGAGGTGTCCAGTCACGTACTTTCTACTGTTCTCCATTCTATCTATGTGGCAGTTCCAGTTTAAGTCTTCTATCATTTATCCAGAGGTTTATAGGTTCAATTACACATTGTTCTCTAATAACAGAGCTGCGAATTTTCTCTCTCAGCGATTTTCCTTATAACTTTTAATTTCGGTTGTTTAATTTATTTTTTATTTTTTAAGTTTCTGTTCGACGTTCACAACCATACATTAGAACTGGCTTTATGACAGATTTGTATTATTATTATTATGTATTATTAAATATATATATATATATATATATATATATATATATATTTTTTCCAGCTTACTTCGTGAATGTTTCTGTGAGTAATTGATTTAAAAACAATTATGTTAGACTATTTAACTCCTAGTCCACAGCTGTGGTCTCGAGGTAGCGTGCTGCCTTGTCACGCAGCGGGCCTGGTTCGATCCCCGGTCGGGGCAGTTTTTCTGGGTGAGGTTTTTATCGGGGTTTTTCCTCACCTGTAAGACAAATGTCAGGAAAACGTTAAGGCCCAAACGGTCACCGAAATCATATGGCCATCATCTTCATCATCATCATCCTTATCATTATCATCACCATCATCCTTCACCGATGTGGAAAGCAACGGGAAGCTACCACACCTACACAATTCCCTAGTAAAGCTGCAAGCATAGCATGAAAATGCTATGATTGCAGTGAAGGACCTGCCTTCGGGCAGAATTACTATGGATGGATTTAACTCTTGCCCCAAATGACAGTCAATGACCTATCCCATTTCAATTAATTTTGATTTACAACCAAACACAGTCTTTTTCATCTCGATTTTTATCACTATCATTTCATGAAGTGGCTCCCAGATTGTATATATATATATATATATATATATATATATACTGCTTGAATGTAACCAGATTCTGCTTGCGAGATATAACAGAAAAACATTTATAGCAATTGATTATACCATAAAAAAAAGAAACCACTGTTCACACTTTCTAAAACATATTATTTCCCAGGTAGTAACTTTCCAGAAAAATATAATTGACATATTTACATCATAGGAGATCAGAAATTAATTAATAACCTGTAACGATGTGTTTCATTTTTTCTCCACTAGAGTGCATTCTTACAATATTGCGTTCCTTTGGCAATAAATATGAATTGGTTGCAGTGATGAACAAGTGAAACATAACGTTTCTCATTTGTTTTCAAACCTCGCCGTTTACATTAAATATATAAATATTTTAAAATAACTATATTTAAATAATGATTTGTGAGTAAACAGCTTAATTTTATTCGTTAAATAGTCCTAACAAATGCCATTCTTGATTTCCAAATTCTCTAGATAAATTCACTCCTTACTTCGTCAGTCGTGAATTTATCGATAATTTGGAAATCACTCGTGGCATTACTTATGACAAATTATTGTGAGTCGTGAATTTTCTAAATAATTTGGAAATCACTCGTGGCATTACTTATGACAAATTATTGTGAGTCGTGAATTTTCTAAATAATTTGGAAATCACTCGTGGCATTACTTATGACAAATTATTGTGAGTCGTGAATTTTCTAAATAATTTGGAAATCACTCGTTGGAAATCACTCGTGGCATTACTTATGACAAATTATTGTGAGTCGTGAATTTTCTAAATAATTTGGAAATCACTCGTGGCATTACTTATGACAAATTATTGTGAGTCGTGAATTTTCTAAATAATTTGGAAATCACTCGTGGCATTACTTATGACAAATTATTGTGAGTCGTGAATTTTCTAAATAATTTGGAAATCACTCGTGGCATTACTTATGACAAATTATTGTGAGTCGTGAATTTTCTAAATAATTTGGAAATCACTCGTGGCATTACTTATGACAAATTATTGTGAGTCGTGAATTTTCTAAATAATTTGGAAATCACTCGTGGCATTACTTATGACAAATTATTGTGAGTCGTGAATTTTCTAAATAATTTGGAAATCACTCGTGGCATTACTTATGACAAATTATTGTGAGTCGTGAATTTTCTAAATAATTTGGAAATCACTCGTGGCATTACTTATGACAAATTATTGTGAGTCGTGAATTTTCTAAATAATTTGGAAATCACTCGTGGCATTACTTATGACAAATTATTGTGAGTCGTGAATTTTCTAAATAATTTGGAAATCACTCGTGGCATTACTTATGACAAATTATTGTGACCGAATTTTTGCGTGCTTTGTAGAGTCCACTTGTATCTTATCTACTGATGTGATAATTGTTAAAAAACGCAATTGTGTGAATCATTGCATGATTAATCAGTCATCCAGTTTGTAATCTAAATAGATTTATCGATACAATGACTGTGCTTAGTTACTAATATCTTTGTTATTTCACCTTGAGCTTTTTAAATTGCTGAATTCGTATATTTTACGCACAGTCCCCCAACATCGGTTCACAAAACTGTAGTTTTGTTAAACACTGAACATTTATTCTCTTTCATGTTGAATCTTTGCTAACCTCAGATTATTACGTTTACCTTAAAACAGAATTTGTCAATTGATTGTGTTGATTATGTAAAATTACTAACGTACTGGCACTATGAACTCGTAGGTTCATGGCCGCACGGACATAAGCTCTATATGCATCCCTATCCTGCTCTAATGTTTTCCAATCATTCCCTGTATAATCTACTTCTCTCAAATCATAGTTAATGTTATTCTCCCACCTCATTCTTGGTCCACCAACTGGGCGTTTTCCCTCTGGTTTTCCTACAAGAAGCTTCCATGCACCTCTTTCATTCCCCATTCGTTTCACATGTGCTGCCCATCGCAGACTTAACTGTTCTTATTATATGTGGCTTCCTATAAAGACCATGTAATTCACTGTTATGTAACTCTTCTCCATTCACCTGTCTGTTCATCTCTCTTTACATAATCAGCATAAAACTAACAGCTTATTAATACCATTGACAAGTATAATTACTAGGAAATTTAATTGACTCTAAACTATCTTGGGAGACTCGTATAAATGCATATCCATCCATAGTAATTCTGCCCGAAGGCAGGTCCTTCACTGCAATCGTAGCATTTTCATGCTATGCTTGCTGCTTTACTAGGGAATTGTAGGTGTGGTAGCTTCCCGTTGCTTTCCACACCGGTGAAGGATGATGATATGTTGGCCATATGGTTTCGGGGACCGTTTGGGCCTTAAAGTTTTCCTGACATTTGTCTTACAGGTGACGAAAAAATCCGATAAAAACCTCACCCAGAAAAACTGCCCGGCTGGGGATCGAACCCGAGCCCTCTGCGTGACAAGGCAGCACGCTACCTCGAGACCACAGTGGTGGACTAAATTCATATAAAAACTTTATTTTACCTGGCAGAGTTACTACTCGACCATGATAGAAAAAGTATAAAAATTATTTGTCCTTGTAAATTAGAATAAACAAAATGATTATATGGTATATCTATAATATAATTATAATTTATAATAGAAAAATAAAAAATGATCATTAAGTAATGCCACGAGTGGCTTCCAATTTATCTAGAGAATTTGGGAATCAAGAGTGGCATTTGTTAAGACTATTTAACGAATAAAATTAAGCTGTTTACTCACAAATCTTTATTTAAATATAGTCACTTTAAAATATTTATGTATTTTAATGTAAACGGCGATGTTTGAAAACAAATGAGAAATGTTTGGTTATGCTTCTTTTGTTCATCACTGCAACCAGATCATATTATTTATTGCCAAATAGGATCACAATATTGTAAGAATGCACTCTAGTGGAGAAAAAAGTAAACAAATCAAACTGTATATTCTAACGAACATTATAGGTTATTAATTGCTTTTTTTAGTAAACAAATCCGTAAAATCATTATTTAAAAACACAATTATTGAACACACAATTATGAAATGTGTAGTTCGAAGGAATCTATTCATTATTTGTTATATTCACTGTATTTGTTGGACAGTCAGTCACTGCAAAATAATGCTCTGACCTGTTCAGAATGTTAAAAAGGAGCTATAGAAAAATATCAAAATTAAACACGATTGTGATTGGTTGTAAAACAAAATTGATTGAAGGGTGATTGGTCACACTCCCATTTGGGACATAAGTTAAATAATCAATGATAATTTATTATGTCAATTAAAGAGGCATTGAAAGATTCCAGGCGTCTATAACTGGTTCCTCCCAGACGTTTCTTCCTCGACCACCTTCAGTGGCAAGTTCCTGGCTGGAAGCTCGGGTAACGCTCATACACAGCCGGCTGGTAGGCCAAGGACCTTCTAGGCCTCTTCCGCCATTAAGTCAATTTTATGCAACGACATGGGTCTTTCTAGCACTGATTCACTGTGTTATTACATCAATTATTCTTGAAATCATTTGAAGGTTGAGGTCATAAAATTTTATTCTATTTAAGTAGCTCATGCGGGTTTAGGAATCACGTGGTAACAGCCTAGCGTTATTAAGGCAGGAGCTCACTTGCAAAATTCAGCCAGTGGATTTTTCAACCCAAGCCTAAAACCATGACCGCGGTTTTTCAATTTTTTATTGTTTCCATAACAACCATTTTTCTTCTTGTTTCTTCTTCTTCCTCTTCGTATGAAAGCTGACAGCTTGTTGCGTGTTCATTCACAACAGTTCCGGCGTATGGTGACGTCTTCCTAAAGGCCTTTTCTGCTGAGGTGTCCAGTCACGTACTTTCTTCACTAATCTACTGTTCTCCATTCTATCTATGTGATCGTTCAAATTTAGTCTTCTATCATTTATGCAGAGGTTTATAGGTTCAATTTCACATTCTTCTCTAATAACAGAGCTGCGAATTTTTTCTCTCAGCGATTTTCCTACGGTTTTCCTTAAAACTTTCATTTCGGTTGTTTCATTGATTTGTTTTGTTTTTTTTTTTTTTGAGTTTCTGTTCGGCATTCACAACCATATGTTAGAACTGGTCTTATGACAGATTTGTAAATTCTTACTTTTGTATCTATTCTTAAGTTTTTATTTTTCCAAACAGTATTGTTAACCCTTAAATTCGTAATGTATCCTTTTAGATACATCAGTTGGTTTAGTTAATTCAATATTTTAAATAAATCAGAAGAAAACGAACAAAAATAGACCACTTAAATGTGTGTCTAATTATACAATATACCTAATAATAACATAATGTTGAGTGATTCCGGGTTCTGTGGCCGTGGTCCATAGTTGGTGTTGATACCAGACGTTTCGCCCTCAACTGCGGAGGGCATCTTCAGTGGCGAGTGCTTCTAGGCGTGTTTCCTGGTCGGAAGCTCTACTTAGAGTGTAAGCTCTAAGTAGAGCTTCCGACCAGGAAACACGCCTAGAAGCACTCGCCACTGAAGATGCCCTCCGCAGTTGAGGGCGAAACGTCTGGTATCAACACCAACTATGGACCACGGCCACAGAACCCGGAATCACTCAACATTATGATTACCGGCCGTGAAAGCCTGCATTCACCTAATAATAACAGTTATACAAGATTCCGTTTTCACTGCGGTCCGCCACATTCAAATATCTAACAGAAGAAATTTTTGTTTTGCCAGTTTAAGGGTTAAACATCCCGATATTTTGTTTGCATTATTTGCCTGATGGAGGATTTCATCTGTTATTCTGTTGCTGGTTTTAATTTCTATTCCTAAATATATTAATTTCATGACCTGTTCTATACTTGTCCCTTCTATTTCTAATTTAACACGTCGTGGGTCCTTGGATATTGCCATTGATTTGGTTTTATTTGTTGAGATTTTCATGTTATATTTTGCTGCAATGATTCTAAATTTGTGCAACAGCATTTGTAAATCATCTTCACTTTGTGTAATTAGAAATGTGTGATCAGCGTAGTTTATTATATTCAGCTCTTTGTTACCTATTTTAATCCCTTTTCTAACTTCAACTTTTAGTTCTTTGATGATTTCATCCATTATTAGTTTGAACAATATAGGACTTAATGAGTCTCCTTGTCGTATTCCTTACTGGACTAAAATTTCTTTATATTTACTATTTCGATAACAATAAAAACTGAAAATTTACAGTTGTTAATTACAAAAACAAATCTCTGAATGATCTCTATGGTTTCATAACAAGTTCTGCCAATTTTCAGTCTTTAGACTTTGGTTGAGAAATCCTATCTCCAAAATATACAAAAATAAGGTTTTGGGGATTTTGTATCACGGCACCACCTATAAAAATTAAAATAAAAAACGGAAAAAAAACAAATTTTTTTGCAGTATGTGAATAACTATCTCACTGGCACTATCGAACCCGTAGGTTCATGACCGCGAGGACATAAGCTCTCCACACATCCCTATCCTGAGCTAATGTTTTCCAATCATCCCCTGTATAATCTTCTTACGTCAAATCATGGTAAATGTTATTCTCCCATCTCATTCTTCGTCCACCAACTGGGCGTTTTCCCTCTGGCTTTCCTACAATAAGCTTACAAGCATTCTTTAATTCCCCGTCCGTGCCACATGTCCTGCCTATCGCAGTCTACGAAACTTATTATTGTTACTTACTTACTTACTTACTTACTCACTGGCACTATCGAACCCGTAGGTCCATGGCCGCGCGGACATAATCTCTCCATACATCCCTATCCTGAGCTAATGCTTTCCAATCATTCCCTGTATAATCTACTTCCCTCAAATCATAGTTAATGTTATTCTCCCACCTCATTCTTGGTCTACGAAACTGTGCTTTAGTTCCTCTGGTTTTGCTACAATAAGTTTCCAAGAATCCTTTAATTCCCCGTTCGTGCCACATGTCCTGCCTATCGAAGTCTACGAAACTTATTATTGTTACTTACTTACTTACTTACTTACTCACTGGCACTATCGAACCCGTAAGTTCATGACTGCGAGGACATAATCTCTCCATACATCCCTATCCTGAGCTAATGCTTTCCAATCATTCCCTGTATAATCTACTTCCCTCAAATCATAGTTAATGTTATTCTCCCACCTCATTCTTGGTCTACGAAACTGTGCTTTAGTTCCTCTGGTTTTGCTACAATAAGTTTCCAAGAATCCTTTAATTCCCCGTTCGTGCCACATGTCCTGCCTATCGAAGTCTACGAAACTTATTATTGTTACTTACTTACTTACTTACTTACTCACTGGCACTATCGAACCCGTAAGTTCATGACTGCGAGGACATAATCTCTCCATACATCCCTATCCTGAGCTAATGCTTTCCAATCATTCCCTGTATAATCTACTTCCCTCAAATCATAGTTAATGTTATTCTCCCACCTCTTTCTTGGTCTACCAACTGGGCGTTTTCCTCTGGCTTTCCTACAAGAAGCTTCAATGCACGCCTTTCATTCCCCATACGTGCAACATGTCCTGCCCATCGCAGTCTACGAGACTTAACTGTTCTTATTATATCTGGCTTCCTATAAAGACCATGTAGTTCATTGTTGTTATTAGTATTATTATTATTATTATTATTATTATTATTATAAAATTAGAAATACAATCATCAGACAACTAGAATGCTATGGTCATACATGTAGGATGCCAGAGAAAATATTACCCAGACAAGCTCTGGAATGGATTCCACCTGAGAAAGGAAAGAGAGGTCGACCTAGATTTAGATGGATGGATGATGTAAGAAGAGGTATAGAAGAACTGGAATGAGAAGACAGAGAAGAATGGAGAAGGAAGATAAAAAAATTGAAAATCTTCGGACATAGGAAGATGTTTTATTGCTTTGTAAACCTGTTTATAAATAAATAAATAATAATAATAATAATAATAATAATAATTGTTATTATTGTTGTTATTATAATCACCAGACAACAAATGGAAGTCCAAAATTCAATATTAGATTTTGTGAGATACAGACAACTAGAATTGTATGGTCACATACGTAGCCAGATAAACATTTACACAGACAAGCTTTGGAATGGGAAAGGAAAAAGAGGTCGACCTAGATTTAAATGGATAGATGATGTAAGAAGAGGGATGGGGGAGCTAGGTATGGAAGAATTGGAATGGAAAGAATGGAGGGAGAAGTTAAACATTTAAAAAGCTTCGGGCACAGAAATATGTTTTATTGCTTTGTAAACCTGTTTATGAAATAATAATAATAATAATAATAATAATAGTTTTATTTATTCTGGCAGAGTTAAGGCCATAAGGCCTTCTCTTCCACTCAACCATCACAATTACAAAAAAAATATTTGACAATATAGATATACACTATTATTATTATTATTATTATTATTATTATTATTATTATTATTATTATTATTATTATTATTGAGTGCGAAACATGGATTCTTACTTTAAGGGAGGAAAGGAGATTACAAGTATATGAGAATAAAGTTCTTAGGAAAATTTTTGGACCAAAGAGAGATGAACAGACAAGTGAATGGAGAAGACTGCATAACAATGAACTACATGGTCTTTATAGGAAGCCAGATATAATAAGAACAGTTAAGTCTCGTAGACTGCGATGGGCAGGACATGTTGCACGTATGGGGAATGAAAGACGTGCATGGAAGCTTCTTGTAGGAAAGCCAGAGGAAAAACACCCAGTTGGTAGACCAAGAATGAGGTGGGAGAATAACATTAACTATGATTTGAGAGAAGTAGATTGTACAGGGAATGATTGGAAAGCATTGGCTCAGGATAGGAATGTACGGAGAGCTTATGTCCGTGCGGCCCTAAACGTACGAGTTCGATAGTGCCAGTGAACTTATTCACCTTAATTCTAAATATGTCTGTGTTTGGGATATCTTCTTTAGTAATTCCTGCCAATTTTAGGTCCTTTTTTGACTTCATCATTCCACTTCATAGTATCCACTGGAGCTTTACTTCTGTTTTCGTAGAATTCCATTATCTGTTTTGTAAGCCTATTTGAGTTCATTCGTTTAATATGGCCATAAAATTTTAACCTTCGTTTTCTAGTATCACTATGAATGTCTGTATATATTTTTATTTCCTTTTTACTTCTGAGTCTAAATGCTTCACCTATGACTTGTGGACCTAAAACTTTTCTTATAATTTTGCATTCTTTTTTCACTATATTTTCGATATTTTTTTTTTCTGTTCAAAATTAATATTTCTGCTCCATAGAGGCACTCTGGTTTAATTACAGTGTTATAGTGTCGTAATTTTGTATGTAAAGATATTCATTTTTTATTATAAGTGTTGTGAGTAAGCCGAAATGCTGTTTCCATTTTTTGGCATCTACTTTTATTGGCTTTAGTTTCAATTCCATTTTCCTGAATTATTTCACCAAGATATTTAAATTGTGTAAGTATTATTATTATTATTATTATTATTATTATTATTATTATTATTATTATTATTATTATTATGACAATGCCGCAGAAATCAAGAAAACAATAATAGGCTCAACCTTAAAACCCGCCATTACAGACAAATTTTGGCGAACCCTTTGAAAGGGGGGTTAGCGAACCACAGGTTGGGAAACGCTGCACTGTTTGTTGCATGAGTGAGCATCTGTTATAGTCGGCTGATCGTATCAGTTGATCACCATCAAATTAGCAAGACAACACCAGTATTATTGCGTGTGTTTAGTGTTTTGGAAGTATGTTTTGGTGATGTGAGTGTGGCCGCGACCTTGGTCGCCCGATCTTCGGTTGCGTTGTTCGTCCACCTCCCCCACTCTCTAGCTGCCTGTTGCGCTCGCCACCGCGCGTTGCACGCTGTCCAATCAGTTTGTGTGGAGTTGCTGTCGAGAGCACATCAACCTTAAGTGTAGCCAAGCCGTTGCCCTGTTATTCGCCGCCGTGTAACAATTAAAACGTGTTGTTTTTGTTTTGTGTGAAGTGTTTATGGTGAATACAGTTGTGGGAACATCTGAGCGTAGATGATGACGTGCTAAGTGTTTTGTGACTAAAGTGGAATCATTTTGACAGCGATGTTGGGTTGGATATCGCCGCCACAGCTCCCGATGGGAGCACTTACCATCGACAACATGAAGTGCGTAAAACACTATTTATTTATATATTCTTCCCTAAAATTATGTCAGCTGTTCAGAAAATACATTTTCAATTGTTTTCATTATAGGTTTATTATTTGTATCAAGATGCTCTTCGTGACAATTGACGCAACAATTAAATTAATTAATTTCAGTTGTTTCTATTATTAAAAGTTAGAAAATAATTGTTGAATCAACTATTTACTTAGACCATCTTGACAATAGTAATTGTTAAGGGAATTCCAATAATGCATGGAAATAAAATTGGAAACACCATCTAGAAAGAATGAGTTCAAATCAGATCCCCAAAGCTGTTTATAATTATATACCAAGAGGACGAAGATCACTGGGCCGTCCTATGAAACGCTGGAGGGAAAATGTTCTATAGGATCGTAATAGGCCTTGGCCTAATACTTGGAAGGAAGAAGAAGAAGAATAAAATTAATACCGGCATTAAACTTCTATAGGAAAAATATCACTATGAGGTTTGATTTAAGATTTAAGGGCACCCGGTACTAATTTCCTTGCAATTTGGTTTTAAAAAAAATTTTCATCTTATTCTTAAGTTATGTGCGTGAAAATTATGTTCTCTTCGTGACAATTGACGCAACAATGAAATTAATTAATTTCAGTTGTTTCTATTATTAAAAGTTGGAAAATAATTGTTGAATCAACTATTTACTTAGAGCATCATGACAGAAGTAATTGTTGTGGGAATTAGAATAATGCATGAACATAAAATTAATACCGGTTTTCAACTTTTATAGGAAAAAATCACCGTGAGGTTTAATTTAAGATTTAAGGGCACCCGGTACTAATATCGTTGCAATTTGGTTGTAAAATATGCAACATACAAAAATGATTTTCTCAGTTTATTCATAAGTTATGTGCATGAAAATGATGTCACTAATTAAACAAGTCTTCCTGAACATAATGACACTCTGGTTAACTTTTCACACATCTTTTTTCGTGAGTAATTTAATATACAAAAACGTGAAAATAAGAAATACAACTTCTTAAACGTATTGTCTTGGTACAATTTTCTAAAAAACTACTTACCCAATGTCGGCCGCGGTGGACTAGTGGTTATGCTCCTTGCCTCTGGTCCCGAGGGTTGCGGGTTCAAACCCGACCGGGGTCGATGGATTTTTTAGGACGGAAAAATCCAAGGAGGAAGTCCTCCGAGAGGGACTTTAAGCCGGTCCCCAGTCTGAAGATTTTCAGGCTCGTAAAAATTCCTTAAGCCTGAATGAAAAGGCCTCTAAGCAAAATTTACCGAATTTTCCCGTCCTAGTACTATCTTGGTTTCCTAGATGTCAGTATGAGGCGGAACGCTGACCACGGACCACTCAAAATGACATCTATACGAAAACAAGTGTTACTAAATTAGTATGGTTCAATTTCTTCCCTGTAGGGGGAGAGCGCCTAAATCTCTGTAAAGGTAAAACATAGGCGTACAATACAAATACATACTTATCCAATTGTTTCCAAAATTTAGTATGTTATTGTCCATAATTCATTTGACAGTAATAAGGTTTGTTTGTGTTCAGATATGGATTGTGATTTATTTTAAAAAAAAATGAGACCATTTTTTTTCTTTTAGTTTTGCATACTTTTTTTTAAAATTTCAATCACTACCAATAGCACAAAGATAAATTTACCTTATTAATATAGTGCTCTTTAAACTGCATATCCGAGCCAAAATTTATTCTCCTATCTTTCATAGTTTCAGAGAAAAGTGTACAAAAATATGAAAAAATACAAGTTACGGAAAAATGCAAAAAACAAAAAAATGTGCACATTAGCAGAACACATAGACGCCATTTTTAAAAATCAATTTTTATGGGTTTAAATGTCCAAAATCGACAAAATAATATTACACATCGATAAAGTCGACCTTTCTGGATTTTTTCAAGCAAAAAGAAAAAAAAAACAATTTTTTTAACCCAAATAAGTGCTGGGTGCCCTTAAATTAAAATGTTTTATACCTCGCCTCATACCCAGTCTTCTAATTATACCGGTTTCAAAGCTTATGCAGCTTCATCTTCAGTAATATTTCGACTGCTGTTATGTTGATCAGGAGAACAGCCGGTGTTTAAATATATTTTCAAAACAATGAATTGCACTATAAAAATTTTATTATTAATTAAATAAAAATAAAACTTGGTTTTATTTGATTTTCATATTTATGTTTTAGTATTTTATTAGTATTTTATGACACATTAATTGGAGGAATAATAGATTTTATTAAACATTTCAGTAGAGTAACGATTGTTAAAATCACAAACAGGCCTTAATTGGTTCTTCTGGAAACATTATTATTTGAGCCCGGATTTCTATATAATTACGTATTTTTTGCTCTGTGTATATTTGTGTGGGAACTTAAAAAAATGTTAACGAGGAAGGCGACTGGGACCATCATATTTCATGTTCAAGTTACATATTTTTACATATTTCGGTTATGTTAAACGCTTGATTGAATGTGCGCATCCATCTGCGCAAGTATACATCAATGTCGTTCAGAATGAATAATATCTCATCAAAAAGATTGTGGTAAGGGCCATAGGTCCGTTCCAGCTTCAATCAAAACTGGTCTCGCCTTGTTTTTGTAGGTCTTCCTAGGTTTCTTCTTTCGCGAGGAACGTACTTATATATTGTTCTGGTAATCGATGTTTCTGACATACGCTGTGTATGCTCCCATAAATTGTCTCGACGTCTTGTTATTATGCCTATAATGTGTGTTTTTAGTTCAGATCTAATGTATTATACACCGCTGTGGTCTCGAGGTAGCGTGCTGCCTTGTCACGCAGCGGGCCCGGGTTCGATCCCCGGTCGGGGCAGTTTTTCTGGGTGAGGTTTTTATCGGGGTTTTTCCTCACCTGTAAGACAAATGTCAGGAAAACTTTAAGGCCCAAACGGTCCCCGAAATCATATGGCCATCAACATCATCATCCTTATCATTATCATCATCATCATCATCATTATCATCCTTCACCGGTGTGGAAAGGAACGGGAAGCTACCACACCTACACAATTCCCTAGTAAAGCTGCAAGCATAGCATGAAAATGCTATGATTGCAGTGAAGGACCTGCCTTCCGGCAGAATTACTATGTATATATATATATATATATATATATATATATAAGTAAAGTGATCCCGCAACAGACCCGGAGGCCCTTGGGGTAGTGGGAGGTTAAGGCTCTCACTTTTTCTAGACAATCGGCACTTGATGTCAGTCGGGTTGTCAGCCCTGCGTGACGGCCGCCTTAACCCCCAGAACAAGCGACAGGTACTCATTTCCGTTAGAGGCTGAGTCGACCCCAGGGACATAGTGCCACCAGAGGTTTCGGGTCAGTTTAAAAATCCTGACCCCAACGGGACTCGAACCCTCGACTCTCCGGCTTGTAGCTCAGTGCCTTAACCACTACGCTACGGCGTGCCCCATATATATATATATATATATATATATATATGTGTGTATATATATATATATATATATATACTTACTTACTCACTGGCACTATCGAACCCGTAGGATTATGGCCGCGCGGACATACGCTCTCCATACATCCCTATCCTGAGCTAATACTTTCCAATCATTCCCCGTATAATCCACCTCCCTGAAATCATAGTTAATGTTATTCTCCCACCTCATTCTTGGTCTACAAACTGGGCGTTTTCCCTCTGGCTTTCCTACAAGAAGCTTCCTTGCAAGTCTTTCATTCCGCATACGTGCAACATGTCCTGCCCATCGCAGTCTATATATATATAATTAAATTTTTGACATTGAGGAATGCAAGCTTAATATGACATAAGAAAAAATATATACATTTAACGTAATTTCTGCTCATTGACAAAAACTCCTGAAAATATTGAAAATAATATTCTGATTTACTGAATTTCGTGCCATGATAGACTTTAGGATTGTACCTAATCTAATGGAACGAATTTATGTATGAAATTTGCGTAAACTATTTTTTCGCCTTTTTTAGTTACAAAAAAAAAATATTTTTTAAAATTTGAAATCGATTGGGCAAAATATGTTTTAAACTGACGCAAACCCTCTGGCGGCATTATGGCCCTAGGGTCGACTCAGCCTCTAACTGAAATGTTCCGGGGGTAAATGCGGCCGTCACGCAGGGCTGGCAACCCGGCTGACATAAAGGGCCGATTGTCTAGAAAAAGTGGGAACCTTAACCTCCTACTACCCCAAGGGCCTCCGGGCCTGTTGTGGGATCACTTTACTTTACTTTGGGCAAAAGATGAAGTTCATGTTCCGCCATTATAATAAATACATAAATTAATTAAACATTTTTATAATCTCTTTGAACATATTATATATTTATTACATATTTTGTGTTTTTTGTTACACATTTATGTATGTATTTCATAGAGTAATGCCGGTTGCATAACTACGGCGTCTAACGATTAATTTCAGAATTTATAATAGAAGTTGAAAAATGAGTCATGATCTGACTTTTAAATCAGGCTGTAGCGATACACTTGCCATTCTCAGTGTTATCTTGAATTGTTTAGATGCGTTTTAACCTTTTCAGTCTCCAGGTATCATATATGATACCTTAGGCCGTTGTGACCTATGGTATCATACATGTATTGGATACATTCAGAGTTTCAGCCACTTTTTCTTCCTCTCTCTCTCTCTCTCTCTCTCTCTCTCTCTCTCTCTCTCTCTCTCTCTCTCTCTCTTTAATACTGCAATTCGTAGTCGGTCGAGTCCCTACCCTCCACTCTGGCGACCCGGGTTCGATTCCATTAATAATCATCTAGGAAGCTTGCTTGCTTACTTACTTACTCACTGGCACTATCGAACCCGTAGGTTCATGGCCGCGCGGACATAAGCTCTCCACACATCCCTCTCCTGAGGCAATGCTTTCCAATCATTCCCTGTACAATCTACTTCCCTCAAATCATAGTTAATGTTATTCTCCCACCTCATTCTTGGTCTACCAACTGGGCGTTTTCCTTCTGGCTTTCCTACAAGAAGTTTCCATGCACGTCTTTCATTTCCCATACGTGCAACATGTCCTGCCCATCGCAGTCTACGAGACTTAACTGTTCTTATTATATCTGGCTTCCTATGAAGACCATGTAGTTCATTGTTATGTAGTCTTCTCCATTCACCTGTTTCTTCATCTCTCTTTGGTCCAAAACTTTTCTTATGAACTTTATTCTCAAATACTCGTAATCTCCTTTCCTCCCTTAAAGTAAGAGTCCATGTTTCGCACCCATATAATATAACTGGTAGAATAATAGTTTTATATATTTTCAGCTTAACGTTTTTTGAAAGCAGTTGGGACATCAAAAGTCTCTGCAATGCATAATAGCATGCATTTCCAGAATTGAGCCTATGTTTAATTTCTTTGTGCATCCCATTCCTATTTGTGATTATTGTTCCTAGGTATTTGAATTCAGCCACTTCCTCAAAATTTCCCTCATTGAAGCTACTTACTTTATTTTATATAATTTTAATTTTATTATATTCTATGTTTTGTTAGTACCACCAAAAAAAGAAACCACTGATTGCACTTTCTTAAATTTATTTTTTTCCCAGGTAACAATAAAATATAATTGTCATATTTACATCATACGACATCAGAAATTAATTAATATACAGTTTGATGTGTTTCATTTTTTCTCCACTAGAGAGCATTCTTACAATATTGCGTTCCTTTGGCAATAAATAGTATGATCTGGTTGCAGTGATAAACAAAAGAAGCAGTAGAAGCGTACCTATCGTTTCTCATTTGTTTTCAAACATCGCCGTTTACATTAAATATATAAATATTTTAAAATAACTATAGTTAAATAATGATTTGTGAGTAAACAGCTTAATTATATTCGTTAAATAGTCCTAACAAACGCCACTCTTGATTTCCAAATTCTCTAGATAAATTGTCTCCTCACTTCGTGAGTCGTGAATTTATCGATAATTTGGAAATCACTCGTGGCATTACTTACGAGAATTTGTAAATCAAGAGTGGCATTTGTTAGGACTTTTTAACGATTAAAATTAAGCTCACAAATCATCATCATCATCATTAACAACAAGGATTAAGCCCAATGCCCTGTTCCGATCTCATTATAGGTCGAATTGGTCCTACCATCTCTTCAATGGCCTTCCTAACATTCTTCTCCCTTTTGGTTTATAATTATATATTCTTCTTGGTATGCGCTGTTCATTCATGCTGCTTGTCACTCAGCGGGCCCGGGTTCGATCCCCGGTCGGGACAGTTTTTCTGGGTGATATTTCTTATCGGGGTTTTGCCTCACCTGTAAGACAAATGTCAGGAAAACTTTAAGGCCCAAACGGTCCCCGAAATCATATGGTCATCATCATCATCCTTATCATCACATCATCATTATCATCATCATCATCCTTCACCGGTGTGGAAAGCAACGGGAAGCTACCACACCTACAGTTCCCCCAGTAAAGCTAAAGCATGGCATGAAAATGCTATGATTGAAGTGAAGGACCTGCCTTCGGGCAGAATTACTATGGATGAATGTGTTTGAATTTATTTCTTGTATTGTTTTTAACATTACACTTATCATCATCATCCAGGGATTAAGCCTCTTGGCTCGTTCCGGTTTCATGAAAGCTAGAATTGTTAAAATTGTTCAGACCATCTTCTGTGTGGGCGTCCAACATTTTTCCTTCCGTGCGGTTTATAATTTAGCAATCATTTTGGAAATCTTGTTTCTGGCATTCTATCAATGTGTTCTTTCCAGTCGTTCCTATATTACATCTATATTCATAATAATTTTTTTAGAAGAGAACACCAGAAATGTCGAAATGACAATCTGGGGCATTTGGAGGGAAAGAAATATTTTAAAAATTATATAATTGACTTTTAAATCTTGACAATCAGCATTACATGTATGTGTGACGTTACCTAACTTAATATTTAAGTAAGCTTTTTCTTTTTTCTCCATCCACTCTTTCCAAAAACCAGTTCTATTATGAAATGTTATACTTTTTCTATACGTCTATAAAAATAACTTTATGGGCTGTGTCCAACTGTTCCGGTGGCTTGTTCTTTGTTTATAAATAGTACAGTAATGGTAGTAAAGGTCCTGGTGTTAGCGAATTACGAAATAATATATATTTTACAGAGATCTAATCAATTTAAATATCTTGGATATTATCTCTCTATCTGGGATGAAAAGGATATCCCTGAAAAAATTACAAGTTATAGTAAAAGTTTGGGAATTATTAATCAAGTTATGAAACCATCCTTGTACAAAAAAAAAAAAAACACCAGATTACGTTTATATAACACTTTGGCTAGACCAGTGTTGACCTATGGTAGTGAAGCATGGACACTAAAAAGACAACATGAAAGCAGAATAACGGCTTGTGAAATGAGATTCATGCGCAGAACAGCGGGTTACACCAGATGGGATCGGAAAAGGAACACCGATATCTTAAAAGAATTGAAGACTACGCCAATTTTGGAATATATTGAACAGTACCAACTAAATTGGAAACACCATCTTGAAATAATGAGTTCAAATCGGATCCCCAAAGCTGTTTATAATTATATACCAAGAGGACGAAGATCTCTGGGTCGTCCTATGAAACGCTCGAGGGAAATTTTTCTATAGGATCGTAACAGGCCTTGGCCTAATACTTGGAAGGAAGAAGAAGAATATATATGTTGAGGTTTCCACCGCTGTGGTCTCGAGGTAGCGTGTTGCCTTGTCACGCAGCGGGCCCGGATTCGATCCGCACTCGGGACAAGATTCCTGGGTGAGGTTTTTTTTCGGGAGTTTCCCTCACCTGTAAGACAAATGTCAGGATACTTTTAAGGCCCAAACGGTCCCCGAACATCATCTGGCCACCATCATCATCAATATCATATTCACCTCATTAGATTAAGTTTAGGTTTAAGGACTCTCCTGGCGCATCATTAACCATCGTCATCACCCATCATATCATTGGGGCAGCGTAACCCCGCCTTTCAGGCGCCCCAACCTCAGAAGTGGGTTACAATACGCCAATGCCAGGAGAGAACACCTGAAATGTCCAATGACAAACAGGTGGCATCGAACAAAACAAAAAAAAACATATTGAGCCTGTTTTCATGAAAGCATTTTTGAAAAATTTACTTGTTTTGTGGATCCGACCTACTAGATGCTGGAAGTGACGGTGGGGTTGTAGAAGACCAGCTTAACCCTTAAATTGGCAAAACACTTCACTTCTACGTATTGGAAATTGTGTCACGCTATTTCCCCTCTCGTCAAGGAAAATATCCATTTTTATGGAAGTCGTCCTCGACCAATGGGAAACATTCAATCGTGAACAGCAATTTCCGGCTACTTTAGGGATTTCTATACCCTCTTTAGCCCTTGTGATTTAATTATTTCGTCGTTGTTATTATTGTGTCTTAGTAGAACTTTGATGGTTCGTGTCTCGATTGTAATAATATATATCCCCTGCTAACGACAGCTATCCGTAGTCCAGGGTCAAAGGTCCAGCGGTTGGGAACTCCTCAGTTTCTAGGTGAATTTTATGATGTTCTAGTTGTTCCTCTGAGTCGCCAACAGGAAGACCGCCACAGCCACAGATGCCGCCAACCCTCAAAAGGGCAAGAGCGGGAAGTCAAGTCAGCATTCCAATCAGAAACGGCTCTTTTCGGATCAAATTTCTTCTGTTAGATATTTGAATGTGGCGGACCGCAGTGAAAACGGAATCTTGTATAAGGGTTATTATTAGGTATATTGTGTAATTAGACACACATTTAAGTGATTTATTTTTTGTCCGTTTTCTTCTGTATTTAGAATATTAAATTAACTAAACCAACCGATGTATCTAAAAAGATACATTGCGAATTTAAGGGTTAAAAATTAAACTAGGCATATAGTATTTTTTTATTAGGAATATTCCACAATACAGTGTTTTTTCCTTCAACCCAAAGTGATTTGTCGCCAGAGGTTCCTGTTTAAAGCATCTTCTTCCCTCAAATCTCTAGCTTCCATACTTCTCACTCCCATCTATCCGACGTTCTCTAGGTCTGCCTCTTCCACTTCTTCCATTAGCTTTCCAATTAAGGATCTTATTTGGTATTCTCTCTTCTTCCATTCTTATGAGGTGCCCATACCATTTCAAACGTTTTTCTTCTATTTTTTTCTAAATATTTATTTTTTAAACGCGACATATAGCAATTAATTACATAACATTCTTTACAGATTGTTTACCAGCAAATTGGACCATTGGGAGTGGCTGTTAACTTGTATCGAAAAATTAAAAATAATTTTACCACTAGCAATTTTCGTTTTATCGCAACGAAACTCAGTATGTTGTACTAAAATAAAACGAGAAAGATATTCTCCGAAAATCAGCGACTTCCGATCATTATAAATAGTGATTAACCTAAAACCCGAAATTAAAAACAAAAACCAGTATCAGCCGCCATATTTTTCTTTTTCCGCAATGCACACGTACAATCAAATTAATACAAATGTATGTATGTTCTGTAAATTAGCAAAACACGATCATGAATTGGACTTTATAAAGAATTCGATTATTTTACACAATTCCTGTGTGACAGACCTCTTTTAATGCTACAAAAAAATATTTCACCCATGGGGACTCGAACCAGCACAAGTGCCGTAGCTCTGCGCCAAGGCTTCTTGCCTTAACCATTTGGCTACGGCGCGGTAATTAATGGAGTTGAGGATGTGCTGTTTATGTATAATTGAAATGGAACTGTCATATTTGGGTAAATCAATGTAATGATTGAAGATCAGGAATGGTGTCTGCGTTTAACATACAAATAGAGAATGATCCATCCATCCATAGTAATTCTGCCCGAGGGCAGGTCCTTGACTGCAATCATAGCATTTTCATGTTATGCTTGCAGCTTTACTAGGGAATTGTAGGTGTGGTAGCTTCCCGTTGCTTTCCACACCGGATGATGATGATCATATGATTTCGGGGACCGTTTGGGCCCTAAAGTTTTCCTGACATTTGTCTTACAGGTGAGGAAAAACCCCGATAAAAACCTCACCCAGAAAAACTGCCCCGACCGGAGATCGAACCCGTTCCCGCTGCGTGACAAGCGGTGGACAAACTCAGTATATTGTACTAAAATAAAACGAGAAATCAGCGACATCCGAACATTATAGATAGTGATTCGCCTAAAACCCGAAATTTAAAAAAAAATCAGTATCAGCCGCCATATTTGTTTTTTCGTAAGTACACGTACAATCAAATTAGCACAAATGTATATAAAAGTAAAAATTCTAGGAGTATGTATTGACAAGAACTTAAATTGGAATACACAAATAAACCATACATGCAAAACAGTCTTCTCAATAATACATTCATTAAATCGTGTACGAAATTGTTTGCCATTCGCCCTTAGGAAAATGTTAGTAGAAACACTTGCAATGCCCCATTTTGATTATTGTGACACTCTTTTTACAGACTTAAATATTATTTCCACTCAAAGACTTCAACGTGTTCATAATTTTTGCGCACGTTTTATTTGTGGTATTCGCAAATTTCACCATGTTACACCGTCCCTGGAACAATTATCGTGGCTTCGTCTAAGAGATCGTAGAACTGTCCATTCCTTATCCCTTCTCTATAAAATACTTGACACATCATCGCCTAATTATTTATCACGCCGCTTCATCAGACTATCCGACACACATAATCTTGACACTCGATCCCATCAGCACATTGTCCTTTATATCCCGCCTCATCACACTGTATATTATTCATTATCTTTTACGGTGTCACTTACCAAAACATGGAATTCCCTTCCGCCCTATGTCAGAGACTGTCAAACTATAACATCCTTCAAAAACAAACTAAAGAATTATTTAATAACAAACTAACTTATACACCTCATTGATAATATTCTTTTAGCAATATTAATATATTTAATTATTTATGTAAATAATATTAAGAATAACAAATATTTTCTTTTGTTCTGTTTTAAATATTGTATAATCGCAAAATTAGTTTTCTATATCTCATTATTTTCCTTTGTTTTTTATATACATTAGACAGGGACAATTTAATATGTCTTGCTTGTATACATTTTATTATTAGTTTTAGTCTTAATTTTAACTAACATTAACTGGTTGTATTATAGATCGTAATATGTATATTAGATATTATCTTTTGATCAAATTTTTACTTAGTGTTTAATATTAGAGTTAATTAAGATTGTTATATTCTGATGTAATATATGTTTGTCCTGGTGAGTGGAAGAGAAGGCCACATGGCCTTAACTCCACCAGGCTAAATAAATAAATCTAAATCTAAAAAATCTATAATTCTGTAAATTAGCAAAACAGGATCATATATTGGAATTTATTTTACGCAATTCCTGTGCGACAGAACTCTTTTAATGCTACCAAAAAAAAAACTTCTACCATGGGGACTTGAACCAACTCAAGTCACGTAGTTTTGCGCCAAGGTTTCTTGCTTTAACCACTCGTCTACGGCGCGGTAATTAATGCTTTTGTGGGTGTGTTATTTATGTATAATTGAAAGGGAACTGTCATATTTGGGTAAATCAATGTAATGATTGAAGGTCAGGGATGATGTGTGCTTTTAACATACAAATAGATTTCGTTTGTGCCTGAAATATTTATTTCCGTTTGCCAGAACTGTGTCAGTTCTAGTAAGATCAATATGGTCATGGTAGGACAATTGAATATTTGTTTTCCACTTTGGTCCTATTTCCATCGTACAGTCACGTAACCTGGTTCATGGTCATCGTTAAAAAGTACATATTTATCTTATAAACTGATTCATGGCTACCGTTAAAAAGTGTTTATATAATAATAATAATAATAATAATAATAATAATAATAGTAATAATAATAAAAATGGGGACTTTATATAAACATTGAGAAAACTAAATATCTGTGTATAGGAGAAGAAATGGAAAATATAAATTTCAACAATGGAGAAGAACTAAAACCTAGTATTGAATGCACTTATTTAGGAACAAAATTAGACCATTCAGGCGATAACACAGTGGAAATTAAAAATAGAATCGCACAAACAAAACAAGCAATAAATGCTTTAAACTCTGTTTGGTGGAGCAAAAATAATACAAAAAATAGAAAATTACAAATATATCAAACCATAATTCAGAGCATTTTAACATATGGTGCTGAAGTCTGGCAAATTCCTACCAGGAGGGAAATGAAAAGAATTTTAAGTACAGAAATGGATGTTTTAAGAAGATCAGCTGGAAAATCTAGAATGGATAGAACACGAAATAAAGAAATAAGGGAAATTATGGGTGTACAAGAGGAGCCGGACATCATAGACATCATAGAAAAGAAAAGATTGCAGTGGTATGGTCATGTCAAACGAATGCCAGAGCAAAGATTGCCAAAAATTGTTATGTAATGGATCCCAATGGAAAGGAGGAAGAGAGGAAGACCGAAGAAAACTTGGATAGAAGGGATACAAGCAGCTATGAATATCAGAGGAATGGAGGAAGATCAGTGGATGGATAGAGAGGAATGGCGTTTGGTTTCCGGAAGACGGCGGCAGCTGCCATGATACCGGATGATGATGAATAATGATAATAATACCATGAACTACATGGTCTTTATAGGAAGCCAGATATAATGAGAACAGTTAAGTCTCGTAGACTGCGATGGGCAGGACATGTGGCACGAGTGGGGAATGAAAGACGTGCATGGAAGATTTTTGTAGGAAAACCAGAGGGAAAATTCCCAGTTGGTAGACCAATAATGAGGTGGGAGAATAACTTTAACTATGATTTGAGGGAAGTAGATTATACAGGGGATGATTGGAAAACATTGGCTCAGGGTAGGGATATATGGAGAGCTTATGTCCGCGCGGCCATGAACCTACGGGCTCGATAGTGCCAGTGAGTTAGTTAGTTAATAATAATAAAACTATAAAATTATGGAATATTCGCCTGGAAGGTCCGTCTCCTCAACATAATTAATTATTTAACTTTAGCGCTTTCGGGACTTGTCCCGAATCCTGCCGATGATGGAACAAGTCCCGAAAGCTCTAGAAGTAAATAACTAATTAAGTTGAGGAGACGGACCTTTCAGGTGAATATTCCATAATTTTATATTTTAATTTTGAATAATACCTCAACGGAACACATCATGAATCTTATAAAAGTTAATAATAATAATAATGTATTTTTTTATTCAATGCTCCGGATGTCATTTCGACATTTATGGTGTTGTCTCCTGACATTGGCTTAATTGTAACTCTCTTCTGAAGTTGGGGCGTCTAGAAGGTGGAGTTACGTTATCCCGATGATATGATGGGTGATAAATGATAATGAAGCACCAGGAGAGTTCTTAACCTAAATTCCAGATCATGGGCAACCATAAGAGTAATTCCCTTTAAGGAAAAAATCTTATGATTTGACCGGGAATCGAACCAGGGACGACGTGAACAGTAGTCAGAAACGCTGACCAGTAGCTCATGAGGCTGGTCATTATTATTATTATTATTATTATTATTATTATTTATATTATTGTTATTATTTATATTATTATTATTATTATTAATATTATTATTTATATTAATATTTATATTATTATTTATGTTAATACCACATTTAAGAGTAAAATATGCATTTATGCATTAAAAATCTAAAATAAGCATTTTCCCCCAGAATATGCATTTCTATGCATTATCAAATACCGCTCAAATTGTCTGTGAAGGGACCACTTAAGATGTAAACAATTTCCACATACTTTTTAATCTGTAAAACAAAACATGTATTACTTACTCACTCACTGGCACTATCGAACCCGTAGGTTCATGGCCGCGCGGACATTAGCTCTCCATACATCCCTATCCTGAGATAATGTGAACTCCGGAAAATTTTACACCAGTTGATCCCATGTCCGCATTTCTTGACGGTTGTATTTTTACGGTGAAATATCGTCACTCTTTCTCTCAAGGTACTTTTTTCGTCTGGCTTATCACCTTCGACTAGTCCCGGCATGGGTAACCCTATCGGCAGCAATGCTACTGCCGGCATAGCTCTCAGGACCATTTAAGCACGCAAGCCACTCCACCACGACAAGGTAAAGATACCATGGAGGGACAAAACATGTATTTCGCATACAAATCTGGGCTCTAATGACGATAAATTAAAAAGTTAAGTTGATAAATATAGGGTCAAACATATAGGACTCTACTTGCCTGCGGTTCGCGTGTTCAAATCTGCCCCCGAGGTCAATAATATTACATGATGCAGTGACATGCAAAAGAGAGAGATAATGCCATTAACGTCACATTCAAAATTACTAACAATTAATACTTGTCGGTCGGCCGCTGGGTCTAGTGATAAAGTTCTTTGCCTCTAGTCCTCAAGGTCGCGGTTTTAAACCCGCCCAGGGTCGATGGATTTTTAGGATGGAAAATTCCAAGGGACAAGTCCTCTGGAAGTGACTTTAAGCTGTGAGCCCCGAGTCTGAAGATTTTCGGTCTTGTAAAAGAACCTCAAGTCTGAATAAAGAATATATCTGAGCAAAATTTAACAGATTTTCATCCATCCGAGTAGTAACTTATTTTCCTACTAGATGTCTCATCGAGCAGATATACCAACGGCATGTTCCTTGCTGACATTTATAGGGAAATAAGTGTAACGAAATCAGTCTGGTTAAGAAACTTCTCCCTACGGAAGCACTCTTGTCTCGTCGCGGGACGAATATCAATCAATAGTCCCAATAGTAGTTGGGATTAAAGTAAGAAGATAAAAAAAACGCTTTTAAATATCTCATAATTATATTCTAGAATACACCACGATTCTCTCAAGATTTGACATTTTTTACGAGAAGGTTGTTTTGAATATATATTTGTACGTACAACACGAATTCCGTATTTCCAATATGTTGTGAGTGTATTTTTTTAAAAATAATCTAAATATATGGTCACATATAGAAATACATTATATAATGGAAATGGACAGCTAATGACAAATGAGGGAAATTTTGAGGAAGTGGCTGAATTCAAATACCTAGGAACAATAATCACAAATAGGAATGAGATACACAAAGAAATTAAACATAGGCTCAATTCTGGAAATGCGTGCTATTATGCATTGCAGACACTCTTGATGTCCCAACTCCTTTCAAAAAACGTTAAACTGAAAATATATAAAACTATTATTCTACCAGTTATATTATATGGATGCGAAACATGGACTCTTACTTTAAGGGAGGAAAGGAGATTACAAGTATTTGAGAATAAAGTACTTACGAACATTTTTGGACCAAAGAGAGATGAAGAGACAGGTGAATGGAGAAGACAACATAACAATGAACTACATGGTCTTTATAGGAAGCCAGATATAATAAGAACAGTTAAGTCTCGTAGACTGCGATGGGCAGGACATGTTGCACGTATGGGGAAATGAAAGACGTGCATGGAAGCATCTTGTAGGAAAACCAGAGGGAAAACGCCCAGTTAGTAGACCAAGAATGAGGTGTGAGAATAACATTAATTGTGATTTGAGGGAAGTAGATTATGCAGGGAATGATTGGAAAGCATTAGCTCAGGATAGGGATGTATGGAGAGCTTATGTCCGCGCGGCCATGAACCTACGGGTTCGATAGTGCCAGTGAGTAAGTGAGTAAGGTTTTAAATACAGGGTGTAACAGGACCTCACCGACAAAATGATAGGGGTGATAGGCCATGCAGAGACGATCATATTTTGTTAAGGAACATATAGTCGCAAACACGTCGTATATGAGTTATGCGCAGATGAAGGTGTTCACCCGTAAGGGTCGCAATTGAATACAAGCAATTGTACACGTATCATTTTGTTGAAAAAAACACGTTTTTACAATAAGTGTTCAAACAGTGGACCCTGTGCCTTGTTGCATGTTTGATATCGTCGCAGCAACGATCGGTCAGCACGGCCGATCATGGCAGGATTCTTTTTGATGTCGTCAAAACACTATTTTAACACGTATTGTAAAACATGTCCGTTTTCATAAGTAATGCCACGAGTGATTTCCAAATTATCGATACATTCACGACTCACGAAGTGAGGAGTGAATTTATCTAGAGAATTTGGAAATCAAGAGTGGCATTTGATAGGACTATTTAACGAATAAAATTAAGCTGTTTACTCACAAATCATTATTTAACTATAGTTATTTTAAAATATTTATATATTTAATGTAAACATCGATGTTTGAAAACAAATGAGAAACGTTATGTTTCATTTGTTCATCACTGCAACCAGACCATATTATTTATTGCCAAAGGATCGCAATATTGTGAGAATGCACCCTAGTGGAAAAATTTATAACCAATATTATAGGTTATTAATTAATTTATGATGTCCTATAATGTAAATATGTCAGTTATATTTTTCTGGAACATAAATTCCTGGGACATAATACGTTTAAGAAAATGCAAACAGTGGGTTTTTTTTGTGGTATAATCAATTGCTACAAATGTTTTTATACTATATCCCGCAAGCACTATCTGCTAACATTCGTGCACTATGTATACCATCTGGTAGCCACATGAAGTCACTGCAAAATAATGCTATGGCCTATTCAGAATGTTAAAAAGGAGGAGCTTGATTTTGAAATGATAAATTTAAACTGATAAATTGGAGGTGAAAAATGACTGTCATTAGTTGGACTAAGTAAAAAATCATTGAAATGTGATTGGTCATTGACTCCCATTTGGTGCACGAGTTAAATAGTCTATTAAGATTGTTATTGTATAATATATTAAGGTTGTCCTGTAACTTATATAGACATATTTTTATTTTCTATTTTTTTGGAATGTTAGAGAGGGAACTACATTTTCTTACAGACTCGAAGGTAAAGACATTATTGGACCAACGAAAATATAATCACACTTCTGCTTTGTTTATTTTACAACTAGAATTTTGCTGAGAAGTTGTAAAATACTTAAATGTTAGCGAATTAAGAATTCATCATTCCTCTGTAATTGAACTATCGTGCAGAAACCTGTTTTTGTTCACTAATTTGTCAGTTTTAACATCGTTTCAGTTAGTAATATTTATGACCTTGAAGAAAAACACTTTGCAGCGGGTAACCAGATTTAGCGTTCAGTTGGAGGTCGCGTGCGTTTTCTTTTAATTTAGTGAATACAATAACAGCAGCATTTTTTGGAGGTCATGAAATATGACGTGTTTGTAGGGGCCTTGGTTTTGTTGCCATATTGAAAAAAAGAGGCGTTTCTGGGCAAGGGCGCTTGTGGAAAAGTACCAAACTGTCATTAAAACGCTTACCCAAACGAGATTACTAAAATCGTGCATACCGTAGTTTAGACACCCACATTTTTTTTTAATCTAAAGGATTTGGGCGTAATGCGATTTGTTAAATAAAATCATTTTATATGTAAATGTCAATCTCTGAGGTAAATATCGCTTAATACAGTAAAATATGTTTAATCCGGAACGTGAAAAAATGCGGAAATCTGTCCAATGTGAACAAATGTATGGGTCCCGGCAAAATAATAGTAATTTTACGTGTATTTATTTTGCATTAAACGGAATCTATCCAAGGCGGAAACGGAAGGATATTTCTACACAGTCTTCTTCTTCTTCACTTCCTGGTTTAGGCAAGAGTTGCCTGTTCCGTCTTCACTAATAGATCTAAGACCATCTCTTCCGAGGACGTCCGACATCTCTTCTTCCTCTTGGAAAATAATGGAAGATTTTATTTGGTAATCTACTTTCTTCCATTCTTTCTACATGTTCTTTCCACTGTATTCCTGTTGTTAAATATCTTTTCCCTGATGGAATATATCTGCAGTTCTTCACGGATATCCTCGTTTCTTATCTGGTCCATTCTAGTGCAGCCTTTTACTTTTCTTAAAAAAAATCATCTCGGCTGTATTTGTATACAGTTCATGAAAAATTTGTATAAAGCGCAAAGACAGAGAAATGAACTAGTTTCCACTTCATTCAATTTCCGTTAGGCAAAAAAAAAAAAAAAAAAAGACAATGAAGAATGATTCCTGCTGCCGGGTGGTAGAGATTCTGCTTGTACCTGAACTTTTATTTCGGTCTCACTACACACCCGTAGTGCGAACTACAGACACGTGTCTTACAAATAACCATTGCACTGTAAAATATTAAGTTAATTAAATAAAAATAAAACGTAGTTTTATTTGATTTTCATATTTATTATATAATTCAGTGACAGCTGTTTCGGTACACTGTACCTTCTTCAGACATGTTAACAAATTATGAATTGTGTTCCAACTGATCTAAGCAACAATACAACAATATTTATTTAATTAATTGTTGCTTAGATCAGTTGGAACACAATTCATAATTTGTTAACATGTCTGAAGAAGGTACAGTGTACTGAAACAGCTGTCACTGAATAATATAATAAATATGAAAATCAAATAAAACTACGTTTTATTTTTATTTAATTAATAAATATGGATTTTCATTAAGTAAACACCAACTCAATCGATTAAATATTAAGTTAGTTAAAAGTTCTGAGACCTGTATTTCACAGGTAGCGTTTTGAATTTATGGAATAAAGATGGCAAAAACGTATGTATCATTCTCATTAAATGAAAAACTGAAAGTTATTTAAGATAAATATCCAAATTTCGGGACCGATGCTCCAAAGTCAAGCTCTAACTGTTGCTAAATCCCTAGAGAATAACGATTTTAAGACATCTTCAGGTTGGCTTGAAAGTTTTAAAAGACGACACAATGTAGTTTGGAATGAAATTTGCGGGGAATCAAAGGATGTGGACAAAAGTGTAGTTAGTGATCGGAAACTGCATAGTTCAATTTCAGGATACGCGCCTAAGAGACATTTTTAACGCTGACGAAACGGGACGTTTTTTCGCGCGTTACCGTCGAAGTCGCTCGTTCACAGTATATTTCACTTTCCAAAGGCAGCTGAACTTTAATTAATCCAAAGTACGTAAAAACACATCTAAGATAATTAATAAGTCTCAGTTTTTTTTTCATAATGCGGAATTTTGTCTAATCTGGAAAAAATATTGGTCCCGTGCAATGCCGCTTTGAGGAAGTTTTACTGTAATAATAATAATAATAATAATAATAATAATAATAATTATTATTATTATTAATTTTATTATTATTATTAACTAACTAACTCACTCACTCACTGGCGCTATCGAACCCTTAAGTTCATGGCCGCGTGGACATAAGCTCTCCATACATCCCTAAGTAAAGTAAAGTGATCCCGCAACAGACCCGGAGGCCCTTGGGGTAGTAGGAGGTTAGGACTCCCACTTTTTTTTAGACAATCGGCACTTTATGTCAGCCCTGCGTGACGGCCGCCTTTACCCCCAGAACAAGCGTCTGGTACTCATTACCGTTAGAGGCTGAGTCGACCCCAGGGCCATAGTGCCGCCAGAGGGTTTGGGTCAGTTTAAAAATCCTGAACCCTCGACCCTCCATACATCCCTATACTGAGCTAATGTTTTCCAATCATTCATTGTATAATCTTCTCTCAAATCCTGATTAATGTTATTCTCCCACCCCGTTCTTGGTCTACCAACTGGTCGTTTTCCCTCTGTTTTTCCATGCACTTCTTACATTCCCCATTCGTGCAACATGTCCTGTCCACCGCAGTCTACGAGACTTACCTGTTCTTATTATATCTGGCTTCCTATAAAGACCATGTAGTTCATTGTTATGCACTCTTCTCCATTCACCAGTCTGTTCATCTCTCTTTGGTCCAAAAATTTCCCCGATCCGATTGAGGATCTTTCCACTTTTCAGCGGTTGCCCTTTTACCAGCCGCCTGCTGGCCCTTCACATCCTCATGTGTCAATCACACAGGTAGATGATCAACAGCCAGTGTAGGGGTGACATGTGGTTAGCATGTCGAGTCCCCCAGCCGTTATAGCTGGTTCCTCAACCTGGAGCCGCTACTTATTGTAGGTACCCAATTGCCTCACGATTCTGGGTGGACACCGGTCCCGTACTGGCCGAAATACCATGAGAAAATTTCTTCCCCCATGGAGACTCGAACCAGCGCAAGTCCCGTAGCTCTGCGCCAAGGCTTCCTACCTTAACTTTATTATTATTATTATTATTATTATTATTATTATTATTATTATTATTATTATTATTATTATTCTATTGAAGAAACTAATATTTTTGTTTGTAACGTGATTGGATGGACAACTTCCCTCCACCTGAATAGTAAACTGGAAATAAAAGTGTTTTTGAATATTCGGTGAGAAAAGAAAACACGTAGACAAGTTATGGTTAGAAATGTTAGTAAAACTAATTTGATAAGTAATAAAGCAGAGTTTGAAGAAATGGGCATAAAAATGCTTACCGTTTTTCATATTGATTTAATGTTACTAATATTTCTGGTAAAGCTTCTCCATGAACCTACGGGTTCGATAGTGCCAGTGAGTAAGTAAGTAAGTAAGTAAAGCTTTTCAGAAGAATATATCTCTGAAGTAACGTATATCAATAAAGGTGATTTTTTAACAGAAGATCAAGGAGAAACCTGCCTTAATGGTCACTTGCTTACGTAGTTCTTTCGTAATTTTAACTTGACCTATATTTTATATTATGTACATTTTAAGGTGTTTCTTTTAATTAAAACATCGTTTGGAAATAAAAAAGAAAGTTAATACACTTGATACCAAGTATAATCACTTGATATAATGCAAATTAACTGGTTTTCAAATACAGGGCGGTTCAGAAACAAGGAACAGACTTCAAACATTTATTTCATCGGCTCAACTGCATTTCTACTAGCGCTTGATTTGTAACTAATGCCACGAGTGATTTCCAAATTATCGATAAATTCACTCCTCACTTCGTGAGTATTGAATTTATCTAGAGAATTTGGAAATCAAGAGTGGCATTTGTTAGGACTATTTAACGAATAAAATTAAGCTGTTTACTCACAAATCATTATTTAACTATAGTTATTTTAAAATATTTATATATTTAATGTAAACGGCGATGTTTGAAAACAAATAAGAAACGATTTCTACGCTTCATTTGCTTCTTTTGTTCGATCACTGCAACCAGATCATAATATTATTTATTGCCAAAGGATCGCAATGTTGTAAGAATGCACCCTAGTGGAGAAATTTATAACCAACGTTATAGGTATTATTAATTTCTGATGTCCTATGATGTAACTATGTCAGTTATATTTTTCTGCGTCATTTCCTGGAAAATAATTCGTTTAAGAAATTTTTGGAAACAAATGAGAAACGATTGGTACGCTTCATTTCCTTCTTTTGTTCGATCACTGCAACCAGATCATAATATTATTTATTGCCAAAAGATCGCAATGTTGTAAGAATGCACCCTAGTGGAGAAATTTATAACCAACGTTATAGGTATTATTAATTTCTGATGTCCTATGATGTAACTATGTCAGTTATATTTTTCTGCCTCATTTCCTGGAAAATAATTCGTTTAAGAAAGTGCAAAAAGTGGTTTCTTTTTTTTATGTGGTATAATCAATTGTTACAAATGTTTTTATATTATCTCTCGTATGCGCTAAATGTTGACATTCATGCACTATACATACAATCTGGTAGCCGTATTTCTTAGAGAGTCACTGAAAAATAATGCTACGGCCTATTCAGAATGTTAAAAAGGAGGTACTTTCTTTATTATGATAAACTTTAGTTGTTAAATTTTAGGCGAAACACGACTGTAATTGGTTGTAAATAAAAAAAATCATTGAAATGTGATTGGTCATGGACTCCCATTTGGGGGATGAGTTAAATAGTCATTTATATTGATGTAAACTATAGCTCTTCTTCTGTATTTACTAACATTATTTAATATTTTAAACTTTTTCAAACAATTTTTATAACATTATTAGACAATTTTAAAGTATTTATTTAAATACACAAATCACAATATTATGACACTGTTAGACAATATTGTGATGCTAACTGCTATTTTCTCCACAGAGTAATTACTTAGTCTATGATTTTTCTATCGCTGTTTTGGGTTATCGCTGGTTGGATCAACGTTAGGGAGTGATAAGTAAGTGTACACCCATTTTAATAAACGTTTGGCAATTTTAATATTGTTAATATATATTTTTAACATAGATTTGAGGATTTATTGCAAATATTGGTCATTTAAATTTCATAGCGACGGATAGTAATCGAGGATGATAATCGATATGTGGTTCGATTGTGGGTTATCGCTGGCTCTATAAACTCTGGCGCATGCGCACTGTTGTTCTATAGGACTTAAAGTAAGAGTTGATGTTACACATCCATGTAACTGGGAGAAAAACAGTTTTATATATTTTCAGTTTAACGTTTTTTAGAGAAGTTGAGATGACAAGAGCCTATAATAGGTGGTACTACTGGCACTATCGAACCCGTAGGTTCATGGCCGCGCGGGCTTAAGCTCTCCATACATCCGTATCCTGAGCTAAAGTTTTCCAATCATTCTCTGTATAATCTACTTCCCTCAAATCATGGTTAATGTTATTTTCCTACCTCTTTCTTGGTCCACCAACTCGGTGTTTTTCCTACAAGAAGCTTCCATTCAAGTCTTTCATTCCCCTTTCGTGCCACATGTCCTGCCCATCGCAGTCTACGAGACTTAACTGTTCTTATTATATCTGGCTTCCTATAAAGACCATGTAGTTCATTGTTATGTAGTCTTCTCCATTCATCTGTCTATTCATTTCTCTTTAGTCCAAATATTTTCCTAAGAACTTTATTCTCAAATACTCGTAATCTCCTTTCCTCCCTTAAAGTAAGAGTCCATATTTCGCACCCATATAATATAACTGGGAGAATAATAGTTTTATATATTTTCAGTTTAACGTTTTTTGAAAGGAGTTGGGACGTCAAGAGTCTCTGCAATGCATAATAGCACGCATTTACAGAGTTGAGCCTATGTTTAATTTCTTTGTGCATCTCATTCCTATTTGTGATTATTGTTCCTAGGTATTTGAATTCAGCCACTTCCTCAAAATTTCCCTCATTTGTCATTAGCTGTCCATTTCCATTATATAATGCGTTTCTATGTGTGACCAGATATTTAGTTTTATTGATATTTACTTCCAGTCCCAATTTCTTAGCGATTCAATAGTTAGATCGCCTAATTATTATGTTAAATCACATAACATGCTGTGTGTTTGTAACACAAATATCTTTACTCTCATACAAAACAATAATTTGTCATGAGAAGTTTCACTTTCTATGACCTTGTGTTTGACTTGCTTTTATGTAGCATGCGAGGTAATCATTATTCCATTGATTTCTGTTGTTAATGATACACCAAGCACAATCATTCAAATATTGTATAAATCATTACCTACTCTATTTGTCATACTTTGCTAGCAGCTAAAACCTCTATCGGGAAAGTCGGAAACTTAAATTGTATTGTATTGTAAGCCTATGTTTTCCCTTTACAGAGATGTAGACGCTCTCGCCCTACAGGGAAGAATTTTTGAACCATACTAATTTAGTACACTTGTTTTCGTGTAGATGTCATTTTGAGTGGTCCATGGTCAGCGTTTCGCCTCATACTGACATCTAGGAAACCAAGGTAGTACTAGGACGGGGAAATTCGGTTAATTTTGCTTAGAGGACTTTTCATTCACGCTTAAGGATTTTTTACGAGCCTGAAAATCTTCAGACCCGGGGCCCACGGCTAATGTTCTCCGGTCATCCCCTGTATAATCTACTTTCCTCAAATCATCGTTAATGTTATTCTCCCACCTCATTCTTGATCTGCATACTGGGTGCTTTTTCCCTGGTTAACGTAAAACGAGTTTCAAAGTCCTTCTTTCATTCAAGATTCGTACCACATGTCCTGCCCATCGCAGTCCACGATACTTAACTGTTCTTATTATATCTTGTTTCCTATAAAGATCATGTAGTTCACTGTTATGTAGTTTTCTCCATTCGCCTGTCTGTTCTTTTCACTTTGGTCATAAGAACTTTATAAAGTAAAAAGTGATCTCACTACAGGCCTCAGGAGGCCCTTGGGGTAGTGGGAGGTTAAGGCTCCCACTTTTTTCTAGACAATCGGCACTTGATGTCAGCCCTGCGTGACGGCCACCTTCACCCCCAGAAAAAGCGTCTGGTAATCATTTCCGGTAGAGGTTTAGTCGACCCCAGGGCCATAGTGCCGCCAGAAAGTTTGAGTCAATTTAAAAATCCTGGCCGCACCGGGACTTGAACCCGCGACCTTCTGGCTTGTAGCTCAGTACCTTAACCACTACGCTACGGCGTGCCCCCCATAAGTAGTTTATTCTCAAATATTCGTAATCTTTTCTCCTGCCTTAAAGTAAGAGTCCATGTTTCGCATCCATATGGTATAACTGGAAGAATATCACTTTTTTTTCAGTTTATTGTTTTTTGAGATAAGTGACAAGAGACCTTGTAATACAGAATAGCATTGATTTCCAGAGTAGAGCTTATGTTTAATTTCTTGATCATCTCATTCTTGTTTGTAATTGGACAGCGTTATACATCAACCGGTTATGCGGCATTATGAAAGTTTTGCGAAAAATACGTTTAAAGTTAAATGTATCTAATACACTAACAAGACTGAAAGTGTATAAAACACTGGCTCTTCCAGCTCTTTTATATGGTAGCGAAGTATGGACGTTGAAACAGAAGGATATACAGAGACTTAGATCTGCTGAAATGAGATATCTTCGGAGGACTGCAGGATACACACTACTAGATCACAAAAAAAATGAAGACATCTTAGAAGAATTACACATGGAATCTTTAGAAAACAAAATTTCTGATTATAAGTCAAGATGGATGCAACATGTTCATCGAATGGAAGATCACAGAATACCCAAACAAATGTTTAAGATATCAACCTGCAGGAACAAGAAGACCAGGACGTCCACTCAAAAGACTTCTGGATGGTGTTTCTCTTGAGGCCGAAACAGATCAACAAATTACCTAAATTCGTGAATGTACTATGATGATGATGATGATGATGATCTTTTTGGTGATAAAATCGTAAAATATACTGTCAATATACCCCATTCTCCAATTAATAATTACAATAGTCAACATGTTTCAACAGCGAAGCTGTCATTTTCAAGACTATGTAGTTGTCATTTCCATCCATCCATAGTAATTCTGCCCGAGGGCAGGTCTTTCACTGCAATCATAGAATGTTCATGCTATGCTTGCAGCTTTACTAGGGAATTGTAGGTGTCGTAGCTTCCCGTTGCTTTCCACACCGGTCAAGGATGATGATGATAATGATAAGGATGATGATGATGGCCATATGATTTCCGGGACCGTTTGGGCCTTAAAGTTATCCTGACATTTGTCTTACAGGTGAGGAAAAACCCCGATAGAAACTTCACCCAGAAAAACTGCCCCGACTGGGGATTGAACCCGGCGACTGGGGATTGAACCCGGACCCGCTGCGTGACAAGGCAGCACGCTACCTCGAGACCGGTTGTTGCATAACATCGTCCAATTGTTACTCGGTATTTGAATTCAGCCACTTCTTCAAAATTTCCTTCATTTTCTCATCTTGGCCTTATGAAGAAAAATAATAGATATGACGTGATATTGATGCAAATTTGACATTTTTGCTGTTTTAGAAATCACATTTTTATAACTATGATAAAGACGTGCAAATGGAATAGGGATGGGTAAGATGTAGAAGTTATGTCCAGTTAGTTAGTTAGTTAGTTTATATATCTAAGGTTATGAATGGGGACTGAAAGACGTACGTGATAGCTTCTTGAGCTTCTTGTGGGAAAACCAGAAGGAAAACGCCAAGAATGAGATGGGAGAATAACATTAACTATGATTTGAGGTAAGTAGATTATATAGGGAATGATTGGAATACATTAGCTTAGGATAGGGATGTATGTAGAGCTTATGTCTGCGCGGCCATTAACATACGGGTTTGGTAGTGCCAGTGAGTTAGTTCTCTACAAGTTTATTTTTAAAAAATAGGACTTCGTACGAGATGTAGTGACTGTGAAAGAAGGATGATTTCGACATATGGTAGCTATCACGCATTTTGATGTTGGAATATGAACTTCTGGATAATGGCCAGAATCTCTTAACAACTAGCGCAGAGAGAGTGTTTCCATTAGTCCTGACCTCTGATAAAAGCATCACCAACATGCATCCATTTTACTTCCTTAGTCTCTGCGTTTTTTATTCTATTTTAAATTTCCTATTCGATACCAGTAGTGTGTCTACCGCTGTGGTCTTCGAGGTAGTGTCGCTGCCTCGTACACAGCGGGTCAGAGTTCGATCTACGGCCGGTAAAGTTTTGATGATTATAGGACACTATGCCACCTACCGCTGTGGTCTCCAGGTAGCGTGCCGCCTTGTCACGCAGCGGGCCCGGGTTCGATACCCGGTTGGGGCAGTTTATCTGCGTGAGGTTTTTGTCGGGGTTTTTCCTCACCTGTAAGACAAATGTCAGGAAATCATTAAGGCCCAAACGGTCCCCGAAATCATATGGCCATCATCATTATCATCTCATCTTCACAGGTGTGGAAAGCAACGGGAAGCTACCACACCTACAATTCCCTAGTAAATCTGCAAAGCATAGCATGAAAATGCTATGATTGCAGTGAAAGACCTGCCATCGGGCAGAATTACTATGGATGGATGGATGCCATCTACATAAATTCAAATAAAAAAATCAGAAAACACAAAATGTATTGTTATCCGAGAGAAATATATACCCATGTGTTGATTTATTTATTTATTTATTTATTTATTATGGTTATCTGAGAAAAAATAAACTTTTTTTGCGCGATAGTGTATTTTGTCGTACTTACAGCAATGGCGACCATGACTTAAAGTTCATCTTCCTACATTTCGGGGTTGCCAACCTAAATAACTATACTGTAATATTACATATTACAAACACGCGTGTGAGAAGTAAAACCACTGCACTCTATATATACTACATACAGTGTATATACACGAATATCCAAATTGTACTGTTAATATACGGGCGCACGCCGTAGCGTAGTGGTTAAGGCACTGAGCTACAAGCCGGAGGGTCGAGGGTTCAAGTCCCGTTGGGGTCAGGATTTTTAAACTGACCCAAACCATCTGGCGGCACTATGGCCCTGGGGTCGACTCAGCCTCTAACTGAAATGAGTACCAGACGCTTGTTCTGGGGTAAAGGCGGCCGTCACGCAGGGCTGACAACCCGGCTGACATAAAGCGCCGATTGTCTAGAAAAAAGTGGGAGCCTTAACCTCCTACTACCCCAAGGGCCTCCTGAGGCCTGTTGTGGGATCACTTTACTTTTTACTGTTAATATACATTATACCAAACAAATCACTGCATTTTAAATCAACTGAAGATTATTTGAAACAATATAAAACAATAAATACGTACTTGCCGCCATTTTATCACTAAATTGGTCTTACGGCCTCCTGTAGTTTCTAATAATAAACATTGCCCACACTGTTAACGTTAGTCAGTTGTTTATAATGAACCCACATATTTTCAACAAAGATGTTATTATTTTACTATTATTTATTATTTTGAAAACACCACTGCAAACAGTAGTTTCCTTTATTAAATTAAAAATACGTTCTCTGAATATACTGGTTATTCTTCGTGAATGAAAATAATAAGATTTAAAACATAGAAAATGTTATAAAAATACCTTATCAATATGATGATCTTGAAGAAGATTTTCGGGCTGTAGGCCGTGGTCGTGAGGCTTGTAGTACCCCGACGTTTCGCCAGAGACTGCGTCTGGCATCCTCAAGGGTCTGGCGAAACGTCGGGGAACTACAAGCCTCACGACCACGGCCTACAGCCCAAAAATCTTTTTAAAGATCATCATAGCAACTCCGGCCGTGAATACACGTTATCAATAGTTTATTACGTATGGATGATGCATTTGAGTCATGCTTCAGTCGATTCTGATGCAACAAAATGGCTGAAGGTGTCTTCTGTTGCTCTGACGCCATCTAAATGTTTGGCAAACCTTTGACAAGTAGTAAAAAACAGTTATTTTAAATGTATTTCACAAGTTCAGTGAAAATCTCACCAGCTTTCTTGTAATCTACCCCTTTCAACTATCAGATGTCTTACATACTTCACAGGTGTTCGCTGTCAATGTGACAGTTATTGTGACGCGAATGGCGGAAGGATACAATTGACGTTTGTTTATGTTAGGAATCACTCTAAGAGCATATAAGGGATAGAATAACAATAATGCATTGCAACATCAACAATATCCTAGCAACAAGCAAGACTGAACTAACTCAACTAATTGACGAAGAAAAACCAAACGATCAAACACTCTATGAAACAAAAATAACAGCAACTAAAACTTTACATAAAAAACTATTAAGAGAAGTAATAAAAACGCTCACCCAACATAATAATAACAAAAATATAACAGCTATGTAACTTAAAAAAAACACTTAACAAACAAGACACATCTGATGCAGAGAGACTTGATCTTTCTTCCCCTCAAACCCCCTAAAATAAATACAACACAACTAAATCAACCTTGGAGCTGTTTCACTTTCTCGTCACGCAATAACTTAAGAACCGACCGTACGAAACTCAACACCGACGGGGATCAGAATAAAGTTTGGCAGACAGGATACGGAAGAGGCAAACTTTAACCTTTCGTTGTGTGATCACTAACTAACTCACTGGCACTATCGAACCCGTTGGTTCATGGCCGCGCGGACATAAGCTCTCCATACATCCCTATCCTGCGCTAATGTTTTCCAATCATTCCCTGTATAATCTACTTCACTCAAATCATAGTTAATGTTATTCTCCCACCTCATTCTTGGTCTACCAACTGGGCGTTTTCCTTCCGGTTTTACTATAAGAAGCTTCCATGCACGTCTTTCGTTCCCCATTCGTGCCACATGTCCTGCACATCGCAGTCTACGATACTTAATTCTTATTATATCTGGCTTCCTATAAAGACCATGTAGTTCTCTATTGTGTAGTCTTCTCCATTCACCTGTCTGTTCATCTCTCTTTGGTCCAAAATTTTTCCTAAGAACCTTATTCTCAAATACTTGTAATCTCCTTTCCTTCCTTAAAGTAAGAGTCCATTTTCGCATCCATATAACTGGTAGAATACTAGTTTTATATATCTTACAGTTGACTCTTCCATTCAAAAAAACTAAAATAATATTTCATAAAAATATTGATAATTGCAAATTAGATATCATCCATAGTAATTCTGCCCGAAGGCAGGTCCTTCACTGCAATCATAGCATTTTCATGCTATGCTTGCAGCTTTACTAGGAATTGTAGGTGTGGTAGCTTCCCGTTGCTTTCCACACCGGTGAAGGATGATGTTGATAATGATAATGATGATGATGGCCATATGGTTTCAGGGACCGTTTGGGCCTTAAAGTTTTCCTGACATTTGTCTTACAGGTGTGGAAAAACCCCCACAAAAACCTCACCCAGACAAACTGTCCCGACCGGGGATCGAACCCGGGCCCGCTGCGTGACAAGGCAGCACGCTACCTCGAGACCACAGCGGTGGACAAATTAGATATGTTCCACTTTAAATTCTACCCCCCCCTTAAAATAAAACTTTGCACTGTAAATGGAAAAAAGAGACCCCAAATTTAGAAATATAAGGTATATTTCATATCGATAAAATAGGATGTATAAAATAAGACCTTAACCTATCGAGTGCTCGCATGAGACCTCAAATTATTAACGTCAACCTGGTTCGCCAATTTAAGGATTAAAACCGTCAGGTATTTATGTCCCACTCTATAGTTGAATTAACACAAGTGTTATTTTAATTAATGGCACGTTCCCTCACTGACAAAATGCAGTTCAAATTCAACTGTTAGGCCGTACTGTTAAACACTATGACCAGAAGCAGTGAAGCAGAAAACAAGGCCAGAGATCGTGCTGAAAGAGCGAAAATATCATACACCGTACGTGACGAAACATGTTCAATATTTTAAAATAATTTCTTTCTGCATAACAAGAAAAAGCTTTGGGTTTATAATGCAGAAATGTTAGAAACATTTATTCAAAAATGTATCTCGAATTCAAATATCTGACGACCTTATGGATTTAGCATATTGCCTTAATCGACTAGGCCAGCGGTTCCCAACCTTTTTCTAGTCGCGAAACCTTTCCACAACGATCTGAGTTGGGTGAACCACAGACTTTTAAATATACATACAGTAGATATGCAAAGTAAAGTAATTCCACTACAGGCCTCGAGAGGCCCTTGGGGTAGTAGGAGGTTAAGGCTCCCACTTTTTCTGGACAATCGGCACTTGATGTCAGCCGAGTTGTCAGCGTTGCGTGACGACCGCCTTTACCCCCAAAAACAAGCGTCTTTCCAGTTAGAGGCTGAGTCGACCCCAGAGCCATAGTGCCTCCAGAAGGTTTTGGTCAGTGTAAAAATCCTGACCCTACCGGGACTTGAACCCTCGACCTTCCGACTTGTAGCGCAGTGCCTTAACCACTGCGCTACAGCGTGCCCCCCAGTAGACATGCGTAAAATTTAATTCCAAGCAAAAGGTTTAATAATCTTAAATTAAATTAAATAGATTTTACAGAATGTGTGGCGCTATAAGACGGACACTGAAAAATAAAACTTTGAGGAGCACACAACTAAAATTTTACAAAATTATGGCAGTGCCTGTCTTAACATATGCAAGTGAAAATTGGACTCTTAACTGTTCAGACAGAAGGAAAATAGATACTGCAGAAATGAAGTTCCTACGTTCAGTAGCAGGTGTGACAATTTTGGACAAGAAAAGAAGTGAGGATATTAGGAAGGACTTAAATATTTCCAATTTAACAAATAGAATTGACAACATGAGAAACAACTGGTATGAACATGTCAAGAGAATGCCTACAGATAGAATCCCTCAGCTGTTACTAAAGTACAAACCAATAGGACATAGAAATGTTGGACGCCCATTTACTAGATGGGAGGATTCATTAAATCCCACTTGATGTGAAAACAGGTCAAAAGGCCTAATTTCATGAAGCAGAAGAAGAAGAAGATGAAATTAACTTAACCCTTAACGGTTAAAACCTAAAGTTACTCTAGTTACGGCTTAAAAGTTACACACCGTGTGGGCCTAGTTGTTAAGACACGATACCTTGCCGCACAGCTCCGGGACTTGCCTGGTTCGAGTCCCTATGGAGGAAGACATTTCTCATGTAATTTCCGCCTGTATGGGACCGGTGCCCACCCAGCATCGTGAGGCATTTGGGTAGCTACAATAAGTAGCGATTACAGGTTAAGAAGACCAGCTATAACGACTGGGGGACCCGACATGCTGAACACATGTCACCGCTACACTGACTTATGATCATCTACCTCTGTGATTAACACATTTGGACTTGAGGCCAGCAGCCGCCTGGTAGGCCAAGGACCTTCTAGGCATGTCGCACTTGGAGTTTTTTATTCGCGGTTTCCTTATTTGCGTTTTTATTATTCGCGGATTAAAAACTTGCGACACAGTTCCTGTTTTCGCGGCTAAAAATGTATTTATTCGCGGATCCACTTGGTATATTAGAAGGATTAGCGTCCTTTATTAACGCATCGGCAACCTTTTTTTTTACTGCAGGCACGTTCCAAGGTGACTTTTACAAAGAGCGATTAAAATCAAATGGACAAATTTATATAAAAGTGAAACAAACCTTATTGTCACTAAGCCTAAAGTTCGTTGTTAAAAGCCACCGACGCTGTATTTCACGTGCCGCTATGTCCATTGATGAATGCCGCCCTCGCCACGATCGGTGTTTTATTGTTTCAAATTGTCATTCGTTGCAATAATTTTGATTGAATAACACGTGTCTCTTCTGTTTTGTTGGCAATTTATAATGTCAGGTAAAAGGAAAATTGTTCAAAATCTCTGATTAATTGATTTTATTTTGATAATTTTAATTTTATGTTGGAACCTTGGAACGTATCCCTATATAGCCATACAAATTACCATTCCATATTCGCGGTTTCTGTATTCGCGGCATATTTGCGGAACATATCCCCCGCGAATAAGGAACTTTTACTGTATCTTCTAAAATTGGTTTGATATTAGATCCCACAATTCGTTTTGAGACTCATAGTGGCCAACCTGAGGAAGTTGACTCTGAAAAGAAAGCCATATATGAGTCAACAATTGACTATTACAAAGATAAATACCAACTAGATAGTATAAGTGTCACAGGATTGATGATCGGGGCAAGAGGTACTATACCAGGATTCTTAGCCAAATTTTGGAATTCCTTAGATTTGGACAGGGTGTATCTTTCTAAAATTGCCATCGCTGCCATTAGAGGATGCATTTCAATTTTAAGAAACCGTATTTACAAAATTTCTACTTTTCAGTATGTATACTTCAATTAGGCCTACAATTTGATTTTTTTAAAATGTATTTACAAAATATATTTCATCAATTCCAAAAATTAATTGTCTGTATCACTTTGTCCTTGAGGCAATCCTCTAATGAGGAAAGTTGTATAAAATAATAATAATAATAATAATAATAATAACTTACTTACTCACTCACTGGCACTATCGAACCCGAAGGTTCATGGCCGCGCGGACATAAGCTCTCCATACATCCCTATCCTGAGGTAATGCTTTCCAATCATTCCCTGTATAATCTACTTGCCTCAAATCATAGTTAATGTTGTTCTCCCACCTCATTCTAGGTCTACCAACTGGGCGTTTTCCCTCTGGCTTTCCTACAAGAAGCTTCCATGCACGTCTTTCATTCCCCATACGTGCAACATGTCCTGCCCATCGCAGTCTACGAGACTTAACTGTTCTTATTATATCTGGCTTCCTATAAAGACCATGTAGTTCATTGTTACGTTAGTCTTCTCCATTCACCTGTCTGTTCATCTCTCTTTGGTCCAAAAATTTTCCTAAGAACTATAATAATAATAATTATAAGTCAAGATGAATGCAACATGTTCATCGAATGGAAGATCACAGGATACCCAAACAAATGTTAAGATATCAACCTGCAGGAAGAAGAAGACCAGGACGTCCACTCAAAAGACTTTTGGATGGTGTTTCTCTTGAGGGCCGAAACAGGTCAACAAATGGCCTAAATTCGTGAATGTACTATGATAATGATGATGATAATAATAATAATAATATTTACAAATTTCTTTAGCAGTCTCTTAACATTTTGCTATGTCACCCATTACTGTATTTTTATATAATTTTGTATTCATGACATATACGTTGCTAGGAAACTTCCACAAAACGGAGATGATAATTTTACTGGCTGCGTCATTGCTGGATGAATAGAAACAGCAGGGCTTGTTTACCGACTTCATTAATGTGGTTGTTGAATGAAGGAAATCTGGAATTAGACTTTTACATTACATTCTTTGGGCATGGTGGGCGTTTATATTATTCTCTTTGTATTCATATATGTGTATAATTGCTAATTGAAATTTGGTAATTTCAGATTTATTCTCCTCCTCCTCCTCCTCCTCCTTCTTCTTCTTCTTCTTCACTCCATGGATTAGGCTAACTAGCTACCTGTCCCGTCATCACAGTGTCTCCCCAAATCTCCGTTTCAGCCTCCCTACGTCTCTATTTCCTTTAGGATCATAATTGGTAAGCCATTTTTTTGGCAGTCTGGTATCTTCCATCCTTCCAGCATGTGCGGCAACTAAAAGTTTAATGGAGACATATAACGTATAGACTTAACAGTTTTCTTCGAAAATTTACATAAAACAGGAGTGGAATTGGAATTATTAGTCCAAGATCCGGCTGCAAGATCACTACGTTCATCGAGTGTTTGGACAAAATCAATTTTTTTCATAAAATTGTGAATTACTGAATACATTTTTCCCGAGTTGCCTATTAAAATTCGGCCGCCAGTATGTTTAATTAAAATATCATTAATTTATTTATTCAAAATACTTTGATTCACTTGTTATTAAAATAAATTATAATCCAGTTCGCAGAAATCGATGTATAGAGCTTGAAAAGTTTAGGTTGCCATTGCACACTTGGCGGTAAACCTCCTCCGGCTACAGCAGGCTGTGACACCAATCAGTAATAAAATGGCGGTATGTACGCATATGGGGCACGCCGCAGCGTAGTGGTTAAGGCACTGAGCTACAAGCCGGAGGGTCGAGGGTTCAAGTCCCGTTGGGGTCAGGATTTTTAAACTGACCCAAACCCTCTGGCGGCACTATGGCCCTGGGGTCGACTCAGCCTCTAACGGAAATGAGTACCAGACGCTTGTTCTGGGGTAAAGGCGGCCGTCACGCAGGGCTGACAACCCGGCTGACATAAAGTGCCGATTGTCTAGAAAAAGTGGGAGCCTTAACCTCCTACTACCCCAAGGGCCTCCGGGCCTGTTGTGGGATCACTTTACTTATGTACGCATATATTGTTTTATATTGATTCAAATAAAGTTCATTTCATTTAAAATGCAGTGATTTGTTTCGTATAATGTATATTAACTCTATCTTTTTGATATATTTTTGTATATACATTGCACGTAGTATACATAAAGGGCAGTGGGTTTACTTCCCGCTGCGAGGGAACAATGTAATACAATAAATACGTTCTTGCCGCCATTTTATTACTGATTGGTGTCACAGCCTGCTGTAGCCGCGATGAGGTTTACGGCCAAGTGTGCAATGGCAACCAAAACTTTTCAGGCTCTATACATCGATTTCTGCGAACTGGATTATAATTTATTTTAATAACAAGTGAATCAAATTATTTCGAACAAATAAATGAATTATATTTTTAATTAAACACACTGGTGGCCGAATTTCAATAGGCAACTTGGCAAAAATGTATTCAGTAATTCACAATTTTATGAAAAAAAAATATATTTTCTGTTCATACACTCGATGAACATAGCAATCTTGCAGCTGGATCTTGGACTATATGTTTAAAGAGTGACTTTTGCGACGCAAATGGCTAACATAATACTTCCAATCAGCGTAGGAAACTCAGTAATTGAGTGATATAGTATGCATTGCAGGAACTCTTGACGTCCCAACTCCTTAAAAAAAACGTTAAACTGAAAATATATAAAATTGATATTCTACCACTTGTATTATATGGATGCGAAACATGGACTCTTACTTTGGGGGAGGAAAGGAGATTACGAATATTTGAGAATAAATTTCTTAGCAACATTTTTAGACCAAAGAGAGATGAACAGATAGGCGAATGGAGAAGACTACATAACAGTGAACTACATGATCTTCATAGGAAGCCAGATATAATAAGAACTGTTAAGTCTCGTAGATTGCGATAGGCAGGACATGTGGCACGAATGGGGAATCAAAGACGTGAATGGAAGCTTGAGGGAAAACGCTCAGTTGGTAGACCAAGAATGAGGTGGGAGAATAACAGTAACCACGATTTGAGAGAAGTCGATTATACAGGGGATGATTGGAAAATATTAGCCCAGGGTAGGGATGTATGGAGATTCTATGTCCGCGCGGCTATGAACCTACGGGTTCGATAGTGCCAGTGAATTAGTCAGAGTTCAGTATACTTTGTAGGTTCTTTAAAAAAATATCTGCTTGGTGCTACCTTCAGCTCAAGACTGATTACTAGAAGTAGGGCTATGCCTCCGGATGTGTGTCATGGCAAGATACACCTTCTCAACTTGGTTCATTTTATGGCTAGGATTTGTGTGTAATTAAATATTCTTTCATTTCCCTTCTACATAACTAAAAATGATAAATATGCCCAACTGCATGTATGAAAATTTATCATTACATATTTTACTTATTTGGTCTGACATATTTTTACCTATTTATGTAAAACTACATATTCTGTCTCTTTATTAATAATAATAATAATCTCCCATAGTTATATATATATATATATATATATATATATATATATATATATGATATGATATGATATGAAAAGAAAAAAGAATGCTTGAGTCGGGATTTGAACTCGAGTCTCTAAAGTCTGTACCTTTAGCGCTCTAACCAACTGAGCTACCCAAGAATTCCAAGACAAACATATCCTTCAATTTTCTTATACATGTAGTATTCTCAATTCACACAAGAGGTAACGGAAATTTCTTTCAACTGCCATCTAGCGGCTAACATAACAGTTAAGCAAATTATTAAAGAGAATATTTACTTTATAGCAGTAACGCTTGTATATATAGATATTATAAATACATGTTTGACATTTGGCAATGAAGGCAAATATGATATGAAAAGAAAAAAGAATGCGTGAGTCGGGATTTGAACTCGAGTCTCTAAAGTCTGTACCTTTAGCGCTCTAACCAACTGAGCTACCCAAGAATTCCAAGACAAACATATCCTACAATTTTCTTATACATGTAGTATTCTCAATTCACACAAGATGTAGCGGAAATTTCTTTCAACTGCCATCTAGCGGCTAACATAACAGTTAAGCAATTTATTAAAGAGAATATTTACTTTATAGCAGTAACGCTTGTATATATAGATATTATATTTATAATATCTGTATATATATATATATATATATATATATATATATATATATATATATATTCCAACTGCGACAGGCCTAGAAGGCCCTTGGCTGACCAGCCGGCTGCTGGCCTCACATCCACATGTGTTGATCACAGAGGTAGACGATCATCTAGCCAGTGTACGGGGTGACATGTGGTCATCATGGCGGATCCCCCAGCCGTTATAGCTGGTTTGCTCAACCTGGTGTCGCTACTTATTGTAGCTACCCAAATGCATCACGATGCTGGGTGGGCACCGGTCCCATACTGGTCGAAATTCCATGAGGAAAATTTCTTCCCCCATGGAGATTCGAACCAACGCAAGTCCCGTAGCTCTGCGCCAAGGCTTCCTGCCTTAACCACTCTGCTACGGCGTGGGACATATATATGTGTGTATATATATATATATATATATATATATATAAAGTCACTGAGCTACAAGCCAGAGGGTCGAGGGTTCAAGTCCCGTTGGGGTCAGGATTTTTAAACTGACCCAAACCCTCTGGCGGCACTATGGCCCTGGGGTCGACTCAGCCTCTAACGGAAATGAGTACCAGACGCCTGTTCTGGGGTAAAGGCGGCCGTCACGCAGGGCTGACAACCGGGCTGACATAAAGTGCCAATTGTCTAGAAAAAGTGGGAGCCTTAACCTCCTACTACCCTAACGGCCTCCGCGCCTGTTGTGGGATCACTTTACTTTTTTATATATATAAAGTAAAAATATTCTCTTTAATTTGCTTAGTTGTTATAGTAGCTACCAGGTGGCAGTGGAGACCGAGTTCCCGCTACATCTGGTAATAATAGAGGATATGTATAAGAAAAATAAATGTTTGTTCTGGATTCGCCTGGTAGCGTAAGTGGTAGCGCACTGAGATATCAACTCAGAGGTCCGGGTTCAAATCCCGTCCAGGAATTTATTTTTCTTATCTTTTCATATATATATATATATATATATATATATATATATATATATATAACACTAGCTAAAACCCGGCGTGCGCTGCTACTCCTAAATCAATGTTAATGTGTTTTTACCACCAGCCATGAGCTGCTATGCTTGCCCGGGAATCAGCTTATCCCGATCTTCTTGGCATCAATGAAAGACAAAAATGGTTATAGTGAGTTATCCGTAAAAGATAAACATATGCTCTCGCGGACTTTTTTTGTTGAGTTTTTTTAGATATTCAATTCAGTGTACAATAATTTGGTGTATTTGGTATGGTTTAGGCAGCGTAAGCCATTTAAGCGTCAAAAGTAGGGACATTATTTCACGTTTTTTCACTACAAAGAGTGATTTTTAGGGGTGAAGGGATTGAGTATTTCAACTCTCTTATAGCCTATGTTCATCCCCGGAATCTCCAGAACATTTTTTCAAGAAGCCCCATCACAATCGGATGAACGGTATGGCAGCACATGCTTGCCCGGGAATCTACTTATCCCAATCTTCTTGGAATCAACGAAAGACAAAAATGCTTATTGTGAGTTATCCTTAAAAAGATAAACATATGCTGTCGCGGACTTTCTGTGGAATTTTTTGAGATGTTCAATTCTGTGTACATTAATTTGGTGTATTTGTTATGGTTTAGGCAGCGTAAGCCATTTAAGCGTTAAAAATAGGGGCTTTATTTCACGATTTTCGCTACAAAGGGTGATTTTTAGGGGTGTAGGGGTTGAGAATCACAACTCTCTTAAAGCCTATGTTCATCCCGGGAATCTCCTGAACATTTTGCAAAAGAAAAAAAACCATGAAAATCGGATCAACGGTATGGCCGCGCCTAGAATACAAACAAACAAAGAAACAAATATATATATATATATATATATATATATATGTATTCATGCTATGCTTGCAGCTTTACTAAGGAATTATAGGTATGGTATTTTCCCGTTGCTTTCCACACCGGTGAAGGATGATAATGATAAGGGTGATAAAAATCATAATGATGACCGGATGATTTTCCGGGACCATTTGGCTGTAAGTTTCCTGACATTTGTCTTACAGGTGAGGAAAAACCCCGAAAAAAACCTTCAACCAGGAAAACTTGTCCGGGCCGGGGTTGGAACCCAGGCCCGTTGCGTTACGAGCAGCTATAGTACTTCGTTCTATAATATTCTGGGATAGCGCAATATATATTTGAAGTCAGGGTGCTCAGGACAGTTGACTGTCCAATACGAACAAATAACTAAAGTATCAAATGCTGGTACTTAATTTACTGCAAGAACGAAACAAGTTGAAATGGTGTCCTTGAATTTGAAAATAATTTTAACTGCTATTCGCGATATCAGAAACATTAAAATCACAATGGAAGCTCATTAGATGATATCAAAATAATAAATTATTTAAAAATAAAGATATAAAACAATAGTAAATATTAATACACATAAATGCCAAATCCAGTTAATTAAAAATAATAGAAACTGCTTTAATACAGGGTGTCCCATTCAAACCTCCCACATTTTAATTAATCATAACTAACAAAGTATGCGGAATTATGAAATGAGGTTGGTATTAAAAGAAACAGAAACTCAAAGAATTTACATTTCCACACACTAAAACACCTCTATATGTGCACTAATTTCTCCAATCATTCACGGCCGGAGTTAGTATGATGATCTTGAAGAAGATTTCCTGGCTGTTGGCCGTGGTCTTGAGGCTTGAAGTTTCCCGACATTTCGCCAGAGACTGCGTCCGGATGAGAATCCTTGAGGATGCCGGATGCAGTCTCTGGCGAAACGTAGAGGAACTTCAAGCCTCAAGACCACGGCCAACAGCCCGGAAATATTCTTCAAGATCATCATAATACCTTAGTTTGGGTGTCCATTTTTTGGGTCGGGTACTTAGCGCCGACTCTGGGACCGAGTGACCCAAGGACAATCTGTGAGGTCGTCAGGAGTTGAGCGACCTGACGTACTAATGCTCAGGCTGGACCCACTTCAGCAACAAAACACGTCCCCAGCTGGTGCACTGGGGGAAAGGTCGGTGGATCTGCTAGACAGTCCTCCCGGTCAAGTCCAAGGGACTCGTGAACCATTAGTGGGGTCGGCAGCAGCAGAGCGCCTTGTACTATTTGCTCATCTGTTGGAGCTTGCGAGCTCCGTTCTGGCCCACAACAGCTGCAGAAGGCGTCCCTGGGGGCACACCAGGGCTCGGCTCGGACCAGTGCAGAGAGGAGCAACTGTACTGGTTCCTAGCTCAGCCTACGGGCTCGTGGACAAACTGTGGGGTCACCAGGAGACGAGCACCTGGATGTCCTAAAAGTCTCACACTGTTGGGCTTGTAGTCCTAGCCGGTCTCACAACGGCTGCAGGACACGTCCCTGGAGGCAGAACAGGGGAATGGTCGGTGGATCTGCGACAGCAGTCCTCCCGGCTAGGCTCATGGAGCCCGTGGACCAACTGTGGGGTCGTCAGGAATGAGCGACCTGATGTACTATGTAGCTCAGCAATTCCCAGAACTGCAAACTCCAACACTCTCTCCCTGGGGTGTTGGTTTCAGGACCAGAACTTGAACGTGGACGTGAAGATACGATAGGGAGGACAAGCACCTAGGACTTGGGAGTATGGTCATGACGACCGAGGTATCCCAAGGGGTGGGGGAAGGGCCTAGATGCCCATTCGTCCCTAGCCGCACTCTGTAAAAGTAAATTGAATTAAATAAAGAAATCACGATAGATAATACATAGGGACAAGAGCAGACCTGGGGATATGGGCATTAAGCCCGAGGAAACCCAGGGGGATGGTGGTGGGGCTCTTAAATAAAAAAAACATGTCAATTCGTCCCGTTTTTCCCGGGACAGTCCTGTTTTTTTTTTGGAAAATGTCTCGCTGTCCAGAAAGTTTTCTTGGGGACTCTCATATGTCCCGCTTTTAGGATGATGCTTTGTCAATGTATTTGTGAATGGAGATTTTGTTTTATTATTTTTATGTAATTATAAATATGAACGTTAGGAAGCGCCAGTTGTATAACCACGATGCACTGTTTGGTCTATAATCTTTGTTTTTTTACACTCATATGTTGCTAACTGGTAAATTTTTCAAATTGTCAATCTATGGTCAGTGCAGTCAATGTGACAGATTTCCTGCTAATTCTGGTTGTTTGACGGTGGAGAATACAATTTTAACTTTGATGAAACAGATGTAGTTAATAGATTTTTATACCCCTTGCAGCGATAAATAAATATTTTTAAACGTTAATAAACAATTACTTTAGTGTTTTTTTTATTTGTGAATGGTTGATTCTTATAAATTTAATATATATATATTTTTTAAATGTCCCAGGTTTTCCCCTTAGTTTTTTGTACATGTCCCCTTTTACATTGAAAATATTATGGACACCCTACCTTAGCTGCATACTTACTTACTTACTCACTGGCACTGACACTATCGAACCCGTAGGTTCACGGCCGCGCGGACATAAGCTCTCCGTACTCCCCTATCCTGAACTAATGCTTTCCAGTCATTCCCTGTATAATCTACTTCCCTCAAATCATAGTTAATGTTGTTCTCCCATCTCATTCTTGGTCTATCAACTGGGCGTTTTCCCTGTGGCTTCCCTACAAGAAGCTTCCATGCACGTCTTTCATTCCCCATACGCCCAACGTGTCCTGCTCATCGCAGTCTACAAGACTTACTGTTCATATTATATTTGGCTTCCTATAAAGACCATGTAGTTCATTGTTATGTAGTCTTCTCCATTCACCTGTCTGTTCATCTCTCTTTGGTCCAAAAATTTTCCTAAGAACTTTAGTCTCAAATACCTGTAATCTCATTTCCTCCCTTAAAGTAAGAGTCCATGTTTCGCACCCATATAATATAACAGGTAGAATAATAGTTTTTATAGTTGCATACTAGATTTATCATTGAGGTCACTCATTGACATCTGTTGGTAAATGAACGTAACTAAATTAGCTTTGTTGTTAAAAAAAACTCTTGCTAGAGAGCATTCGTGTCCCCACTCGGGACATAAGGGGTATATATAGATGTATACATCATTAAATTATTCATTGTGTTTTATATTGAAGTAAAGCTTTGGTTTTAAATAGAACATCTCATTTGAAAACATATATTTCAAGGGCAATAAAGTCAAATGTCAAACTTTTGATTAAAAATCGCCTCGTGTGCGAATAAACTCGTGTTAATTTTCAAATCTCATTTGATCTGGCGTCGCTCTGTCAATTACACAAAATACAATATGAAACCAAGTTGTGATCTCTAGAGAAAATAGCAAATCAAATCAACCGTTAGAAAATCGAGCGGAAGTTACATTCTCCCAAAATAAACCTGTCTAATTTTATATATGTATATATCCAATGTTTGAGAGATTTATTTTATTATAATGGTTGTTGAATTAGTTCGGATTCTTTTAATACCTATTGAGAGATAGACTTCATTTAAATCGAATCTACGGTATATAATTACTCATTCAGTAAATTAAATGTATTCTCTTTTTACTATTTTTATTGGTTAGTAGGTTGAAAGCCGGCATACTTTCAATTGGTTTCAAGAATGGGTTCTGTTTTCGCAGTATTCTGGAGATTTTGTCCAGTAATGTGTTTCTATTTACGCTGTCGAACGCCTTAGAGAAGTCTATGAAAGCCGCGTATACGTGACCACCTGCGGTGCTTGTTGCTTCCCAGATGATGGCGATGGCTTGTATCGTGGATTTTCCCGTCACAATTCCGTGTTGTTCCTCAGGAGTGAATGTGATGGCTTGGGGAAGGATCCGTTGTAGTATAATCTTCGTCAGAATTTTAAAAGGCGCACATTCCAGTGCAATTCCGCGGGTAAGCGTCGGGTGAGTCTTTTGGCCCTTTCCCTTTATGCAGCATTAGGTCGGACTCTCTCCAACTCCCTGGTATGATGCTTAAGTCAATGCATTTGTTGATCATCGCCGTCCAGGTTTCGAGAGTTACTGGTAGAGTCCATTAGGACTTCGTTTGTTAGGTTGTCGGGTCCTGCAACTTCTCCCTAAGACACGTGTTCACGAGGACCGCCACACATGGATTCCACTACAGAGTATGTACCAAAAAAAGGGTTCCACCTCGCATCGAACCAGTGCCTCTGCAAGATATGTGACCAAAAATGTCAACAATACCAGCTTATTGACTGCATAGCAAGAAGAAAGCCTTTAAAATTAATTCTATGCAGACGATAATAATTTTCAGTAATTGTATTATAATGTACACAGTGTGTTTAATAAATCTTTATACTATTATTATTATTATTATTATTATTATTATTATTATTATTATTATTATTATTATTATTATAACTTCCTCTGAAATGTACAGAAAGGAAATTTGGAAACAGTGGCTAAATTCAAGTTCCTAGAAAAATAATCACAAGAAGGGATACTAGATTGAAGTTTTATAAAACATTGGCAGTTCCTGCTTTACTTTATGGGAGCGAAACTTGTGTAATGACCAAAAAATTACAAAGCAGAAATGAACTTTCTTAGAAGAACAAAAGGCTGCACAACATTGGATCGGGTAAAGAATGAAGATATAAGAACAGAGTTAAATAAATATATATCGATTGAATGAGAAAATCAGAGAATATAGAGAGAAATGGTTTACACGTGTGTAACAAGATTACCAAGAGGAGCATTCAACTACAAGCCAAGAGGTTCAAGAAATGTAGGAAGGCCAGTGAAAAATGGACAGAACAACTGTGAGGCGGAACAGGCAATTTTTGCCTAGCCCGTGAAGTGAAGAAGAAGAACAAGGAGATAAATAATGTTCATAAAAAAGTAGTTTTAGGTAAAATTAAATAATGAATAACTTTGACATAAACTGTAACCCTAATGTAACCTTAGCTGAAATAGGGTTTGTACATTTCGGATAAATAATAAAAATAATAATTTTATTAAAGATGGTGTTATTAATTAGAACAATTAAATTTAATTCACAATGGCTCACGATGCAGGTACATGCAAAATAAAATCTAGAATTATAAATTAATTAAATTCTGCAGTAATCAATTTTTGGAGGTGTTGAATTGGAATTTCTAGAAGAGATACAATTAGAAACAGTGTAATTTAACGAAAGTTGATTGTTGAAACTTCAATTCTGGATTTAAAAAAATAAACAATATGATATGATCATTTTAAAAAAATGTTCCATCGCCAATGGCCTGGTAACAGTTTAAAAAAAATCTCTGGACTTCCTTCTCTTGCCAGGTGATGAGTCATGGATTATTATCCATTCAGAATTTATGTTTTGAAAAAAAGATTTCACTTTGATCCTTTTCGATAGCAGTTTTAATTTCTTGAAAAAGCAATGTAAAAAACTTAAAAAAAATGCAGTCCAACATTATGTATTCAAAACAAGAAATGTGAGTAAAAAAAAGAAAGCGTTTGGCATCATAAAAGTAATAAACCTACTTTGGGAGAATATTTCATCTTAAAATGTTGCATTTTGAGCAGGATGAAATAACTGAATTTATGCAATAAAATAATTCATTACTGGAACATAAAGCAGACATGGGTACTACAATGTACACTTAGCGACAAAAAGAATGAGCCGCTTCAAAAGCAGAGTTCCCATGGCCCACTGCGCATGCTCGAAAAGCCATAGCTGCAGTTCACGAGGTAACGCATTGTTAAATATTTTAAACGCGCTGTATTTGGTTTTAACCGTCTTAAATAGTTCAACAGTTAAGGAGACATGTTTCTAGATATTTACAAGTGTTCAACAAATGCAATATTACTCAAATTGCGATATTTTTAATAAAGTTTAACTCTTGTCCATAGTACAAAAGTAAACAAGGCAACTAGCATCCGGCGTTCGAGTAGCGTAGATCGTTAAACTACTTACAACAAAACGAAATATATGTGAAAGCCAGGGTTTGAATCCCCTGACAATTTTTTTATTAACTTGTATTTTCGCAAAATACATCCTACAATATTTAGGTAATTTCTGCCACATAATCTACGTCCGCTCTACACTATTTTAAGTAATGTTCCTGCTTTTGTAGACTCTGTAACACCATTTAGCTACCGGTATAAATTTAATTGTGTGTGCAGTACTAAGTTTTAATAATAATACTATAAATTTATGTAATAAAATATAATATAGCTTCATATATTTATGAGATTATTTACTTATTACGTATTAATGAGGAAAAAGTTTCAGCTTTCAATTAATATATATATGTTAAGTTCAGCAAAATAATGGACCATATAAATTTAATTGTGCGTGCAGCTCTACGTTTTAATAATAATGCTATAAATTTATGTAATAAAATATAATATAGCTTCATATATTTTTAATTTTGTTTACTTATTACGCATTAGTGTGGAAAAAGTTTCACCTTTCAATTTAAATATTTGGTTTATATATGTCAGGACCAGCATAATAATAGCCCATAGATCATTGACAATAATAAAAATAATAATCTTCTTGTAAGCCCATGTTTCCCTTAACAGAGATTTAAGCCCTCTCCCCCTACAGGGAAGAATTTGAACCTTACTAATTTAGTTACACTTGTTTTCCTATAGATGTCATTTGAGTGGTCCGTGGCCAGCGTTCCGCCTCATACTGACATTGTATATATACAATCTGGTAGCCGTATTTCTTATAGGCTCCGACCTATTCAGAATATTAAAAAGGAGGAGCTTTCTTTAATATGGTAAATATAACACTGATAAATATTTCGTGAAACACGACTCTGATTGGTTGTAAAACAGAAATCATTGAAACGTGATTGACCATTGACTCCCATTTGAGGCATGAGTTAAATAGTCGGGGGAAAGCAACGGGAAGCTACCACACCTATAATTCCCTAGTAAAGCTGCAAATCATTTCATGAAAATGCTATGGATGTAGTGAAAGACCTGCCCTCGATCAGGACACCATAGATAGAGAGTACTCTGTTAATTGTTGTACCTAAATGCGTATTTTTTAAATCAAATCTTCTCGATAAGGATAAAAATATATTTTATTCGCAAATGTTGTATACAGTATTGACATCGGAACGAGAAGACTTCATTACAGTTAGCTACATGGTCTTTATAAGAAGCCATATGTAATAAGAACAGTAGACTGTGATGGGCAGGACGTGTGGCACGAATTGGGAATGAAGGGCAGGTTTATAGCCTACTCTTGCAGGAAAACCAGACGTAAAACTCCCAAAATGCAGTTTAAGAATGAGGTGAGAGAATAACGCTAACCATGATTTGAGGGACGTAAAATATACATGTGTTATGTAGAAAACGTTGACGGAGGATGGAGATGTATGGAGAGTTTATGTCCGCGCAGCTAGAGGTTCGACAGTGCCAGTGAGTTTGTTAGTTAATCAACTTATGTGGATACCTAGGTACAGTAATCACAAATACCTAGGTACAGTAATCACAAATACCTAGGTACAGTAATCACAAATACCTAGGTACAGTAATCACAAATACCTAGGTACAGTAATCACAAATACCTAGGTACAGTAATCACAAATACCTAGGTACAGTAATCACAAATACCCAGGTACAGTAATCACAAATACCTAGGTACAGTAATCACAAATACCCAGGTACAGTAATCACAAATACCTAGGTACAGTAATCACAAATACCCAGGTACAGTAATCACAAATACCTAGGTACAGTAATCACAAATACCCAGGTACAGTAATCACAAATACCTAGGTACAGTAATCACAAATACCCAGGTACAGTAATCACAAATACCTAGGTACAGTAATCACAAATACCCAGGTACAGTAATCACAAATACCTAGGTACAGTAATCACAAATACCCAGGTACAGTAATCACAAATACCTAGGTACAGTAATCACAAATACCTAGGTACAGTAATCACAAATACCTAGGTACAGTAATCACAAATACCTAGGTACAGTAATCACAAATACCTAGGTACAGTAATCACAAATACCTAGGTACAGTAATCACAAATACCTAGGTACAGTAATCACAAATACCTAGGTACAGTAATCACAAATACCTAGGTACAGTAATCACAAATACCTAGGTACAGTAATCACAAATACCTAGGTACAGTAATCACAAATACCTAGGTACAGTAATCACAAATACCTAGGTACAGTAATCACAAATACCTAGGTACAGTAATCACAAATACCTAGGTACAGTAATCACAAATACCTAGGTACAGTAATCACAAATACCTAGGTACAGTAATCACAAATACCTAGGTACAGTAATCACAAATACCTAGGTACAGTAATCACAAATACCTAGGTACAGTAATCACAAATACCTAGGTACAGTAATCACAAATACCTAGGTACAGTAATCACAAATACCTAGGTACAGTAATCACAAATACCTAGGTACAGTAATCACAAATACCTAGGTACAGTAATCACAAATACCTAGGTACAGTAATCACAAATACCTAGGTACAGTAATCACAAATACCTAGGTACAGTAATCACAAATACCTAGGTACAGTAATCACAAATACCTAGGTACAGTAATCACAAATACCTAGGTACAGTAATCACAAATACCTAGGTACAGTAATCACAAATACCTAGGTACAGTAATCACAAATACCTAGGTACAGTAATCACAAATACCTAGGTACAGTAATCACAAATACCTAGGTACAGTAATCACAAATACCCAGGTACAGTAATCACAAATACCCAGGTACAGTAATCACAAATACCCAGGTACAGTAATCACAAATACCCAGGTACAGTAATCACAAATACCCAGGTACAGTAATCACAAATACCCAGGTACAGTAATCACAAATACCCAGGTACAGTAATCACAAATACCCAGGTACAGTAATCACAAATACCCAGGTACAGTAATCACAAATACCCAGGTACAGTAATCACAAATACCCAGGTACAGTAATCACAAATACCCAGGTACAGTAATCACAAATACCCAGGTACAGTAATCACAAATACCCAGGTACAGTAATCACAAATACCCAGGTACAGTAATCACAAATACCCAGGTGCAGTAATCACAAATACCCAGGTACAGTAATCACAAATACCCAGGTGCAGTAATCACAAATACCCAGGTACAGTAATCACAAATACCCAGGTACAGTAATCACAAATACCCAGGTACAGTAATCACAAATACCCAGGTACAGTAATCACAAATACCTAGGTACAGTAATCACAAATACCTAGGTACAGTAATCACAAATACCTAGGTACAGTAATCACAAATACCTAGGTACAGTAATCACAAATACCTAGGTACAGTAATCACAAATACCTAGGTACAGTAATCACAAATACCTAGGTACAGTAATCACAAATACCTAGGTACAGTAATCACAAATACCTAGGTACAGTAATCACAAATACCTAGGTACAGTAATCACAAATACCTAGGTACAGTAATCACAAATACCTAGGTACAGTAATCACAAATACCTAGGTACAGTAATCACAAATACCTAGGTACAGTAATCACAAATACCTAGGTACAGTAATCACAAATACCTAGGTACAGTAATCACAAATACCTAGGTACAGTAATCACAAATACCTAGGTACAGTAATCACAAATACCTAGGTACAGTAATCACAAATACCTAGGTACAGTAATCACAAATACCTAGGTACAGTAATCACAAATACCTAGGTACAGTAATCACAAATACCTAGGTACAGTAATCACAAATACCTAGGTACAGTAATCACAAATACCTAGGTACAGTAATCACAAATAGGAATGAGATGCACAAAGAAATTAAACATAGGCTCAATTCTGGAAATGCGTGCTATTATCTATTACAGAGACTCTTGTCATCCCAACTCCTTTCAAAAAACTGAAAATATATAAAACTGTTATTCTACCAGTTATATTATATGGGTGCGAAACATGGTCTCTTACTTTAAGGGAGGAAAGGAGATTACAAGTATTTGAGAATAAAGTTCATAGAAACATTTTTTGACCAAAGAGAAATGAGCAGACAGGTGAATGGAGAAGACTACATAACACTGAACTACATGGTCTTTATAGGAAGCCAGATATAATAAGAACAGTTAAGTCTCGTAGACTGCGATGGGCAGGACATGTTGCGCGTATGGGGAATGAAAGACGTGCATGGAAACTTCTTGTAGGAAAACCAGAGCGGAAAACGACCAGTTGGTAGACGAAGAATGAGGTGGGAGAACAACATTAACTATGATTTGAGGGAAGTAGATTATACAGGGAATGATTGGAAAGCATTAGTTCAGGATAGGGGAGTATGGAGAGCTTATGTCCGCGCGGCCATGAACCTACGGGTTCGATAGTGTCAGTGAGTAAGTAAGTAAGTATGTGGAATCGGGATAGTTTTCATGTGACAGGTCTAGTTAACCGGAATACCATTCTAAGTGTCTGATGTCGTTGAGCCTAGAATTGGCAATACACCAGACATATGCCAGTTGATAGTATTTATTTTGGACTCCCCACAAAGAGCTCTCTAGTGGACATCACGTGAAAAAAAAATTCAAGGTAATTATGCATTCTTCAAATCTCTTTATATAGGTTAATTTACTTAGAGGCTACAGGATATAAATTCTCGAGTTATTTAAAGAAAAAGAGGAAGACATAATAACTAACTCATTGGCAGTATCGAACCCGTAGGTTCATGGCCGCGTCCACATAAGCTCTCCATACATCCCTATCCTGAACTGTTATCCAATCATTCCCTGTATAATCTACTTCCCTCAAATCATAGTTAGTGTTATTCTCCCACCTCATTCTTGGTGTTCCAAATGGACGTTTTCCCTCTGGTTTTCCTACAAGAAGCTTCCATGCACGTCTTTCATTCCCCATACGTGCAACATGTCCTGCCCATCGCAGTCTACGAGACTTAACTGTTCTTATTATATCTGGCTTCCTATAAAGACCATGTAGTTCATTGTTATGTAAGTCTTCTCCATTCACCTGTCTGGTCATCTCTCATTGGTCCAAAAAATTACCTATGAACTTTATTCTCAAATACTTGTAATCTCCTTTCCTCCCTTAAAGTAAGAGTCAATGTTTCGAATCCATATAATATACGTAACTGGTAGAATAATAGTTTTTTATATTTTCAGCTTAACGTTTTTTGAAAGGAGTTGGGACGTCAAGAGTCTCTGCAATGCATAATAGCACGCATTTCCAGAATTGAGCCTATGTTTAATTTCTTTGTGCATCTCATTCCTATTTGTGATTATTGTTCCTAGGTATTTGAATTCGGCCACTCCCTCAAAATTTCCCTCCTTTGTCATTAGCTGTCCATTTCCATTATATAATGAATTTCTACGTGTGACCATATATTTAGTTTTATTGATATTTACTTCCAGTCCTAATTTCTTAGTGTTACTCAATAGTGTGTGCGTGTTGGCCTTTAGTATCTCCATCAGTATAAACTAACAGCGTATTAATGCAATCTCCAATTTTTGTAAAATTCACTTTTTTCATTATTCCATGTTTACATACCAACTTCCATTGTTTCCATGTGAGAATGGATAAATTACAATATATGCCTTTACCACTTTCTGACTTTATTCAGTAGCAATTTCAGATTCAATGCTTTATCCTGAACAAGTTGAATCAGTTTTTTTTCCCTCTCCTGTAAAATTTGATCAGCTGTAGATGATCCCTTTTCGAAATGACTCATTTTTCTTTTCAAATGCCCCAGGTTTACCTTTCGACATTCCTGGTTTCTCTCCTGGCATGACGTACTTGTAATCCACTTCTGAGGTTGGGGCGCCTGGAAGCCGGGGTTACGTTTCCCCGATGATATGATGGGTGATGATGATAATTGGTGCGCCAGGAGAGTCCCTAATCCTAAGCTTAACCTAAGATGAGTATGAATGATGATGATTACGATGGCCATATGATTTCGGGGACCGTTTCGGCCTTAAAATTTTCCTGACATTTGTCTTACAGGTGAGGAAAAACCCTGATAAAAACCTCACCCAGAAAAAGTGTCCCGACCAGGGATCGAACCCGGGCCCGCTGCGTGACAAGGCAGCACGCTACCTCGAGATCACAGCGGTGGACAAATGATTCATTATTGTAGTCGTGCTTTGTTGACTTAACGAGTCCACTATTAAAGTTCTGGACACGCCCAGGTAAAAAAAAAAAAAATCTTAAAGTTAGGTTGGTATTAGTGGTATCCACCAGTTCTTCCCGGAAATTGAGATTGTTTTCTTGTAGAAAGTACAAGACAAGCAAAAATGTAGTGAAACATGCATACTTATGAAGTCAGTCATCAGATTTGTTCGTGGTATAAAATATGTCAAAATTCTTTATTGAATTCGCAAGTAAGCGAGATTCTTTAGAGCTGTGGGCATTGTGTCATTTTTTATTAACGTTATGTTTTGAAGAAGTGCTTGCTGCTTCTACTACCCTGCGCACTGAATAGTTACCCATAGGGATTATACGGATATCCGATAACTATCCGGCATCCGTCCTATGTTTAGTATCCGGTCGTATACCGGATAGTAAGCTATTATCTGGCCGGATTTTAAAAAATACAAAATGTAAAATTTCATATCATCATCATAGTACATTCACGAATTTAGGCCATTTGTTGACCTGTTTCGGCCTCAAGAGAAACACCATCCAAAAGTCTTTTGAGTGGACGTCCTGGTCTTCTTCTTCCTGCAAGTTGATATCTTAACATTTGTTTGGGTATGATGTGATCTTCCATTCGACGAACATGTAGCATCCATCTTGACTTACATATGTTGTTTTCTAAAGATTCCATGTGTAATTCTTCTAAGATGTCTTCTTTTTTTTTTGTGATCTAGTAGTGTGTATCCTGCAGTCCTCCGAAGATATCTCATTTCAGCAGATCTAAGTCTCTGTATATCCTTCTGTTTCAACGTCCATACTTCGCTACCATACAAAAGAGTTGGAAGAGCCAGTGTTTTATACACTTTTAATCTTGAAATCGTAATGTAATTTTAGGTACTTTATTTAATCCATCTCTACCTATCTTCGGGTTTTTACAGCTGCTGCCAAACCTCCAAAGCCTACGATCTTAGGCATTTTCGATGCTTAGCCCTCTTGCTTGCATTACTGTCTTCATGTTTTCCTTCCATGTTAACTTTGGTCTCCCTCATTTCTTCTTTCTGTTCGGATGCCATTCATATAGTTGCTTCGGCCATCGCTCATCTTCCATTCTTAAAACATGACCTAACCACTTTAATTCCTTCTCCTCAATTCTTTCAATTATGCTTTCTTCTGCTTCCATTATGTTTCTAATTTCCTTATTTGTTACATGTTCTAATATTGACTTTCTGGCACTTCTGCGTAAATAATCCATTTCTAGAGCTATTAATCCACATAACAAATATAATCACCATATTTTCATTTTACAACAAAAAATAGGTATTCGTACTGTATTAAGGGTAAACTATGGTGAATGAATACCAATTTCTCTGCATTAAGGGGCAATAAACGGTTTTGCTAGTCTACATAGAGAAGGCCAGCTTCAGAAAAATAAAAGGTATTTTTCTCTGTGTATAATTGACGTTGTATTATCGATATTGTTAAAACTGTGACCGCTTTCTGAAATGTGTTTAGCGAAATTTGAACTTAAAAAGTATAGAATAATAATGGTTCATCGATATTTTTTTGTGGCACTAAAAATTGTAGTAATTTTGAATGTGATTTATAAATTGAAATCTTGGACTAAGAGATGTAAGTAAATATTTATCTTGTGTACACAGGAAGTGAAGTAATGTACACATCAAATGACATACAAATTTACCCAAGACATACAAGGTTCAGTGAAATTGAGTAATGCACTAAACAGTGGAAAGATGTCCATTGTTACTTTTTTTCCCTTGATGCGTAGGCATTATTTATCCAAGATGCTATGTGTAATATTCACTAACGAGGGAATTGTTAACAATTGCATGTCGAAACCTAACTTAAAATTTCTCTCAGATTAGCGTTAGGCCTATGATATAGAGGCCGTGAAAAAAAAAAAATCTGCCAGTTTTAACTGCAAGAAAGTTAATACAAATCGAAGCCAGAATGCACCAATCTTAACTCACTGGCCGAATCAGTTGGACTCCCTGTTGTGTAAGAGCGGAGTGAAGTGAAGTATTTTTCACAGTGATCTGCGGCATCATGTGATGTAGAAAGGGCATTTTCATTGTATAAAACATTCTTCACTAACAGACGAAGCAGTTTCACTCATGAAAAGCTTCCTTATCTGCTGTAACAGCCAGAAATAAGCTAAGATTACCCACATAGTAAATAATCTATTTGATTTTACTGAGTTGTTTCCGAAAAAAATGAATTAATAACCTATAATGTTGGTTATAATATACAGTTTGATGTGTTTCATTTTCTCTCCACTAGGGTGCAATCTTACAATATTGCAATCCTATTTGGCAATAAATAGTATGATCAAGTTGCAGTGATGAACAAATGAAACTTAACCAAACATTTCTCATTTTTTTCAAGCATCGCCCTTTACATTAAATATACAAATATTTTAAAATAACTATATTTAAATAATGATTTGTCAGTAAACAGCTTAATATTTCTTATTTTTGTAGTGTAAAATGTGTTATTCCCCTCAGGGGTCCTCATCTAGGGGATATGTGGATGGCGACCACAAGGTGCCCAAGCTGTGCAAAACATTTCTTCCACTTACTTGTGTTTTGCACTCTTTTAACTTTACTATCTAACATCTCTTGGTTAACTCTTGTTTTTTCGACGCCGACGCTATTAGGGCATCCGAGGGCTAGGGAGTCTTTCCTTTCTTCCATTTCTTCTTTCCTTTATTTTCTTTTCTTCTCCAGAAAAAGCCTGACCAGAGGCTATAAGATGGCAGCCCCATCACTGGTCTTGCCTTCCTTTGGCCAGCAACCAATCGAAGGGACTATTATTATGCTTTCAAGTCTTATACGAGAATTTCCCTCAAACGCTGGAAGGAAAATTTTCTATAGGATCGTAACAGGCCTTGGCCTAATACTTGGAAGGAAGAAGAAGAAAATGTGTTATTTGTTAAATAGTCCTAACAAATGCCACTCTTGATTTACAAATTCTTTAGATAATTTGGAAATCACTCGTAGAATTACTTGATAATTTTAGTTTTATTCTGTAACCTTGGAACGTATCCCCAATATACCCATACAAATTACCATTGTATATTCACGGTTTCGCGTATTTGCGGAACATATCCCCTGCGAATAAAGGAGCTTTTTCTGTATTATAATTTTCATTGCCCTTGGACACTGCAGATGATCGAGGCCATCGCTTTGAAAATGTTGTGAAACATTGATTAGTTCTTCGTCTGCAACATTTAAATGACGTATTTGTTAGAACAGATAGATTCAACATTGAAATGTTTTTCTTGTGTTGAAACGCCTACTTATCTGTGGAAGGGCAATTTACACACCTGTGTGATAGGTGCTAAATCTGTCTCAGGGCCAGGAATATAGCGGAGAAGGCCTTGCGTATAAATCTTAATTTAGATATGAAGTGAAGCGAGCTTTTAAATTGTCAGATTAATTTAATATATCCAACTAGGTAATACTCGGCATGAGCTCCTACGCCTAAATAAATTGCACATGTTTTTATGTTAGTTGGATATGTAATAAGAAAAATAGATAGATAGATCATGGGTTGATTAATGTGTCTTCGAACATTTTTCTTTCTATTTACATCGGTGTATACTAAATTAAAAAAAAAAACAATTGACAAATATATATCATCATCATCATCATAGTACATTCACGAATTTAGGCCATTTGTTGACCTGTTTCGGCCTCAAGAGAAACACCATCCAGAAGTCTTTTGAGTGGACGTCCTGGTCTTCTTCTTCCTGCAGGTTGATATCTTAACATTTGTTTGGGTATTCTGTGATCTTCCATTCGATGAACATGTTGCATCCATCTTGACTTATAATCAGAAATTTTGTTTTCTAAAGGTTCCATGTGTAATTCTTCTAAGATGTCTTCATTTTTTTTGTGGTCTAGTAGTGTGTATCCTGCAGTCCTCCGAAGATATCTCATTTCAGCAGATCTAAGTCTCTGTATATCCTTCTGTTTCAACGTCCATACTACTTCGCTACCATACAAAAGTGTTGGAAGAGCCAGTGTTTTATACACTTTCAGTCTTGAATATATATATATATATATATATATATATATATATATATATATATTATATATTCATATTTTTGTAGTGTAAAATGAAAATAAGGATTAAAAATAAACCAGAGCAAATCTTCCAAAATCATTAATAGTTTCATGAATTGTAAGCATAAATATATCCGAAATTAATATTATATCAAGGACAACAAAACCACTGTTGACCAGTGTTATGCCACTGTAAGGCACGGATTCCGTGTGGCTTGTAAGAAGTGCATATAAGGTGAGAGGTTAAACTGAGATAAAGGAGAAGAACTTTATTATTATCATAAGTAATGCCACTAATAATTTCCAATTTATCTAGAGGATTTGGAAATCAACAGTGGCATTTGTTAGGACTATTTAACAAATAAAACATTTTACACTACAAAAATAAGAAATATGAAAAAATTAAGCTGTTTTCTCACAAATCATTATTTAAATATGGTTATTTTAAAATATTTGTATATTTAATGTAAAAGGCGATGTTTGAAAACAAATGAGAAATGTTTGGTCGTGGTGGAGTGGCTTGCGTGCTTAAATGATCCTGAGAGCTATGCCGGCGGTAGCATTGCTGCCGATAGGGTTACCCATTCCGGACTGGTCGAAGGTGATAAGCCAGCCGAAAAAAGTACCTTGGGCGAAAGAGTGACGATCTTTCACCGTAAAAATATAACTGTCAAGAAATGCGGACATGGGTTCATCTGGGGTAAAATTTTCTGGAGGTCAAATAGTCCCCCATTCGGTTCTCCGGGCGGGGACTACTTCAGGGAACCCATGCCAAAGGCTATGATTTGAGGGAAGTAGATTATACAGGGAATGATTGGCAAGCATTAGCTCAGGATAGGAATGTATGGAGAGCTTATGTCCGCACGGTCATGAACCTACGGGTTCGATAGTGCCAGTGAGTAAGTAAGTAAGTTGGTTAAGTTTCATTTGTTCATCACTGCAACTTGATCATACTATTTATTGCCAAATAGGATTGCAATTTTGTTAGAATGCACCCTAGTGGAGAAAAAATGAAACACACCAAACCATATAGTATAACGAACATTATAGGTTATTAATTCATTTTTTCGGAAACAACTCAGTAAAATCATTATTTAAAATCACAATTATTGAACACACAATTATCAAATGTGTAGGTCGAAGGAATCTGTTCATTATTTGATATATTCAACGTATTTGTTAGAAAGTGTCACTGCAAAATAATGCTCTGACCTGTTCAGAATATTATAAAGGAGGAGCTTTTCTTTATTTTGGTAATAAAAAGTCGATAATTATCGAGGTGAAACACGACTGTGATTGATTGTAAAACAAAATTCATCGAAACGCGATTTGTCATTAAATCCCATTTTAGGCATGAGTCAAATAGTCAAAAATAAGAATCGATGAACTCTGAATAACAGAATAACAATATTTAAATGAAATATGTTAAAATATGGGTTTAACAGGTTAGTAAATGTTACCAGCAACTCTTCATTATTCCACATTATTTGAAACAGGTTGGATATAATTTATGTGTCCTTCCAGTTACATTCTTTCATATTTATGTTTTCCTGTGCGATCATCCGAGTCTTTTCAGTTCCAATACTACCACAGGTAACGCAACATTATCTTCTCTAATTAATTAAATAAAAATAAAACGTAGTTTTATTTGATTTTCATATTTATTATATACGAGGGCGGATCGGAAAGTAACGCACAATAATTTTTTTCTGCCTTGGTATTGCAGCTAGAATGTTGAAATTTCACAGAGATATAGTTTGAAGTGTTCACTACAGATGGTATTTTTTCTCAGGTGCACCTCTTGCGAGAGAAGCTTGAACTATGCAACAAAGATGGCGCGCATGCTACAGTCGTCCACCTGTGAGGAACAGAGAAGTGTTGTTCGATTTTTGTGGGCCAAAGGGCATAAACTCAGTGAAATTCACAGGGACATGCGTGGCGTGTATGGGGATGATTGTATGGACCGTAGCAATGTCTCCAGGTGGTGCACATTCTTCCAAGAGGGACGCGTGGACCTTAGTGATTCGCCACGCTCCGGCCGGCCGACAACAGCAGCAATCCCGCAACACGATGGGAAAAATGTGTTGAGAAAGTTGGTGACTATGTCGAAAAGTAGGTAAAAGATGTAAGTTCATTTGTGATTTTTTTCCTTTTTTTTTACTATTAAACTTTTTAAAAAAAATTATTGTGCGTTACTTTCCGATCCTCACAGGTGGACGACTGTAGCATGCGCGCCATCTTTGTTGCATAGTTCAAGCTTCTCTCGCACGAGGTGCACCTGAGAAAAAAATACCATCTGTAGTGAAAACTTCAAACTATATCTCTGTGAAATTTCAACATTCTAGCTGCAATATCAAGGCAGAAAAAAATTATTGTGCGTTGCCTTCCGATCCGCCCTCGTAATTCAGTGACAGCTGTTTCGGTACACTGTACCTTCTTCAGACATGTTAACAAATTATGAATTGTGTTCCAACTGATCTAAGCAACAATACAATAATATTTATTTAATTTTTTTTAATTTAACAAAGGGGATTCATTCAAATAAAGTTGAGAATTTAACAGTTTTTTACTACTTTTAAATTTATTAATTTCTACAGCCTCCAAAAGATCTAACTTCTTACCCTTATCACAAACATGTAAAATTTCAAAATTTGGATCGAAACAATGATTAAATTGGAATAGGTGGTTAGCATATTTTGAATTTTCTAAATTTCTGTTATATGCTCTCATGTGTTCCTTTATCCGAGAGATAAAAGGTCTACCAGTTAGTAATATATAGACATTGTCACATGTGCCACACTTCAATTTATATACACCTGATAATTTTTCTTTTTTTGTTTTGGTTTTATTGTTTTTTATTATAATTTTGTAGAGTTTTATTAGTTTTAAATGCCACATTAATGTTCAACTTTTTAAAGTGTTTAGATATTTTATTTGAAAGTGGGCCTATGTATGACATTATAACATATTTCTTTATGTTTTCATAATTTGTTAACATGTCTGAAGAAGGTACAGTGTACCGAAACAGCTGTCACTGAATTATATAATAAATATGAAAATCAAATAAAACTACGTTTTATTTTTTATTTAATTAATAAATATGGATTTTCATCAAGTAAACACCAACTCAATTGATTATCTTTTCTTCAAATATAAGACAATTTAATAGGCTTTTAGATAGGTATGCACCAAAGAGTAGTCAATGACCAATCACGTTTCAATGAATTTTGTTTGACAATCAACGACAGTCGTGTTTCACTTCGCTCTTTATCGATTTATCTTTATCAGCTCCTGCTTTTCTGAATGGAGAAACATAGTTCAGAAGGCCAAAACATCTTCTTACTCTTCTAGTAATCGATTACAACTTCAATGAAATTTTAGTCTTCTGAACTGTTTCTCCATTCAGATCTATTTTGGATATAGACTGGCCAATTTTTAATTTTCATTTCTGTTGTATGTTTTATGATGTCATCTTGTCTTCTGTTTTTTGGGCGTCCAGCTATTCTTGTGCAATCAGCTAGATTATTTTCCACTAGTATTTTTTTATTTAGGAATATTACATATGCAATGTTTCTCCTTCAACCCAAACCGATTTGTCGCCAAAGGTTCTCTGCTGAGAAAGTTTTATCCAAATACATTTTGCTTACTCAGAAATCTATTCATGCGATAATAATTGTAAGCTACCTGACGAGGTACCTTAAGATCATAGCTCAAGATAGAAACTTATCGTGAAAATCCCGAAGGGAACCGATGGTAACCGATGTAGTTTGAAACCTTTGCAGCTTTATCCAAGATGTCGGACCTTGAAGACTTCGATCATGTTTTCGGTATACGCGGAGAAGAGGAATTTGATAGAGTCTACCAAAGAATTCAACTGGAAGAACAGGAGAATCGGCGTAATATTGCGGGACGCAGACGTCGTTGTATACGGTATTATTTGCGGGACTCAAGCGTAAATGCGTTCCTCTATAGCAGACGAAAATAACGGAAGTGGTTTTATCGCTGAGAATTCTGGGTAATTCGTTGCCAATATTACGAAAACGTCAACTTTCATGCATGACCGGTAAGTTGGCCGTTAATTCGATCTCAGCAATTGCTCACGGTGAGTCAGCTCATCAGTGATTGGAAGTAATTTGAGTAGAGACTAATGTATTTGCATACGACCCTAAAGCATATTCTTCCCTCAAATCTCTAGCTTCCATACTTCTGTTCACTCCTCCCATCCATCGTTCTCCAGGCCTGCCTCTTCCATTAGCTTTCCAATTAAGGATCTTCTTTGGTATTCTCTCTTCTTGCATTCTTATGAGGTGTCCATACCATTACAAACGTTTTTATTCTACTTTTCCTAATATGTTCTTTTTTTTTTTTTCAATTTGCATAATTTCCCTTTGCTGTTTCTGACCTTATCCCTTCTTGAAATTCTTGTCGATCGCCTCCAAAAATCCATTTCTACTGGTAACAGCTGGTTGGCTTGTTTTCTACTTACTGTCCAGGTTTCGGACCCATATAATAAAAAGCTTCGTAACAGAACTGAAATATAGTTTTCTTCGTTCTGTGTATTATATTTCTATTCCAAAGCACTGAGTTCAACATACCAACGATTCTTCTTCCATCAGTTATTCTTCTTTGAAATTTTGTGGTTGAATTTTCACTTTTGTCTAAAAATAGATCCTAAATATTTAAAATTTTTAACATTACGTCTTCTTCCTGAATTACATTCTCCACTAGTCCAACTTTTTTACATCCACTAGATCTGAGAGTTTTATTTATTATGCATGCAAAAAAATCTTGTACAGCTATTAACCTCAGGCCCAAAATCTCGCACTTCGAGAAATATAGAAGTTTCGCCCGCTGTAATTTCAGACCCAAGAACTTTGCATCTCCAGAGTAACACTTTTCAAAAACGAATTTAAAAATATTGTAGATTTTGACTTAAAAATCAACTAGTTATAAAGTTCCTACTTTACCTTAATTTTTTTTTATTGTGGAATTACGAGGGTTTGATTACCGGGCGATGTAATGAGCCATGAAAATAAATATGAAAGTCTGGTCATTATTATAGGAGTAAGATGTGGATGTGCAGTGCCCGCCCCCTTCCCTTATAAGCACTTCATAACGTACACAGTACCAACCCCAGCAGTGTAACCAACACAATAATGCAGATACACTTAAATTACTCTCGTGGCGAGGTGGTTGTCCACAAGTTTTTCTTCACTTTGTATATAAATATAATTGTATTTAATTTTATTGTATTGCACTGGTCAACATGATTTTTGTCTCATGAGTACCAATAGTTGTACTTAATGCAGATTTTTATCGTGTTTTCAAATATGTATTCGGAATTTCTCCATCACCCACAGTTTTTTTATTTTAATTTCAATTAATGAATTTAAATACACTTGTGTCCAAAAGTTAAGGATAATTAGTTCATTTGCCGACTTATTATAAAGCATTTGTCAGAATAATACAAAATTTGGTAAGGGTATGTCACAGATAATTAGAAACATGGCACGAAAGAAACAATGGCATGAATACGTCATTCAATTGTCATTTTCACAACAAACGAAAACTGCATTTCAGAATTCGAACATAAAAGTTGAACAACAATGGTTCAAATGATTAGTATGGGGTGTGATTACCCCTGACAGCTACACAAGACTCACATCGACGTGGCATGCTAGTGATGAGGTTGTTCAGGAGTTCGATGCTCAGCAAATTTCACTCGTCATGAAGAGCAATGTGAAGGTCTTGAAGTGTCCTCGGAGGAGGCTGACGAGATGCAATTTGTCTCCCTAAGGCATCCCATGCATGCTCTATAGGATTCATATCCGGAGACCTCGCTGGCCACTCCATACGCTGGATATCTTCCTCCTGAAGAAACTCATCCACCAGTTGTGACCTGTGAGGTCGGGCATTGTCATCCATGAATATGAATTCTGGACCCACAGCTCCCCTGAAAAGTCTTACATGAGGTTCCAGGATCTCTTCTCTATACCGCTGAGCATTAACAGTGTCACCTGCGAAGATGTGAAGCTCTGTGCGTGCATTCATCATTATACCTCCCCATACCAGGAGACCACCGCCACCAAATGGATGTCTTTCCATGATGTTCATGGGGTTATAACGAGTTCCTTGCTCCCTCCAGATAGTCACGCGATGCGAATCACAGTTCAAGCTGAATCTGGACTCGTCTGTAAATAGCACGCTGCTCCACTGATTTAGAGTCCAGTCGCGATGTTCCTGACTCCACCGTAAACGTGCTCTCTTGTTATCAAGGGTGAGTGGGACGCACACTACAGGCCGTCTAGCATACAGACCAGCAGCTTTGAGTCTTCTATAGACAGTTTTGTCTGGATACTCTGATACCTGAGGCGGCCGCAAGTTCTGAACTCAGTTGTCTGGCAGACATTGTTCGGTTTCTTCTTGCAGTTAACGCAAGATATCGATCCTGCTGAGGATTTGTAACTCTTGGACGACCTCCCACTGGTCTTCGCCTAACGTCTCCGGTCTCTTGGAACCGTCGCCATAACCTAGATATAACATTTTGTGGCACATTAAGTGCTATGGAGACCTCAGTTTGTGTCTGTCCTTGTTTCTAGCCGCCCAATAATTCTACCCCGAAGCAGAGGGTCCAGATGTTGTCTTTGTGCCATTTTACTGCAATCTGTTCTTACACTACATCTGATTATATCATAACTCTCTTTAAAAATGAAGATTTATGGAACAGGGCTTAACTGCAACAATGCAATTTTCATTTATAATTGCTATTAATTTTTTCATTGTTGAAGAGAGATTATAATTTAGTATGTAAACTAAACTAAATGTACTGAGAAACGTTTTGATAAATAATTTTTACTCCTTGCTCCTCTTTAAGCATTTTGATTTTCCGTTTTACAAATTATCCTAAACTTTTGGACACCAGTGTAATTATTTTTGTAATAAACATTTTTTCGTCCATTTGTCCATTGTAAAATAAAACCAAATGAGCTAACTCAGGAGATTTCAGCTATGGAAAAGAGATATCAAGGCAAATGGAATCCTAATATGCTGGCCGATTATTGTTGAACCATCGAGAGGGATGCTCCACAGGCGAAATATAGCAGGAAATCGTCATTTCTTACTTTCTAGGCGAGTCCGAATGATCGAATATTGTGTAGTTATGAATGTAGAAAATATTAAAGTGTTTGAAATTATAAATTCCTGTGTCTCGGAAACCTTGCGTGATGGAGAAAAACCGATATCATATTTGAATTCAGGAGAAAAAATACTATCAGAATCACATATTTTTCTTTCTGAGACAAAAAAAAAAGTTTATTTTTTGTTGGTCAGTGATATTAGACATTATCTTCATTATTATTCAGTTATTGTTTAGTATGTACTATTATTGTATTTGAATGTAACATATGTTTGTGCTGGTGAGTGGAAGAGAAGGCCACATGGTCTTAACTCCACCAGGATAAATAAATGTAATTTAAATCTATTATATTGTAAATATATTTAATTATTTGCGAAAGCTAATAAGTTGATATCATTCATATTTGTTACGAGGTCGAAAAAGGCAGAAAAAACTTGCACTTTCTTATCAGTATCAGTGTGTTCCGATTTACACATATCATTCAGTTGCTTCATGCTTGCAAATTTGTCATGCGCAATTTACACTTCGCTTTCGGATCATAACTACCGATATTTGTTTTTCAACCAAAACAATTCAAACAAACATCCTCAATATATTCGTTTTATTTTATACTTATTAATTTTTTTAAGATAATATAGTTGCTAGGATATTTGGTTGTATCCAAAACCGGTTATCCGTGCATTTCTATCAATGAACTAATGCATTTTACGCTGAGATATATTCATTTGTTACTAATTATATATCATCATGATCCGGTATCATGGCAGCTGCCGCCGTCTTCCGGAAACCAAACGCCATTCCTCTCTATCCATCCATTGATCTTCCTCCATTTCTCTGATATTCATAGCTGCTTGTACCCCTTTTTCCAAGTTTTCTTCGGTCTTCCTCCTTTCCATTGGGATCCATTCCATAACAATTTTCGGCAATCTTCGCTCTGGCATTCTTTTGACATGGCAATATCCATCCATAGTAATTCTGCCCGAAGGCAGGTCCTTCACTACAATCATAGCATTTTCATGGCATGCTTGCAGCTTTACTAGAGAATTATAGATGTGGTAGCTTCCTGTTGCTTTCCACACCGGTGAAGGATGATGATGATGATGATGGCCATATGATTTGGGGGACCGTTTGGGCCTTAAAGTTTTTCTGACATTTGTCTTACAGGTGAGGAAAAATCCCGATAAAAACCTCACCCAGAAAAACTGCCCCGACCTGAGATCGAACCCGGGCCCGCTCCGTGACAAGGCAGCACGCTACCTCGAGACCACAGCGGTGGACTATATACTTACTTACTCACTGGCACTATCGAACCCGAAGGTTCATGACCGCGCGGACATAAGCTCTCCATACATCCCTAGCCTGAGCTAATCCTTTCCAATCATTCCCTGTATATATATATATATATATATATATATATATATTATATATATATATATATATATATTATATATATATATATATATATCCCCGCTCGGGACAAAATTTCTTGGCTGAGGTTTTTTCGGAATTTTTGATCACCTGTAAGACAAATGTCAGGATACTCTAAGGCCCGAACGGTCCCCGAACATGATCTGGCCATCATTATCATCAATATCATATTCACCTCATTAGGTTAAGTTTAGGTTTAAGGGCTCTCCTGGTGCATCATTACCCATAGTCATCACTCATATCATTGGGGCAGCGTAACCCCGCCTTTCAGGCACCCCAACCTCAGAAGTGGGTTACAATACGCTAATGCCAGGAGAGCATATCTGAAATGTCGAATGACAAACGGGTGCCATTGAACAAAAAAAAACTAAATTCTGAGATGCTCGTAATCTTTTCTCCTCTCTTGAAGTGAGTATTCATGTTTCGCATCCATATAATATAACTGGATGAATAACAGTTTTGTTGAAGATATCTACAGGGAAAACAAAAATTGTGGCATTTCAAGGTGTAGATCATGTCATAAGTAAAATTGTACTGGACAATAACATTTTGGAGCAGGTGAATAATTTTACATATCTAGGATGCAATATCTCATAAGAAGAAGAAAAGGATGTAAATGCAAAAATATCTAAATTTTAAAGAATGTTAGGGTTAATAAATTCTATCTTCAAGCCACAGTTAGTCCAAAAACATGCAAGACTAAAAGTGTATAAAACACTGGCTCTTCCAACTCTTTTGTGTGGTAGCGAAGTATGGACGTTGAAACAGAAGGATATACAGGGACTTAGATCTGCTGAAATGAGATACCTTCGGAGGACTGCAGGATACACACTACTAGATCACAAAAAAATGAAGACATCTTAAAAGAATTACACATGGAACCTTTAGAAAACAAAATTTCTGATTATAAGTCAAGATGGATGCAACATGTTCATCGAATGGAAGATCACAGGATACCCAAACAAATGTTAAGATATCAACCTGCAGGAAGAAGAAGACTAGGACGTCCATTAAAAAGACTTTTGGATTGTGTTTTTCTTGAGGCCGAAACAGGCCAACAAATGGCCTAAATTCGTGAATGTACTATGATGATGATATATTTTCAGTTTTTTTGAAACAATAATTTTAATTCGAGAGAAAAATGTGTATTGTGAAGAATGGAGGAAGCGTTACGCCAATGTTGTTCAGATAAAACATGTGTACATTTGGTGATTAGTACGAGTGTCTACGTCACAAGACCTTCAAAAATAAATTAGCTCCGCTGGTGTAATTATCAATCCTTGAATACGTAACCACGCACTATCGTTTTATCTCCACATTTCGTATATTTTACTTGGAAACAATGTCAAAGCTCCTCTTACGTCATTTATGTTTTAAATTGTTGCTCGTCACATTTCCAACCTGGCATAACTATGAGCATCTTACTATACTAAGGATCGGTTTCACCAACAGAGGTAACTGTATTACGCCAGTTTAAGTTATGCATTATACACGGGGAAAACTGGCGTAATACAGTTACTTCTGTTGGTGAAATTGACCTTAATTGCAAGCTAAGTTCCAGTTGTACTGAAAACAAAGTTACGTAAGGTCTTACTCCGTCTATTGGCGGAACCGTGGTGCTAATTTTACCCGCCATATGACTGAATTGTGTATGATATAAGCATTGTTCTTAGGCAATATCATATTTTACGAGAAATAAGACTGAATACAAGGAAGATGGTGCCAGTATAATTACGAACTTCTCAATTTCTGATATATTTATCATAAGTAATGCGAGGAGTGATTTCCAAATTATCGATAAATTCACGACTCACCAAATGAGGAATGAATTTATCTAGACTATTTAACTTATGTCCCAAATGGGAGTCAATGACCAATAACGTTTCAATGATTACTGTTTTACAACCAATCAGAGTCGTGTTTCACGAAATATTTATCAGTGTTATAATTACCACATTAAAGAAAGCTCCTCCTTTTTAATATTCTGAACAGGTCTGACCATTATTTTGCACTGACTGAGCATACAAGAAATACGGCTACCAGATTGCATATATAGTGCATGAATGTCAACACATGCAGCATGCGGGAGTTAATATAAAAACATTTGTAGCAATTTATTATACCACCAAAAAAAGAAACCACTGCTTGCACTTTCTTAAATGTATTTTTTCCCAGGTAACAATCCAGAAAAATATAATTGTCATATTTACATCATACGACATCACAAATGAATTAATATACAGTTTGATGTGTTTCATTTTTTCTCCACTAGAGAGCATTCTTACAATATTGCGTTCCTTTGGCAATAAATAGTATGATCTGGTTGCAGTGATAAACAAAAGAAGCAGATGAAGCGTACCTATCGTTTCTCATTTGTTTTTAAACATCGCCGTTTACATTAAATATATAAATATTTTAAAATAACTATAGTTAAATAATGATTTGTGAGTAAACAGCTTAATTTTATTCGTTAAATAGTCCTAGTAGGAGGTCAAGGCTCCCACTTTTTCTAGACAATCGGCACTTTATGCCAGCCGGGTTGTCAGCCCTGCGTGACGGCCGCCTTTACCCCAGAAGAAGCGTCTGGTATTCATTTCCGTTAGAGGCTAGGTATTTTAAAATATTTATATATTTAATGCAAACTGCGATGTTTGAAAACAATTGAAAAACGCTATGTTTCACTTGTTATCACTGCAACCAGATCATATTATTTATTACAAAATAGAATCGCAATATTGTAAGAATGCACCCTAGTGGAGAGAAAATGAAACAAATCAAACTGTGTATTATATTATAACCAACATTATAGGTTACTAATATTTTTTTCTAGGAAACAGCTCAGTAAAATCGTTATTTAAAAACAATTATTGAACACACAATTATCAAATGTGTAGTTCGAAGGAATTTGTTCATTATTTGCTACATTCAACATGTTTGTTAGAGAGTCAGTCACTGCATAATAATTGTCTGACCTGTTCAGAATATTAAAAAGGAGCTTTTTTATGATAAAAAAGAAGTAGATAATTATCGAGGCGAAACACGACTTAATTGTTTGTAAAACAAAATTAATTGATACATGATTGGTCATTGACTGTCATTTGGGGCATGAATTAAATACTCATTAAAAATATTTGTGTTATTTACACCATTTTCGTTAAATAATAGTACGTGCTTACATTTGCTAATGATGTGGATTTTTTCTTTCTCGATTTCTTTCGTTTACACTGTGCTTCCTTTTTTTTTTTTTGTTTTTTACATTTGTTAGCCTTTTACCTTATTCACACATACAACCACAAACAGGACACACACCCAGACCCAAGATGGAGATTTAAAATCCTCTACCTCGTCGGGAATCGAACCCGGGTCGCCGGCGTGGAAGGTAGGGACTCTTCCTACCACGCCATGGCGACGGACTCTTGCTGTATAATGAGACATGTTCAGGAGGGTTGAAACAGCTGAGTACATGTCAGCTGAGTTCTCTCCTGAATCAGCTGTACAGAGTAAACATCCCTCTCTCCATACAGCAGTGTTGCCAAATGTACAGAGTTGTAAACTTTAAGAATTAGTTACTTACTTACTCACTGGTACTATGGAACCCGTAGGTTCATGACCGCACGGACATAAGCTGTCCATACATCCCTATTCTGAGCTAATGCTTTCCAATCATTCCTGTATAATCGACTTTCCTCAATCATAGTTGATTTTGTTTTCTCACCTCATTCTTGGTCTACCAACTGGGAGCTTCACCTCTGGCTTTCCTACAAGAAGCTTCCATGCACGTCTTTCATTTCCCATACGCGCAATATGTCCTGCCCATCGCAGTCTACGAGACTTAACTGTTCTTATTATATCTGACTTCCTATAAAGACCATGTAGTTAGTTCATTGTTATGAAGTCTTCTCCATTCACCTGTCTGTTCATCTCTCTTTGGTCCAAAAATTGTCCTAAGAACTTTATTCTCAAATACTCGTAATCCCATTTCCTCCCTTAAAGTAAGAGTCCATGTTTCGCATCCATATAATATAACGGGTAGAATAATAGTTTTATGTATTTTCAGTTTAACGTTTTTTGAAAGGAGTTGGGACATCAAGAGTCTCTGCAATGCATAATAGCACGTATTTCCAGAATTGGGCCTATGTTTAATTTCCTTGTGCATCTCATTCCTATTTGTGATTATTGTTCCTAGGTATTTGAATTCAGCCACTTCCTCAAAATTTCCCTCATTTGTCATTAGCTGTCCATTTCCATTACATAATGTTTTTCTATGTGTGACCATATATTTAGTTTTATTGATATTTACTTCCAGTCCTAATTTCTTAGTGTTACTCAATAGTGTGTGCGTGTTGTCCTTTAGTATCTCCTCGCTATCGGCCAATAATTAGTTAAATATTATAATTAGAAAAAATGTGAGAATCTTTTTTTATTCTTCATGACATGAAGAATCATCAGTTAAAATAATGACACTTACAACTTGTATGTATATATGTGTGTGTGTGTGTGCTTAAGGCACTGAGCTACAAGCCGGAAGGTCGAGGGTTCAAGTCCCGGTGGGGTCAGGATTTTTAAACTGACCAAAACCTTCTGGCGGCACTATGGCCCTGGGGTCGACTCAGCCTCTAACGGAAATGAGTACCAGACGCTTGTTCTGGGGTAAAGGCGGCCGTCACGCAGGGCTGACAACCCGGCTGACATCAAGTGCCGATTGTACAGAAAAAGTGGGAGTCTTAACCTCCCACTACCCCAAGGGCCTCCTGAGGCCTGTAGTGGGAATAATTTACTTTATATATATATATATATATATATATATATATATATATATATAATTCGTATACCTTTTTTTTTACATTGAGACATGCCTGCCATCCCTATCAGGAAGTATGTTATTTTTAGTTTTCGGACCGCACTGAAAACTGAAAATGTTTAACTACATAAGAACTAAACCTTGGATGGGTGTACGTCTTCGGAAACGGACCACAGCGAAAACTCTACTTGTTTAATTAAATAAGACCTAAACCTGTGACTCGAACTTGTCATTCCTTGATAATAGCATGTGGGATCATGCCGAAACGTCGGAGTCAGTGGCCAGGGGCCGAACTTGAATCCAAGAATTGGAAAACCCAAGAAAACTGTCTTATTCATATTGATATATATATATATATATATATATATATATAGAGAGAGAGAGAGAGAGAGAGAGAGAGAGAGAGATACAGAGAAGATAAATTTATATAAAATATTAAATAATATAAATCGAGAAGTTTTGTAAAAATAGGGGGTTTTCTCTTAAAAATTGTTTTTAGGATCTTGCCAAATGTGAAATATTTACTAACTGATTGAGTTTTTGATAAAATGGAGTAAAAAGAACAACAACAAAGCGTCATGAAGGCATGATACGCATTCCCAAGGTTTTTAATGCCCCACGTGCCGTGATGAATGTAAGAACCAGTAACTAGATCTGCTGACATCTCCACAAACTGTGGGAATTTTCCTCTATTCTCCATTCAAACTCCGTACTCATCAATCAGCTATAAATATATCTATATTGATTCAGTTCTAACGTTGTAACACTTATTTCTCTTCCAATGTATATATTCAGGGCGATTCAGAAATATGGCTATACGTTTGATCGCATTTTGTGACGAAAATATTATTATTAAAGGAAATACGATGTTATCATTGGAAAGGGAATCCTTCAAATCACAACAATAGAACAAAACAAAACAAAATCACTGCTCACGTGCAGCTTGGCGGGTTGATTTTTGTGGGCTAGCGTCGAACGCCTCCACAATTGTCTTCGTTGTTTCTGCATCCGTGCTAATGCGAGGCCTTGTAGGAGGTTTGATTTTCTGCATCCTTCCCGTTTCCAGCAGTCGTTTTCTCCACTTCCCCACAATCGACGGCTGCAATGCTACGTTAAACTCACGTCTTGCGGCCTCACGATCATTAGCATACGTTATTGCCCATGCAGCAATTGTAATTTGCTGTTGCATATTCATCACCATTTTGACTAATGATGTAAGTTCTACACTGTTTTGTTTTATTCCATTGTTGTAATTTGAATAATTGCCTTTTCAACGGTAATTTCATCATCATCATTATGAACAAATTCGTTTTAGGCCATGTGGCCTGTACGGTTCTTTGCTTAAGTTTTTTCGAGTAATAGGAAGTCCCCTGGGTTGGTTACCAGCCATCCACAGAGTGGTAGGGCTGCTACCTTATAGCCTCTAGTCAGGCGTTCAAAATATGGAATTTCCTCCATATTTGATGGAACGGTTATACCGCCGTGACTCGGTCCCCATTACCTCGTTAGTTAAAAGCAGGGTGTACCACGTGCAAGTGAGGTTGAGAATTAGCTAGGAGAGGTTATAGAATGCACATCACTACCTCTTACACCCCCGGTAATTTCATATTTCCTCTAATGGTAATATTTTGTCACAAAATGCGATAAAATGTATAGCCATATTTATGATTCACCCCGGGCATTGTGGTCGTAGTCATTCTCGGTGTCTACCAGGTACGATCGGCGAAGATATGTAAAATTAAATGGAAAAAATATATATATATTTAGCACAACATCAGTAACTACTCTTCCTTCGAATTGACTAATATACAGTGTGATTATAAAGTCCCAGCACATTTTGTGGATAAAGTAGCGGAAATAAAACAAACATTATAAGGCAGTTTCTACTATCAAGTTAGTGTTCAACATAACCTCCATCAATCTCAAAACATGTTTCCCAAGGACGCACCGTCGCCCGTAAAACATGCACCAACATATCCTCTGTAATCATTTCACTCGCTTGGCGTATGCGTTCTTTCAGCCCTTGCAGATTAGGAAACTTGGTTCTGTACACCTGTTGCTTGATGAACCCCCAAGCAAAAAAGTCCAGGGGTGCGTGGTCTGGCGAACGAGGTGCCCAGATACGAGGGATGCCCTTCCAATCCACCTTTTGGGAAACCTGTCATTGAGATACCGTATAGTCAGAGCAAAGTGTGGTGGTGCTCCATCTTGTTGCAACACCACTGTATCAATGATACCATCTTGCTGTAACTGTGGCTGTAAGAAAAGTTGCAACATATCAAGATACACGTCTCCCGTGAGGGTTTCCTTTGGAATCTATCTCTAACTTCTTCGTACGACTGACCTCTTAAACGCGCAGCAACAATCTCTATCCGCTCTTCAATGGTGAATATATTTGTATCTTTCGAATGGCTGTAACAGAAATACGATATGTAAACGATTTCTTTAAAATGTACTGAGACTTTATAATTACACTGTAGAAACGGATAAAACTGGTCGGGAGAAAAAGACAATTGTGTGTGTGTGTTTGTTGTTAGGGTAATGTGTGTGTGTGCATTAATTACGTGTTTGTATTCTTGTAAATTATGTGTTTGTGTGTAAATGAGATATATGTTTGTATGCGTGTTTGTGCATGTATGTGTAGGAACAATAATCACAAATAGGAATGAGATGCACAAAGAAATTAAACATAGGCTCAATTCTGGAAATGCGTGCTATTATGCATTGCAGTGACTCTTGTCCCAACTCCTTTCAAAAAACGTTAAACTGAAAATATATAAAACTGTTATTCTCCCAGTTATATTATATGGACGCGAAACGTGGACTCTTACTTTAAGGGAGGAAAGGAGATTACATGGATTTAAGAATAAAATTGTTCGGAAAAAAAATTGGGCCAAAAAGAGATGAATAGACAGGTGAATGGAGAAAACTACATAATAATGATATGTGTAGGAAGCCAGATATAATAAGAACAGTTAAGTCTCGTAGACTGCGATGAGCAAGACATGTGGCACGAATGGGGGGATGAAAGAGGTTCTTGGAAGCTTCTTGTAGGAAAACCAGAGGGAAAACGCCAGTTTGTGGACCAAGAATGAGGTCGGAGAATAACATTATCCATGATTTGAGGGAAGTAGATTATACAGGCGATGATTGGAATAAAAATAGTTCCGGATATGATTGTATGGAGAGTTTATGTCCGCGCAGCCATGAACCTACGGGTTCGATAGACCCAGCTTTATATGTATATGAGTCCCGCGCCGTAGCCGAGTGGTTAAGGCAGGAAGCCTTGGCCAGCTTCGTGAGGCATTTGGGTAGCTACGATAACTAGCAGCTCCATATTGAAAACAAAAATATATATAACGGCTGGAGGACTCGATATGCTGATCACATGTCATCCCTACACTGGTGGATGACCGTCTACCTCTGTGGTTAACACGTGTGGATGTGAGGCCAGCATCGGTTGGTAGGCCTGTAGCGCCAAGGGGTTTTTAAATGTGTATGTACAGGGCATCTGACTCAAGCCATTTCAGGATCTGGTTAGGCAACCAGATAGCCGTTGAAACATATAGTCAACAGTGAGTGGTTTCGCAGGTGGAAACAGGGGTTCGTAAGCTGTTTATGTGAATTTAACTAACACTGAATCAAATAGATAGATAGATAGATCATCGGTTGATTAATGTCTTTGACATCGTCCTATTCCTAATAGCCCATTTTTTCGGTTCATCCAATCTCTTGGTTGTAGATGTTTTTCCTTCATGTATAAACATATTACCTGACTCCAGGAGGTTTTAGGTCTTCTTCTGCCTCGTCTTCCCTCAGGTTTCCATTCCAAAACACATTTTGGTAGCCTAGCCGATCCTCTTCCATTCGCTGGACATGTCCGTACCATCTTAATTGCTGAGTTTTAATATAATCTAAAATAGTGTCTTCAATCTTCATTTTGTCCCTTATAACTGAGTTCCTAATTTTTTCTCTTCTTGAAATTCTTGCTGCCCTTCGTATAAAATCCATTTCCGTTGCCAAAAGATACTTATTTGTTTTTGTTGTTAACGGCCAAAGTTCTGCTCCATAAGTAAGTATGCTTTTAACAATTGTATGATATATATTCATTTTATTTTTATTACTTATATTTTTATACAACAATATTCCATTGAGGCAAGCAATTGCAAGTTTTCCTTTATTATTTATATTTCTTATTTCGTCTTCATAACTCCCGTTTTTATTTATTTTAATTCCTAAATATGTGATCTCACTAACTAACTAACTCACTGACACTATTGAACCCATACGTTCATGGCCGCGCGGACATAAGATCTCTATACATCCCTATCCTGAGCTAATGTTTTCCAATCATTCCCCATATAATCTACTTCCCTCAAATCATAGTTAAATATGATTGTCCCACCTCATTCTTGGTCTACTAACTGGGCGTTTTCCCTCTGGTTTTCTTTCACGAAGCTTCCATGCACGTCTTTCATTCACCATTCGTGTCAAATGTCCTGTCTATCGCAGTCTAGGAGACTTAAATGTTCTTATTATATCTGGCTTTTCTATAAAGACCATATATTGTTGCTTAAGAAACAATTCCCGCGCCGTAGCCGAGCGGTTAAGGTAGGAAGCCTTGGCGCAGAGCTACGGGACTTGCGCTGGTTCGAGTCTCCATGGGGGATGAAATTTTCTCATGGTATTTCGGCCAGTATGGGACCGGTGCCCACCCAGCATCGTGAGGCAATTGGGTAGCTACAATAAGTAGCGGCTCCAGGTTGAGGAACCAGCTATAACGGCTGGGGGCTCGACATGCTAACCACATGTCACCCCTACACTGGCTGTTGATCATCTACCTATGTGATTGACACATGTGGATGTGAAGGGCCAGCAGCCGGCTGGTAAAAGGGCAACCGCTGAAAAGTGGAAAGACCCTCAATCGGAAAAAACAATTCCGCGTAACTGACACTTTTGGTGAAATTTATATTTTTATAGGCTACTGTTAGCATCACGGAAGAAGTGCGCTCAGTGCTAACATAGATTGGAATGCAATTTTGTACCATGACCTTCCTAAACTTACAGATACAATGGTTTCAATGCATAGGTACTAAGGGGAAAAGTAAACCGTTTTTTGTTTCTCGTGTAAAATGTTCATTTTGTTAGTTACGCGGTATTGTTTCTTAAGCGACGATATGTGATCTCATTACAAGATTTAATTTTTTCCCTAGTCTCCAAAATGAAATTTTGTTCTGTTTGACCAATTGCCGAATAAAATAATATTATTTGAGTCAGTATTAGTGTTATTGTTTATTATTTATAATTGGTGTTGAATAGTTGCACGAAATCCACAACACAACCTAATTGCATGCAAGAATTTCAATAATGCACGGTTGTAGTGTACATTGTATAAACGGCTTGAGTCAAACGTCTCGTGAAATAAAGTGAAGTCCACAAGGCAAATAATAATTAAAGGCAGAAAAAAATTGCACGTGAGCTATTCTGGTATTTGTGAATTATTGCCCATAAACTTGATCCATAAACTGGAAGGAAAAGTACTGAACTGCTAAATCCAAGGCCACCTTGCTTTATTGTTTAATATTTTACGTATTAACTTTAATTGTGAAATATAATATAATATTGATAATGGCTAACAACAACAACAATAATAATATTAATAACAATAATAAATTAATATTTAATATTTATGTAGAATCCATATTAATGAAATGGAAACAAAGCTGCAAAGGTATGGGGATCCCAATAGGTAACAGATTTTTGCTGACATTACAATTTGCCGATGATCAACTGGTTTTAGCGCAAGACAAATCTGATATGGAATTCATGATAAAAAGGTTGAAAAACACATATGAATCGTGGGGTCTCACAGTAAATTTACAAAAAACAGAATTTCTGGCAATAAATAGCAATGAACGAGAAAATTTAATATTGGAAGAAGGAATCCAAATAAAGCAAGTGAAACAAACTAAATATTTGGGAATAATTATGGATAACATTGAAGGTATAGGCAAAGAGAACATAAAACATAGAATTGAATTGAGTAGCAAAATAATATCATCGTTAAATTCCATATGGTGGGATAAGCATATTTGGAAAGACACAAAAAAAATATATTGGTAAAATATTGGTGGAATCTGTTGCAGTGTATGGAAGTGAGGTATGGGCAATCAATAAGTACTACAAGAATAGACTAATAGCTCTAGAAATGGATTATTTACGGAGAAGTGCCAGAAAGTCTAGATTAGAACATGTCACAAATAAGGAAATTAGAAACATAATGGAAGCAGAAGAAAGCATAATTGAAAGAATTGAGGAGAAGGAATTAAAGTGGTTAGGACATGTTTTAAGAATGGAAGATGAGCGATGGCCGAAGCAACTATATGAATGGCATCCGAATAGAAAGAAGAAAAGAGGGAGACCAAGGTTAACATGGAAGGAAAACATGAAGACAGTAATGCAAGCTAGAGGGCTAAGCATCGAAGATGTCCAAGACCGTAGGCTTTGGAGATTTGGCACGGGAAGACGGCAGCAGCTGTAAAAACCCGAAGATAGATAGATAGAACAATAATAATAATAATGACACATTAATTTTGAACAGAAAAAAATATATCGAAAATATAGTGAAAAAAAATGCAAAATTACAAGAAAAGTTTTAGGTCTACAAGTCATAGGTGAAGCATTTAGATTCAGAAGTAAAAAGGAAATAAAAATATATACAGACATTCATAGTGACATTAGAAAACGAAGGTTGACATTGTATGGCCGTATTAAACGAATGAACTCAAATAGGCTTACAAAACAGATAATGGAATTCTACGAAAACAGAAGTAAAGCTCCAGTGGATACTATGAAGTGGATTGATGAAGTCAAAAAGGACTTAAAATTGGCAGGAATTACTAAAGAAGATATCCCAAACAAAGATATATTTAGAATTAAGGTGAATAAGTTGCAAGTTAACCAAGAGGACAAACCGAAGAAAAAAACAGGAACAACTTGGACAGATGATAGAAAACAAGCTCATAGCAAAAGAATGAAAGAAATTTGGGCTCAAAGGAAACGCCTCTAAGTACTTTGCGTAGTCCTACATGGGCTCATCCGCAATTTTAAAAAAATCACAATAATAATAATAATAATAATAATAATAATAATAATCCATGCAAGTATTAGGCCGTGTGCCCTGTTACGGTCTCAATGAGGAATTTTCCATCCAACGCGTTTTTTGGACGTCCCAGCGATCTTTTGCCTTGGGGGCAGTAGCGAAGTATGGCTTTTGGAATTCTATGAGACGGAATTCGTTGAAGATGGGCTTTCCAGTTGTTCTGGTGGTTTTATTTATGGTGAAGAATGGGTTCTACATCCAACTCATCCATAATTTCATTTCTTTTATGGTCCCACTTTGTGTAGCCTGCTGTACGGCGCATAAATCACATGTCATTTACTGTTATTCGGCTTTCATCTCTTCTTCGTATTGTCCATGCTTCACTACCATATCTTAATACTGGTCTTGCGAGAACCTTATAAAGCCGTAATCTTGTGTTCTTCTGTACTAAAGATGGCTTCATTATACTGTTAATTATCCCCGTTGTTTTTGTAAAATTTGTGATTTATCAGTTTCATCTTGAAATGTTATATTATAACCCAAATAATTAAATTCGTTTACTCGTTCTAAAATGTCATCATCCAAAACAATTTTGCTAGGTATAGGGTATTTACCACAAAAGGCCATCACTTTAGTTTTCTTTGTATTGATTTCCATATTGTACCTTTTTGCAATTATATTAAAATTGTGTATAGAATACTGTAAATCTGTTTCTGTTGGAGCTATTAATACCAAATCATCTGCAAAAAGCAAAGAGTCTATTTTATGGTTTCTATTAATTTGGATAGAACCGTGTCTCATCTGTCGCCAATCTTGGAGTGTTCTATCCATGTATATCATAAAGAGCAAGGGCTAATAATAATAATAATAATAAATAATAATAATAATATTAATAATAATAATAATAATAATAATAATAATAATAATGTAAATAAATAGTATATTACAGTGCGAGGTTGGGAAGTGGTTTTTACAGAAGCGAGGATATGATTAAAAACCGAGGGATAGTGAGATTCTGTAAAGCGCTTCTCAAACGTGCGTTGTACATTATTTCTTGCGCGATGGTGCTTTGAAAATAATAAATAAATGTAAAATAATAGCGTCTTTGTTGGAAATATTTGCGTTCATTATAAACAATTGACTAACGTTAACAGTGTGGCCAATGTTTATACATTAAATGCCAAAAATCATTTAGTTTAGTCTACAGCAGGTCGTGACACCAATCAGTCTTAAAATGGCGGCAAGTACGAATTTCTTGTTTCAAATAAAGTTTAGTTCATTTAAAATGCAGTGATTTGTTTAGTATAATGTATATTAACACTAAAGAAAAGTAAAGTGATCCCACAACAGACCCGGAGGCCCTTGGGGTAGTAGAAGGTTAAGGCTCCCACTTTTTCTAGACAATCGGCACTTTATGTCAGCCGGGTTGTCAGCCCTGCGTGACGGCCGCCTTTACCCCCAGAACAAGAGCCTGGTACTCATTTCCGTTAGAGGCTGAGTCGACCCCAGGGCCATAGTGCCGCCAGAGGGTTTGGGTCAGTTTAAAAATCCTGACCCCAACGAGACTTGAACCCTCGACCCTCCGGCTTGTAGCTCAGTGCCTTAACCACTACGCTACGGCGTGCCACCTTTGGATATATTTGTATATACATTGTATGTAGTATACATAAAGGGCAATGGTTGTACTTCCCGCACGAGGTTGGTAATATGCAATATTGCAGTATATTTATTTAGGTTGGCAACGCCGAAATTTAGGAAGTTGAATTTTGAATCATGGTCGCCATTACTGTAAGTTCGACAAAACGCTATATCGTGCAAAAATAATGTGTTTTGTCTTAATATTGTGTTGTCTCGAGGAGGCTCTGGTATTGAGCTGATCACTCATTCAGGGAGGCCCTCCATGTTCTTGTGTGATCAAAATATTATGTGTGTGATCCATAGTTAAAATCCCTGTCCCGACAGGTCGTGCCACTGTAAAGCCCGGGTGACGTGTGGCACGTAAAAGTACCTGTAAGGTGAGAGGTTAAACTGGGTTAATGAAGTGGAATATATTTCTATTGGACGTATCTCGTAAACGCCCAATTGGTCGACCAAGCACGAGGAGGGAGAGTAACTTAATATTAACTGTGATTTGAGGGAAGTAGATTATACAGGGAATGATTGGAAAACATTAGCTCAGGATAGGGATGTGTGGAGAGCTTATGTCCGCGCGTCCATGAACCTATGGGTTCGATAGTGCCAGCGAGTTATTTAGTATGTCGTATAGAGCTTGTTTTCGTGTAATTACAATAGAGCTGAATTTAGCTGCACACTATGTTTAATCAATTTGTTAATATGTCTCGACCTTCAACTGTGGTCCAGAACCTAACCACAAAATAGCCACAAACCTTAATTAAGAGACTAATATTCCTACAAATTATATAATAAAAATATTGCTGATATTACTATTGTAGATTACAGACACACACAAACACACGCACACACACACACACACACATATATATATCTGTGAGTTCCATATGATTCTAACAGATGGCGGTGTAAGGTAATTGGTTTATTATGTTTCAAACAGAGATTCAGGTGGCTGTGCTTTTTGTTGCAACCGCGAATTTTAATTGAATTACAAATATTGATTATTTCGTTATTTAAGTGTGTTCAGTGTTTATTTTATTTTCAATATATTGATAATAATATTAATTTCGTGTGTAAGTATTAATTTTAAGTAATGTCGCTGAAAGACAGCAACTTAATTTAAATTTAACTGGACAGAGAAGGGACATTGAACAATATGGCGAATCAGTTCTAGAGACCATGAATGATAAGATATCAAGTGAATTTCCGCAAATTGGTATAGGCCTATGTGACATAAATCTTACATTTAAGAAGAATGTCAATTTAAAAACATATGAAGGTCCTAAGGAACGGAATAAGACAACTGTAAGTCTGTTAGTTATAATAATATGCATAATATTACAGAAACAATCTCCATGCCTCAATTAAATGAAAAACAAGATGACTATAATATATCACAAGATGATATTACTATACAGAGACTTGATGATGATGAGAATCCAAACTGCCAACAAGTTCGTAGAAAAAAACGAAAGTATAACGGAATCAGCAAGCGTCCTCAGAATATGCCATCAATAAATGTATATAATCCTTATGATACATTTATGGACGATACTGAGAATGCAGACAACATAAATTCATCTCAATCAACAAAACCATACGGAAAAATTAACGTAAAAATACTTAAAGGCGATACGAACTTCGCCGGGCCATCTAGTATATATATCTATCATCCGGTATCATGGCAGCTGCCGCCGTCTTCCGCAAACCAAACGCCATTCCTCTCTGTCCATCCATTGATCTTCCTCCAATCCTCTGATATGCATAGCTGTTTGTACCCCTTCTATCCTTAATGATGAGGAAAATTCTCAAAATGAATGAATAATGATTATTATTATTATTTCTGTCCCGCTGTTATTACTATCAGCACTCCTGCTATTATAATAAAAATACGGTGATGTAAATAAATTAACCTGTCAACATTTACTTAACTGCCAAACAGTGTACTAAATCAAATTGCACATAAAACTGATAAGAAAATAACACCAATAAGAAAGATTCTCGTGGAAGATTAGACATTTTTGAATCAGAACTATTTATACTACTGCTATACTTTGTGACAAATCTTAGGACTTTTCAGGACTTTTCTTCCAAGAGCCCAGGCGTCCCTAATGGAGAGATCATTGAAGAAATGCAACATGCCGGCTAAACCCTCATTAGTGTCACTCACTGAATTTTTTTTAGGTTGTCAATGTTTCTCTTTTAAGTATATTTCCTCAGTTTTGTTTTTAGTATTTGTTTGCATACTGGCATAGATGACAACTCTTTCAATTTTTTCGCCACGTGCTTACAAAGGTGTGAGTGAGTTGGGTTTAGTTGGAGAAAATTATTTTAAGACTTGTTTTTCACTATACTTCATTGAATCCCGTTAGGCGAATTAACAATAAGTGATGATTCCTGCCGCCAAAGTTTCTACCTGTATCTGGAATTTTCTTTTGTCCTCACTGAACATCCGTTTTGCGAAATGCATATTCGTTTAATTTGGCGTGTGACATCTGTCTTACAAATGATCAGTATTCCAAACTCAAATTCTAACCCTTGATATATCCCTAGGGAATAACGATTTCAAGGCATCTTCAGGTTGGTCGTGGACAGTTTTAAAAGGCGACACAATGGAGTGTGGAATGAAATTTGGGGGGAATCAAAGGATGTGGATGAAAGTGTAGTTAGTGAATGGAAACCGAAACTGCACACTTTAATTTCAGGATACGCGCCTAAGAGACATTTTTAACGCCAACTAAACGGGACTGTTTTTTCGTGCGTTACCGTCGAAATCGCTCGTACATACTATACTTCACTTTCCAACGGCAGCGGAACTACAATTGAATGAGTCATTTCGAAAAGGGATCATCTACAGCTGATCAAATTTTACAGGAGAGGGGAAAAACTGATTCAGTTTGTCCAGGATAAAGCTATGAATCTGAAATTTCTACTGAATAATTTTCATGCCCATTCACGTTCACTTACCGATTTACATGACTTTCTTGATTATGGTTTTCCCAAAAAAACTAATTACAATTTTCCGGAGATGATCCCTTTTCGAAATGAACGAAGAAACGTTTACAAAATTAAACACATTTCTTTGAAAAAAATTAATATTGCGAAATAACTACAAGGTGCCCAAGCTGAGCAAAACATTTCTTCCACTTACTTGTGTTTTGCACTCTTTTAACTCTATTTAACCTCTCTTGGTTAACTCTTGTTTTTTTTCGACCCCGACGCTATTAGGGCATCCGAGGGCTAGGGAGTCTTTCCTTTCTTCCATTTCTTCTTTTCTTTATTTTCTTTTCTTCTCCAGAAAAGCCTGACCAGAGGCTATAAGATGGCAGCCGCATCACTGGTCTTGCCTTCCTTTGGCCAGCAACCAATTGAAGGGACTATTATTATGCTTTCAAGTCTTATACGAGAATTTCCCGGTAGGATCGGAAAATTTTCTATAGGATCGTAACAGGCCTTGGCCTAATACTTGGAAGGAAGAAGAAGAAGAACTACATACATGGAATAATATTGTATACATTTTATTACATTTCATCATTTGGAAGTGACTATAAAAAAAGTACATCCGAAAAATTTCATCATTGAACATCTTCGGCGTTCTCTACTACTTCAGCTGTAGTTGTAGCCATTTGAATAAATCATCATACAAATGTCGATGGATATCAGGAATGTACTGATGAAGTTTCTTTACATCAATTTTTTTGTGATTGATTGGTACTTTGCTGATGTAGGCAGGGTGTGTTTTCACATCTGGTATTTGCAGTATTTCTGGGGGCTATGGTTTGAGCAAGTTGAACTCTTGTTCCCCGAAAATGGTGTCAATGAATTTCCGGCCGATTACGGTTCTAGGCTTGTCACTATTACACTCAAATTCGTAAAATGTATTTATTGCAAAATAATGTTTTTGTTCTTTTGGAACACCTTTACCCATACTCTGTATACGGAGTGCCTTGCATTAAATAAATAATACATAAATAACGATTGTAGCATGGTTTTAATATTGTTTACTCTGATAACACAGAAAGACTGCAAGAGGATAGATATGCAGCTGAAGTCATCACATTCGTGCGTCAGTCCGTTCGAAAAGGGAACAACTCGGCGAGTTGATCCTTTTTCGAAATGAAAGGTAAAGTCAGAAAGTGGTAAAAGAATTGTGTATTTGATCATTTTTCACGCGGAATCGATGTAAGGACGTATGTAAACATGGAATAACGAAAAAAGTGAATTTCACAAAAAATCATAGATGATCCCTTTTCGAAATGACTGATTCAATTATTCCAAGGTACATAAAAAAGAGAGATATACTGTGCTGTATGATCTAAGATTGATTAATATTCTTTTGTTTTTTTATAATGCGGAATGTTTTCTAATGTGGAAAAAATTGGTCCCATGCGATTCCGCTTTGAACAAGTTTCACTGTATTTGAATAAACTAAGTATTGCGTTCTAATACTGTTCTATTTAAAGTCCACTCTGAGATCGTTTTTTTTATTTCGTTTTGTATTTTGATTTGGAGAAACTGTGGAGTAATGTGTGTCCTTGAGTGAAGAGCCTCATCGACAAGTTATTTTCGTCTGACCTCCAAACAAAATATCAAGCGGCATTTAATGGAACCTCTCACAACTTAATATTCTACCCTTATTTCTTTTAAACGTTAAGTCATCTGGTGGAATGTTCGCACATTCTTGTATATTGTGAGATTTTTAAAACTAGGAACGCTAAAATCTTATATATAAAAAATCAATGTTTGTTTGTTTGTTTGTTCGTAGCGGCCATACCGTTAATCCGATTTTGATGGTTTTTTTTTGCAAAATGTTGAGACGATTCCCGGGATGAACATAGGCTATAAGAGAGTTGTGATATTCAAACCCTTCACCCCTGACATCACCCTTTGTAGTGAAAAAGTGAAATAAAGTCCCTATTTTGACGCTTAAATGCCTTACGCTGCCTAAACAATAACAAATACACCAAATTAATGTACACAGGATTGAATATCTCTAAGAACTCTACAAAAAGTCCGCGACAGCGTACGTTTATCTTTTATGGATAACTCACAATAACCATTTTTGTTTTTCATTGATGCCAAGAAGATCGGTATAAGTGGATTCCGGGACAAGCGTGATCTCTCATACTGTTCATCCGATTGACATGTGGCTTTTTGAAAAATGTTCAGGGGATTCGGGGGATGAACATAGGCTATAAGGGAGTTGTAATACTAACCCCTTCACCCCTAAAAATCACCCTTTGTAGTGAAAAAGTGAAATACAGTCCATATTTTGACGCTTAAATGGCTTACACTGCCTAAACCATAACAAATACACTAAATTAATGTACACAGAATTGAACATCTCAAAAAGCTCTACAAAAAAGTCCGCGACAGCATATGTTTATCTCTTACGGATAACTCACAATAACCATTTTTGTCTTTTATTGATGACAAGAATATCGGGATAAGCAGATTCCCGAACAGCGCACGGCTGGTGGTAAAAACATGTTAGCATTTATTTATGAGTAGCAGCGCACGCCCGGTATTAGCTAGTATCTTATGAAATGGGTTTTCTACTAGTAGATACGAAACATAATCCATATAATGGCCTCATATTTTAAGGGAGAAGAGGAGAATACGAGTATTTGAAAATAAAGTCTTTAAAAAATGTTTCGATCAAAGAAATACAGACAGACAAGTGAATGGTGAAGACTATATAACAGTGGAGTACATGTTGTGGGGTGTATTGAAATAGTATATTGCGATACAAGTGAGGTAAGCACTTGTTACTGATCGAGAAAAAGTTTGAAAAAAACGAGGCGCTTGCGCCGAGTTTTTTCAATTTTCGAGATCTGTTACGTGCTTACCTCTTGTGTATTGCATACTATTTTTTTTTCGATGTGACTAATTTTTATTAAATATATAGCAATGCATTAATTAAAATATTCGTTGGATGTAAATGACTTCTATGAGAAAGAAACATTTGGTGATCGTTGGGTGCTATGTGGCTTTTCATTTGTTTTATTATAAGCAAGGATTGTTGTCTGTGGAGACATTTTTATATGTAGCACCGTGATTAGAATCTGTTTGATAATTTTATTATGGAAGGAGTCTGGAGAGTGGGATGTTCTGCATTAATTCCGGAAAAGTCTAAAGAAAGGTACGAGTTAGTGTACAAAACATTCAAGAAATGTTTTATTTTACTTACCGAACGTGTGCTTTTTGAGTCCATATCAGCATTGCGATTTCTTCTGTTTTCATAGCAACCAGGTTAGATGTGGGAACGTTGACTTACTTCCAGTAACAACAATATTGGTAAGTGTAAGAAATTAGTCACATCGACCAAAAATGTTTTAAGTGTATTATACTGCATTGGGAAATGGAAAAGGGGCATGGAAACTTCTTGAGGGAAATTAAAAAAAGGGCTGGAAACTTCTTGAGGGAAATGGAAAAAGGGCTGGAACTTCTTGAAGAAAAGCAGAGGAAAAGCCCACATATGTATAACAAGAATGGGATGGGAGCTTCAATCATGTTTTGAGAGAGACATATTATGCAGGGATGATTGAAAAACATTAGCTCTGGATAAGGATGTATGGACATCTTTTGTTCCCGCGGTTTTAATCTAGCTGGACAGTAGCGAACAAATATCTGCTCAGAATGGTACTGGCCCTGAAACTTCCCATCAGCACATTGTCCTTTATATCCCTCCTCATCACACTGTATATTATTCATTATCTTTTACGGTCTCACTTACCAAAACATGGGATTCCCTTCCGCCCTATGTCAGAGACTGTCAAACTATAACATCCTTCAAAAACAAACTAAAGAATTATTTAATAACAAACTAACTTATACACCTCACTGATAGTATTCTTTTAACAATTAATAAATTTAATTATTTATGAAAATAATATTAAGATTAACAAATGTTTCCTTTTTGTTTTGTTTTAAATATTGTATAATCGTAAAATTAGTTTTCTATATCTCATTATTTTTCTTTGTTTTTTATATACACTAGACAGGGACAATTTAATATGTCTTGCTTGTATACATTTTATTATTAGTTTTAGTCTTAATTTTAACTAACATTAACTGGTTGCATTATAGATCGTAATATAATAGATATTATCTTATTGATCCAATTTTTATTTAGTGTTTAATATTAGAGTTAATTGAGATTGTTATATTCTGATGTAACATATGTTTGTCCTGGTGAGTGGAAGAGAAGGCCACATGACCTTATGTCCACCAGGCTAAATAAATCTAATCTAATCTAAAAAAAAATCTAATTATTTCAACAATTGAGGAGACTGCATACAAAAATCAGTTGAATCGCGCTGGGTTTCAATTCATGACCCTTGGTACCGGAGCATTAACTTCTAAACCACCGATAAAATAGTTTCTAATCTTAGTTTATTATTAACTTAGGAATGCGAGGAAACATTTTTTGTTTGTTGAATCTACCAAACATGTGTTTAAATTAAAGACAAATAATAAGTATTTATGATATTTGAGGTCAATTTTTTACTAAATAATAGAATTATAGGTCCGATAACCCAACGGAGGTCATCTCTTGAATTATAGCTACAACCTTGACATTACGGAAAATTTCCTACGACTGTTACATATTTTTGTTTCCACTACATCAGAGCGTAAATCAACAAATCATTATACTCCCTTATCATCCAGCAATTAGCGATTGGAATAATATATTTTGTAACTTTTCAAAGTAAATAAGCTAACTGGAAACCTTATATATAAAAATTGTTTGTTAGTTTGTATATTTGTTTGTTTGTTCGTACTTTATGCGCGGCCATACCGTTCATCCGATTGTGATGGGATGTTTTGCAAAATGTTCAGGAGATTCCCGGGATGAACATATGCTATAAGAGAGTTGTGATACTCAACTCCTACACCATTAAAAATTGCCCTTTGTAGTGGAAAACGTGAAAAAAGTAGTTCCTTGGACGCTTAAATGGCTTACGCTGCCTAAACCATATGAAATACACAAAATTAATGTGCACAGAATTGAATATCTCAAAAAGCTCTACAAAAAAATCTGCGAGATTTAATTACACAATTTTATTGTTGTCACCAAAAAACTTAAAAATTACACAATTTTAATGTTGTCACCACAAAACTTAAAAATTCCACAATTTTATTGTTGTCACCATCAAAACTTACAAATTACACAATTTTATTGTTGTCACCACCAAAACTTAAAAATTACACAATTTTAATGTTGTCACCACAAAACTTACAAATTACACAATTTTAATATTGTCACCACAAAACTTACAAATTACACAATTTTATTGTTGTCACCACAAAACTTAAAAATTACACAATTTTAATGTTGTCACCACAAAAATTACAAATTACACAATTTTATTGTTGTCATCACAAAACTTAAAAGTTACACAATTTTATTGTTGTCACCACAAAACTTAAAAATTACACAATTTTAATGTTGTCACCACAAAACTTACAAATTACACAATTTTATTGTTGTCACCATAAAACTTAAAAATTACATAATTTTAATGTTGTCACCACAAAACTTACAAATTACACAATTTTATTGTTGTCATCACAAAACTTAAAAATTACACAATTTTATTGTTGTCACCACAAAACTTAAAAATTACACAATTTTAATGTTGTCACCACAAAACTTAAAAATTACACAATTTTAATGTTGTCACCACAAAACTTAAAAATTACACAATTTTAATGTTGTCAGCACAACACTTAAAAATTACACAATGTTATTGTTGTCACCACCAAAACTTACAAATTACACAATTTTAATGTTGTCACCACAAAAATTACAAATTACACAATTTTAATGTTGTCACCACAAAACTTACAAATTACATTACACAATTTTAATGTCACCACAAAACTTAAAAATTACACAATTTTATTGTTACCACCAAAACTTACAAATTACACAATTTTAATGTTGTCACCACAAAACTTAAAAATTACACAATTTTATTGTTGTCACCACCAAAACTTAAAAATTACACAATTTATTGTTGTCACCACCAAAACTTAAAAATTACAAAATTTTTTTGATGTCACCACAAAACTTAAAAATTACACAATTTTAATGTTGTCACCACAAAAACTTACAAATTACACAATTTTAATGTCACCACAAAACTTAAAAATTACACAATTTTATTGTTACCACCAAAACTTACAAATTACACAATTTTAATATTGTCACCACAAAACTTACAAATTACACAATTTTATTGTTGTCACCACAAAACTTAAAAATTACACAATTTTAATGTTGTCACCACAAAAATTACAAATTACACAATTTTATTGTTGTCATCACAAAACTTAAAAGTTACACAATTTTATTGTTGTCACCACAAAACTTAAAAATTACACAATTTTAATGTTGTCACCACAAAACTTACAAATTACACAATTTTATTGTTGTCACCATAAAACTTAAAAATTACATAATTTTAATGTTGTCACCACAAAACTTACAAATTACACAATTTTATTGTTGTCATCACAAAACTTAAAAATTACACAATTTTATTGTTGTCACCACAAAACTTAAAAATTACACAATTTTAATGTTGTCACCACAAAACTTAAAAATTACACAATTTTAATGTTGTCACCACAAAACTTAAAAATTACACAATTTTAATGTTGTCAGCACAACACTTAAAAATTACACAATGTTATTGTTGTCACCACCAAAACTTACAAATTACACAATTTTAATGTTGTCACCACAAAAATTACAAATTACACAATTTTAATGTTGTCACCACAAAACTTACAAATTACACAATTTTAATGTCACCACAAAACTTAAAAATTACACAATTTTATTGTTACCACCAAAACTTACAAATTACACAATTTTAATGTTGTCACCACAAAACTTAAAAAAAAAAAAAAAAAAAATTACACAATTTTATTGTTGTCACCACCAAAACTTAAAAAATTCACAATTTTTATTGTTGTCACCACCAAAACTTAAAAATTACAAAATTTTTTTGATGTCACCACAAAACTTAAAAATTACACAATTTTAATGTTGTCACCACCAAAAAATTACAAATTACACAATTTTAATGTTGTCACCACAAAACTTTACAAATTACACAAATGTAATGTCACCACAAAACTTAAAAATTACACAATTTTATTGTTACCACCAAACGTTACAAATTACACAATTTTAATGTTGTCACAACAAAACTTAAAAATTACACAATTTTTATGTTGTCACCACAAAACTTAAAAATTACACAATTTTATTGTTGTCACCACCAAAACTTCAAAATTACAAAAATTTTTGATGTCACCACAAAACTTGAAAAATTACACAAGTTTAATGTGGTCACAACAAAACTTACAAATTACACAAGTGTAAGGTCACCACAAAACTGAAAAATGACACAGTTTTAGGGGGAGCACCAAAACTTACAAAGTACACAATTTTAATGTGGTCAACACAAAAAAGTAAAAATTACACAATTTTATGGTTGTCACCACCAAAACTTAAAAATTACACAATTTTAATGTTGTCACCACCAAAACTTAAAAATTACAAAATTTTATTGATGTCACCACAAAACTTAAAAATTACACAATTTTAATGTTGTCAGCACAACACTTAAAAATTACACAATGTTATTGTTGTCACCACCAAAACTTACAAATTACACAATTTTAATGTTGTCACCACAAAACTTACAAATTACACAATTTTAATGTCACCACAAAACTTAAAAATTACACAATTTTAATGTCATCACCAAAACATAAAAATTACACAATGTTATTGTTGTCACCACCAAAACTTACAAATTACACAATTTTAATGTTGTCACCACAAAAACCTACAAATTACACAATTTTAATGTTGTCACCACAAAACTTACAAATTACACAATTTTAATGTTGTCACCACAAAACTTAAAAAATCACACAATTTTATTGTTGTCACCACCAAAACTTACAAATTACACAATTTAATGTTGTCACCACAAAACTTAAAAATTACACAATTTTATTGTTGTCACCACCAAAACTTAAAAATTACACAATTTTATTGTGTCACCACCAAAACTTAAAAATACACAATTTTATTGATGTCACCACAAAACTTAAAAATTACAAAATTTTCATGTTGTCACCACAAAACTTACAAATTACACAATTTTAATGTTGTCACCACAAAACTTAAAAATTACACAATTTTAATGTTGTCACCACAAAACTTAAAAAATTACACAATTTTAATTGTTGTCACCACAAAACTTACAAATTACACAATTTTAATGTTGTCACCACAAAACTACAAATTTAATGTTGTCACCACAAAACTTAAAAATTGCAGAATTTTATTGTTGTCACCACAAAAACTTAAAAATTACACAATTTTAATGTTGTCACCACAAAACTTAAAAATTACACAATTTTAATGTTGTCACCACAAAACTTAAAAATTGCAGAATTTTATTGTTGTCACCACAAAAACTTAAAAATTACACAATTTTAATGTTGTCACCACAAAAGTTAAAAATTACACAAATTTAATTTTGTCACCACAAAACTTAAAAATTACACAATTTTAATGTTGTCACCACAAAACTTAAAAATTACACAATATTATTGTCACCACCAAAACTTAAAAAATTACACAATTTTAATGTTGTCGCCACAAAACTTAAAAATTACACAATTTTAATGTTGTCACCACAAAACTTAAAAATTACACAATTTTAATGTTGTCACCACAAAACTTAAAAATTACACAATTTTAATGTTGTCACCACAAAACTTAAAAATTACACAATTTTAATGTTGTCACCACAAAACTTAAAAATTACACAATTTTAATTTTTTATCGACAAAACTTAAAAATTACACAATTTTAATTTTTTCTCGACAAAACTTAAAAATTACACAATTTTAATGTTGTCACCACAAAACTAAAAAATTACACACTTTTAATGTTGTCACCACGAAACTTAAAAATTACACAATTTTATTGTTGTCACCACAAAACTTAAAAATTACACAATTTTATTGTTGTCACCACAAAACTTAACGATTACACAATTTTAATGTTGTCACCAGAAAACTTAAGAACTACACAATTTTAATGTTGTCACCAGAAAACTTAAGAATTACTCAATTTTATGTTGTCACCATAAAACTTAAAAATTACGCAATTTTATTGCTGTCACCATAAAACTTAAAAATTACGCAATTTTATTGTTGTCACCACAAAACTTAAAAATTACGCAATTTTATTGTTGTCACCACAAAACTTAAAAATTACGCAATTTTATTGTTGTCACCACAAAACTTAAAAATTACGCAATTTTATTGTTGTCACCACAAAACTTAAAAATTACGCAATTTTATTGTTGTCATCCAAAACTTAAAAATTACGCAATTTTAATGTTGTCACCACAAAACTTAAAAATTACACAATTTTAATGTTGTCACAACAAAACTTAAAAATTACACAATTTTAATGTTGTCAACACAAAACTTATAAAATTACAACAATTTAATGTTGTCACCACAAAACTTAAAAATTACCAAATTTTAATGTTGTCACCACAAAACTTAAAAATTACACAATTTTAATGTTGTCACCACAAAACTTAAAAATTACTCAATTTTTAATGTTGTCACCAGAAAAACTTGAAAAATTACACAATTTTATTTGTCACCACAAAACTTAAAAAATTCACAATTTTATTGTTGTCACCACAAAACTTAAAAATTACACAATTTTATTGTTGTCACCATCAAAACTTACAAATTACACAATTTTATTGTTGTCACCACCAAAACTTACAAATTACACAATTTTAATGTTGTCACCACAAAACTTACAAATTACACAATTTTAATATTGTCACCACAAAACTTACAAATTACACAATTTTATTGTTGTCACCACAAAACTTAAAAATTACACAATTTTATGTTGTCACACAAAACTTAAAATTACACAATTTTATTGTTGTCATCACAAAACTTAAAAATTACACAATTTTAATGTTGTCACCACAAAACTTAAAAATTACACAATTTTAATTGTTGTCACCACAAAACTTACAAATTACACATTTTATTGTTGTCACCATAAAACTTAAAAATTACACAATTTTAATGTTGTCACCACAAAACTTACAAATTACACAATTTTATTGTTGTCATCACAAAACTTAAAAATTACACAATTTTAATGTTGTCACCACAAAACTTAAAAATTACACAATTTTAATGTTGTCACCACAAAACTTAAAAATTACACAATTTTAATGTTGTCACCACAAAACTTAAAAATTACACAATTTTAATGTTGTCAGCCACCAACACTTAAAAATTACACAATGTTATTGTTGTCACCACCAAAACTTACAATTACACAATTTTAATGTTGTCACCACAAAAATTACAAATTACACAATTTTAAGTGTCACCACAAAACTTACAAATTACACAATTTTAATTGTCACCACAAAACTTAAAAATTACACAATTTTATTGTTTACCACCAAAACTTACAAATTACACAATTTTAATGTTGTCACCACAAAACTTAAAAATTACACAATTTTATTGTTGTCACCACCAAAACTTAAAAATTACACAATTTTTGTTGTCACCACCAAAACTTAAAAATTACAAAATTTTTTTGATGTCACCACAAAACTTAAAATTACACAATTTAATGTTGTCACCACAAAACTTACAAATTACACAATTTTAATGTCACCACAAAACTTAAAAATTACACAATTTTATTGTTATCACCACAAAACTTACAAATTACACAATTTTAATGTTGTCACCACAAAACTTACAAATTACACAATTTTAATGTTGTCACCACAAACTTAAAAATTCCACAATTTTATTGTTGTCACCATCAAAACTTACAAATTACACAATTTTAATGTTGTCACCACCAAAACTTAAAAATTACACAATTTTAATGTTGTCACCACAAAAACTTACAAATTACACAATTTTAATATTGTCACCACAAAACTTACAAATTACACAATTTTAATGTTGTCACCCACAAAACTTAAAAATTACACAATTTTAATGTTTGTCACCACAAAAATTACAAATTACACAATTTTATTGTTGTCATCACAAAACTTAAAAGTTACACAATTTTATTGTTGTCACCACAAAACTTAAAAATTACACAATTTTAATGTTGTCACCACAAAACTTACAAATTACACAATTTTATTGTTGTCACCATAAAACTTAAAAATTACATAATTTTAATGTTGTCACCACAAAACTTAAAAATTACACAATTTTAATGTTGTCAAAACAAAACTTATAAATTACACAATTTTAATGTTGTCACCACAAAACTTAAAAATTACTCAATTTTAATGTTGTCACCACAAAACTTAAAAATTACACAATTTTAATGTTGTCACCACAAAACTTAAAAATTACTCAATTTTTATGTTGTCACCAGAAAACTTGAAAATTACACAATTTTAATTTTGTCACCACAAAACTTAAAAAATTACACAATTTTATTGTTGTCACCACAAAACTTAAAAATTCCACAATTTTATTGTTGTCACCATCAAAACTTACAAATTACACAATTTTATTGTTGTCACCACCAAAACTTAAAAATTACACAATTTTAATGTTGTCACCACAAAACTTACAAATTACACAATTTTAATATTGTCACCACAAAACTTACAAATTACACAATTTTATTGTTGTCACCACAAAACTTAAAAATTACACAATTTTAATGTTGTCACCACAAAAATTACAAATTACACAATTTTATTGTTGTCATCACAAAACTTAAAAGTTACACAATTTTATTGTTGTCACCACAAAACTTAAAAATTACACAATTTTAATGTTGTCACCACAAAACTTACAAATTACACAATTTATTGTTGTCACCATAAAACTTAAAAATTACATAATTTTAATGTTGTCACCACAAAACTTACAAATTACACAATTTTATTGTTGTCATCACAAAACTTAAAAATTACACAATTTTATTGTTGTCACCACAAAACTTAAAAATTACACAATTTTAATGTTGTCACCACAAAACTTAAAAATTACACAATTTTAATGTTGTCACCACAAAACTTAAAAATTACACAATTTTAATGTTGTCAGCACAACACTTAAAAATTACACAATGTTATTGTTGTCACCACCAAAACTTACAAATTACACAATTTTAATGTTGTCACCACAAAAATTACAAATTACACAATTTTAATGTTGTCACCACAAAACTTACAAATTACACAATTTTAATGTCACCACAAAACTTAAAAATTACACAATTTTATTGTTACCACCAAAACTTACAAATTACACAATTTTAATGTTGTCACCACAAAACTTAAAAATTACACAATTTTATTGTTGTCACCACCAAAACTTAAAAATTACACAATTTTATTGTTGTCACCACCAAAACTTAAAAATTACAAAATTTTTTTGATGTCACCACAAAACTTAAAAATTACACAATTTTAATGTTGTCACCACAAAACTTACAAATTACACAATTTTAATGTCACCACAAAACTTAAAAATTACACAATTTTATTGTTACCACCAAAACTTACAAATTACACAATTTTATTGTTGTCACCACAAAACTTACAAATTACACAATTTTAATGTTGTCACCACAAAACTTAAAAATTCCACAATTTTATTGTTGTCACCATCAAAACTTACAAATTACACAATTTTATTGTTGTCACCACCAAAACTTAAAAATTACACAATTTTAATGTTGTCACCACAAAACTTACAAATTACACAATTTTAATATTGTCACCACAAAACTTACAAATTACACAATTTTATTGTTGTCACCACAAAACTTAAAAATTACACAATTTTAATGTTGTCACCACAAAAATTACAAATTACACAATTTTATTGTTGTCATCACAAAACTTAAAAGTTACACAATTTTATTGTTGTCACCACAAACTTAAAAATTACACAATTTTAATGTTGTCACCACAAAACTTACAAATTACACAATTTTATTGTTGTCACCATAAAACTTAAAAATTACATAATTTTAATGTTGTCACCACAAAACTTACAAATTACACAATTTTATTGTTGTCATCACAAAACTTAAAAATTACACAATTTTATTGTTGTCACCACAAAACTTAAAAATTACACAATTTTAATGTTGTCACCACAAAACTTAAAATTACACAATTTTAATGTTGTCACCACAAAACTTAAAAATTACACAATTTTAATGTTGTCAGCACAACACTTAAAAATTACACAATGTTATTGTTGTCACCACCAAAAACTTACAAATTACACAATTTTAATGTTGTCACCACAAAAATTACAAATTACACAATTTTAATGTTGTCACCACAAAACTTACAAATTACACATTTTAATGTCACCACAAAACTTAAAAATTACACAATTTTATTGTTACCACCAAAACTTACAAATTACACAATTTTAATGTTGTCACCACAAAACTTAAAAATTACACAATTTTATTGTTGTCACCACCAAAACTTAAAAATTACACAATTTTATTGTTGTCACCACCAAAACTTAAAAATTACAAAATTTTTTTGATGTCACCACAAAACTTAAAAATTACACAATTTTAATGTTGTCACCACAAAACTTACAATTTACACAATTTTAATGTCACCACAAAACTTAAAAATTACACAATTTTATTGTTACCACCAAAACTTACAAATTACACAATTTTAATATTGTCACCACAAAACTTACAAATTACACAATTTTATTGTTGTCACCACAAAACTTAAAAATTACACAATTTTAATGTTGTCACCACAAAAATTACAAATTACACAATTTTATTGTTGTCATCACAAAACTTAAAAGTTACACAATTTTATTGTTGTCACCACAAAACTTAAAAATTACACAATTTTAATGTTGTCACCACAAAACTTACAAATTACACAATTTTATTGTTGTCACCATAAAACTTAAAAATTACATAATTTTAATGTTGTCACCACAAAACTTACAAATTACACAATTTTATTGTTGTCATCACAAAACTTAAAAATTACACAATTTTATTGTTGTCACACACAAAACTTAAAAATTACACAATTTTAATGTTGTCACCACAAAACTTAAAAATTACACAATTTTAATGTTGTCACCACAAAACTTAAAAATTACACAATTTTAATGTTGTCAGCACAACACTTAAAAATTACACAATGTTATTGTTGTCACCACCAAAACTTACAAATTACACAATTTTAATGTTGTCACCACAAAAATTACAAATTACACAATTTTAATGTTGTCACCACAAAACTTACAAATTACACAATTTAATGTCACCACAAAAACTTAAAAATTACACAATTTTATTGTTACACCAAAACTTACAAATTACACAATTTTAATGTTGTCACCACAAAACTTAAAAATTACACAATTTTATTGTTGTCACCACCAAAACTTAAAAATTACACAATTTTATTGTTGTCACCACCAAAACTTAAAAATTACAAAATTTTTTTGATGTCACCACAAAACTTAAAAATTACACAATTTTAATGTTGTCACCACAAAAATTACAAATTACACAATTTTAATGTTGTCACCACAAAACTTACAAATTACACAATTTTAATGTCACCACAAAACTTAAAAATTACACAATTTTATTGTTACCACCAAAACTTACAAATTACACAATTTTAATGTTGTCACCACAAAACTTAAAAATTACACAATTTTATTGTTGTCACCACCAAAACTTAAAAATTACACAATTTTATTGTTGTCACCACCAAAACTTAAAAATTACAAAATTTTTTTGATGTCACCACAAAACTTAAAAATTACACAATTTTAATGTTGTCACCACAAAACTTACAAATTACACAATTTTAATGTCACCACAAAACTTAAAAATTACACAATTTTATTGTTACCACCAAAACTTACAAATTACACAATTTTAATGTTGTCACCACAAAACTTAAAAATTACACAATTTTATTGTTGTCACCACCAAAACTTAAAAATTACACAATTTTAATGTTGTCACCACCAAAACTTAAAAATTACAAAATTTTATTGATGTCACCACAAAACTTAAAAATTACACAATTTTAATGTTGTCAGCACAACACTTAAAAATTACACAATGTTATTGTTGTCACCACCAAAACTTACAAATTACACAATTTTAATGTTGTCACCACAAAACTTACAAATTACACAATTTTAATGTCACCACAAAACTTAAAAATTACACAATTTTAATGTCATCACAAAACATAAAAATTACACAATGTTATTGTTGTCACCACCAAAACTTACAAATTACACAATTTTAATGTTGTCACCACAAAACCTACAAATTACACAATTTTAATGTTGTCACCACAAAACTTACAAATTACACAATTTTAATGTTGTCACCACAAAACTTAAAAAATCACACAATTTTATTGTTGTCACCACCAAAACTTACAAATTACACAATTTTAATGTTGTCACCACAAAACTTAAAAATTACACAATTTTATTGTTGTCACCACCAAAACTTAAAAATTACACAATTTTATTGTTGTCACCACCAAAACTTAAAAATTACAAAATTTTATTGATGTCACCACAAAACTTAAAAATTACACAATTTTCATGTTGTCACCACAAAACTTACAAATTACACAATTTTAATGTTGTCACCACAAAACTTAAAAAATTACACAATTTTATTGTTGTCACCACCAAAACTTACAAATTACACAATTTTAATGTTGTCACCACAAAACTTACAAATTACACAATTTTAATGTTGTCACCACAAAACTACAAATTTAATGTTGTCACCACAAAACTTAAAAATTGCAGAATTTTATTGTTGTCACCACAAAAACTTAAAAATTACACAATTTTAATGTTGTCACCACAAAACTTAAAAATTACACAATTTTAATGTTGTCACCACAAAACTTAAAAATTGCAGAATTTTATTGTTGTCACCACAAAAACTTAAAAATTACACAATTTTAATGTTGTCACCACAAAAGTTAAAAATTACACAAATTTAATTTTGTCACCACAAAACTTAAAAATTACACAATTTTAATGTTGTCACCACAAAACTTAAAAATTACACAATTTTAATGTTGTCAAAACAAAACTTATAAATTACACAATTTTAATGTTGTCACCACAAAACTTAAAAATTACTCAATTTTAATGTTGTCACCACAAAACTTAAAAATTACACAATTTTAATGTTGTCACCACAAAACTTAAAAATTACTCAATTTTTATGTTGTCACCAGAAAACTTGAAAATTACACAATTTTAATTTTGTCACCACAAAACTTAAAAAATTACACAATTTTATTGTTGTCACCACAAAACTTAAAAATTACACAATTTTATTGTTGTCACCACAAAACTTAAAAATTACGCAATTTTAATGTTGTCACCACAAAACTTAAAAATTACTCAATTTTAATGTTGTCTCCACAAACTTAAAAATTACACAATTTTAATGTTGTGTCCACAAAACTTAAAAATTACACAATTTTATTGTTGTCACCAGAAAACTAAAAAATTACGAAATTTCAATGTCAGTAGAAACTTCTTGAGTTTATCAGTTTTGCAACAAACGACATTAAGATAGCTTTATTATTTTTTTATTTATTACAATTTCTTATCGGACGCTCTGAAGTGTCCCTGCTTTAAAAGTACCACGACGCGACAAGCCTAGAAGGCCCTTGGCCTAGCAGTCGGCTACTGACCTCACACCCACATGTAGTTTATCACAGAGGTAGACAAACATACAATCGGTGTAGGGGGGGTGACATGTGGTCAGCATGTCGGGTCTCAATCTGGAGCCGCTACTAATTGTAGCTACCCAAATGCTTTATGATGCTGGGTGGACACCGGTTCCACACTGCCCTAAATTCCATGAGAAAATGTCTTCTTCCATGGAGAATCGAACCAGCGCAAGTTCTGTAGCTCAACGCCATGACATCTTGCCTTAACCACTCGGCCACACGGCATCTCATTTTATTCTTGTTGTTAAATTTGTGCTTTGTAAGATATTTCCTCCATGCTTTTGTCAGTGGAGATACTTCCTTCCATTTGTTAACCCCCATTTCCTGAGAATATTAAGCTGTATTCACTTCTCATTACATCCCTCATTCCTACGAGGGTGCGACCCTCTCCATTAGATAGGGAAGAAAATAGGGCAGTAGTTCTTGCAGACTTTGGTTTCTATTACATTGTTAAAACCTTCCTTCTAACTTTGGTGTAATTAAATTCTCATTTCATATTATACCTGCTTACTTGTGGAATGCAAACATGTGGATAAGAGAGATGGACAGACAGGTGAATGGAGAATACTTCATAACAGTGTGCTAAATTATCTTTATAGGAAACCAGTTATAATAATAATAATAATAATAATAATAATAATAATAATAATAATAATACTAATAATAATAATGATAATAATAATAATAATAATAATTTTGTAAGCCCATGTTTTCCCTTAACAGAGATTTAGGCGCTCTCCCCCTACAGGAAAGAATTTGAACCATACTAATTTAGTTACACTTTTTTTTGTATAGATGTCATTCTGAGT